>PVLA01001022.1:0-341302 GCA_004027455.1 Hydrochoerus hydrochaeris
GCACCCAGCCCGCCAGGCACCTGTTTCTGCAGCCGCTCCTGCTCCTCCTGCTCTGCTTGTGCCTTCTCTCGGGCCTCCTGCTCTTCCCGCCTCCGGGCCTCAGCCTCCCGCTCTGCCCGAGCCTCTGCCTCCCTCGCCAGCTGCTCCTCCCGCATTCGCCTGGAGGACAGAGGAAACTGTAGCTTGGTCTGAGCCTCTTCTCCAGTCCCATAGAGGCTCTCTGGGTTACCGAGGGCGCACTCACTTGTCCCTTTCTGCCTGCAGCCTCCGCTCCTGTTCTTCGCGCTCCCGCTGCTCCCGGGCCTGGCGCCGCTTCTCAGCCAGGAGCCTGGTAGCCTCTTCTCTGTCTGTGGTGCCCGCCATGGGTTTGCTAGGGGTCACCGGGGGAGCAGGGGCTGGGGGTGAGGTCAGGATAGCTGTATCTGGAGAAGGATCCAGGACCACGTGTCAGCGCACACTGGTACAGGTGTCCTGCCTGCCCCGTGCTTCCCGGACCTCAGTGGGACCTGCCCGCTCCACTGTCACTATCACTAAGGCTGGCTTGTGCCCCAAGACCTGGACCTGCCATGGGCAGGATCAGTCCCTAGGAATCTTTGGTGGCCCTCTCTCCTGACCACCTCCCCTGCCCAGGCAAAGCTGGCTTCTCCGCCTTGCCGGCTGCTCTGCACGCGCACCTGCAGGGATTTCTGTAGTGGGCTGTGCTGGGCTGGGCGAGGGTGTGGGCGAGGGCGCTGGTGAGGCTGGGGCTGCTGGCTCCTCCTCCTCACTGGGCCTCCCCTTGCTCTGGTTCTTGTCCTCAGGCACTGCAGCACTGGGGCTCTCCTTGGCCTCCTCCTTCCTCCGAGCCCGTCCTTTGGGTGATGCAGTGGTGCCTCGAGGTGACGGTGGTTTTGGAGGCAGAGTGTGACCTGGCACTGGGCTGGGGCAGGGGGAGGCAGGCCTGTGCCAGGACAGGGAAGGAGAAGATGGCCGGGCCTTGGATTTGGGGCTGAGAAAGACAGGAAGGGTTAGAACTGCAGGCCATAGCACTGGAGCACGCACATAGCCACTCCCACTGAGCTTGTTACTTCCCCAGGGAAGTGTCCCCTCCCTTGGGCTAAGCACGCCCCCATCTAGGCAATCTCACAAAAGTTTAACATTTCCTCTTTGTGCTTGTTATGATGGCTCATGCCTGTAATCCCAATATTTAGGAGGCTGAGTCAGGAGGATTGCAGTCAAGGCAAATTTGGGCTACCTAGTGAGTTCATTTTGGGTGACACAGTGAAATCCTTCATCAAAAAACAAAACCCAGATTTGTAATTTCATATTAATTTATATGAGATGAATATCTATCTCCCAGATAGCCTGCACACTTAATAAGAGCAGGAACTGGGTGTGGTTCAGTTCGCCAGTGTCCTCAGCACCTAAAACACAACGTGGTAGGTCTGCTATTCATTCAGCAAGTATACACTGCATGCTTACGAGGCATCAGGCACTGTTTTAAGTGCTAGGGCACTTTAAACACCAAAGAGAGAAAGGAAAACAAACATGGAGGAAGAGGAAGAGAAAGAAAGATAGGAGAGCGAGACATGAAGAATTTACCCTCCAGGAAACCTCTCTCTCTGTCTGTCTCTGTCGGGGGTGGGGGAGTCACACTGAGGAATGAACCCAGGGTCTTCACACTGAGCTATGTCCTTAGCCCTTCTTTATTGTAATTATTATTATTTTATTTTATTTATATTATTTATTTATATTTATATTTATTTTTATATTATATATCATATATTGTATAACATAAATATATAAAATGTAAAAATATATTGTATATTAACGTAACATATAATATGTATTATATATTGTTATATTTTATATTATATATTTATTTTTATATTACTTATTTTATTTTGAGACAGGGCACTCTTTTCCTCGTTTTCCTTGAACTCATAAGGGATCCTCCTGCCTCAGCCTCCTGAGTGCTGTGTTTACAGCATGCCTGGCTTTTCTTCAGGGTTTTTTGTTTTGTCTTTTTTGAGACAAGGCCTCACTATGCAGTTGAGGCTGGCCTTGAGTTCACTTTGTTGCCCAGGCTGGTCTCAAACTCACAACGATCCTCCTGTCTCATACAGGCATGAGCCACCATGCCTGGCTCTTCTTCAGTATTTTCAAAGTCTACCTAAATTGCTCAGTTATTCTGGCTGGGTTTGAATTTGTGATCCTCCTGCGTCAGAGTGTTGAGCTTATGAGTGGAATCCACCAAGCCCAGGGAATTTTTATTCCTGAGTGCCCAGCAAGTATAGTAGGTTTGTCTGTTTGGGTGGTTGTTTTGTTTTGTTTGTTTGAGACAGACTGTACTACTTACTACGTAGCCTAGGCTGGACTCCAGCTCTTAGTAACCCTGCCGCCTCCACCTCCCAAGGGCTGGGATTATAGGCGTGCAGCCAATGAAGAGCCAGGTCAGGTGCCCCGCCCCCGCCCTGCTCACCTGAGCTCGGGGGTGGGGCCCGCGGAAAGGCGCGGGCGCGCAGGCGCAGGTAGCGATTGCCGCTTCTTGAGGCTGCGCTCCCTGGCGAGGGCACTCTTTTCCTTCTCGTTCTCCCGCTCCTTGTCCTTCTTCTCCTTTTTCTGCACCTGGCAGGGAGGAGGAGGAGGAGAGGACCGTGGCGCCAAGCCTTTTGGGCCCCGGGCTGCCAGTCCCGACCTGGGCGGCCACTCACCGGCGCGGCCTCGGGCCGGCGGCGGGCGTGGGCGGGGCTGCCCCCAGCGCTGGGCTTGCGCCGCTCCCCAGCAGTGGGGGTGCAGCGGTGCCCGCTTCGGGGGGCGGTGCACGTCGTCAGGGGGCTGGCAGAGGCCGAGCGCGGGCACACGGGCACGGCTGCGGAGGGATGAGGGCGGTCGAGGCCTGGCCGGGGCAGGAGGCTGATCCCTGCCCGGCCCCTCACTGGGCGTCTCCCAGAGCCGCTGGGCCTACCCTGGTCCCGGCCGTTGCGGGGCAGAGTGACCGCGCTGCGACTCCGGGCCAGGAAGGAGAGGGTGGGTGTCATCAGGCGATCCACAATGCTGCTCTCCCAGGCACTCAGCTGCAGGCTGCGATCTGGGGGAAGAACACGGAGTGAAGCTGGTCAGCCTGGGCAGAGGCATAGGGGGAGACCAGGTGCTGTCCCCATGCCAAGCGCAAGGATTCTCACCCAGGAGGACTGTCCCCCCCAATCACGCGGGGACCACGCTTGTCCTCTCTGAGAGCTGGACCTCCACTGCAGACCCAGGCAACAAAACACTTGTCAGGGCAACATTCTGCATGCTTCTGGGTCCCCGCCTACCAAGCTCCCCAGGTGAAAGGGCTGGACACTGTGAGCATAGGAAGGAGCCACAGAGGGCTGGTGGGACACTGAACTGCCCTCATGTCCCGCTTCGGGGGCCCTGCCTTTCCTGTTCTCAGAGCACTGGCCTGGGGCAGCCATGCTCCCATGGATGTGGGACAACAAGGGTCTTTACACTCCTCTAATCCGGCCTTTAGGAGTCCTCTGCCAGGGAGAGGCTGTGCAGGGCCTGGCTGCCCTAAACCATCCTGCTGTGTCGCTCCCTAAACCATCCTGCTGTGTCGCTTCAGCTGCTGGGTTATTTTTAAGCCTCAGTCAGGTGGGTTGGTGCAGCAGCTGATTTGGTTGCTAGGCAACAGAACAACCAAATAAAAGCTAGAGAAACATAAATAACTCCTACCATGGCTCCTACATATGTAAGCACCAGGGCATGGTGGGAATGAAGGGGCTTTGTCACTCTGGTTGGCTGCAACTCTGGAACCAGCCAAGGCCATGGCTGGGGCTCTGATAGCAGAAGGGGGAGAACTGCATGGCCCTCTAGGGTGCAGCCAGGATAACACACACCCAGCACAGCACCCAGGCCAGTCTGACATGGGGGCAAAGCCACCTGTTAAAGATTGGCTCTGGTCAGCTGGCTGTGTTGGACATGAGGCTGCCTGCCCATTCCCACCTCACAGCCATCACTCCCAAGTTGCTCTGGAGGCCCCTGCCAGGCTTTCTGTGCTCTTAGCCATTGTTCTTTGCCTCTGTTCTCCTCTCCTGCAGGGCCCAACTCTGTCCTCAGGATACAGACCCAATGCCGGCTCCCCCAAAGGGCAGAGAGACCCACGTGGGGCAGAGTAGGAACAGGGACCTGCTGTGTGTAAAGGGCTCTGGGGACAGGTGTCCTTGCTAAGCTCTGGAGGGGGCTGGATGGGGGCTCTGGATGGGGAAGGCTGGGCCTTCTCTTACTTCTACTGGGGGAGTTCCACAGTGTGGCAGAGGACTTTGAGAGCCGCTTGTTGATTATAGAGTCCACGTGTTTGGGCAGGTTTACTGCCGACACGGAGCACCTGCTCCCACCTGGAGGGGAAAAGACACGGCATTAGGGCCGGGCCAGACAGGGAGCCAGGGGGGGCACTGAGGCCTTCCATGCAGGATGCTCCAAGGGTAGGCTGGGGGAGGGAGGAATGGGCAGGCTAGGATGGGGAGGAGGCAGATTTGGCTATGGGAGAGGGAAGGGGGGAGATGGGAAATCAGAGACAACCTGGGTTGGGGGAGCCGACGGGGAAGGAGTGGAGGGAGATGTTGTGAACTAGAAAACTACAGCCTTCCTGGCCAGACCAAAGGAAGCCATTCCCTAGGGCTGTGTGTTCCAACCCCTCCCCATGACCATCCAGCGCTGGCACTTGCTGATACTGCCCAGCCAAGGTGATATGGATACAATACCCACGTACTGGGACAATGCAAAGATGTTCTAAACAGAAGAACCCATAGTCACAGTCACTTGCACAAAAATCCACATATTCATTCAGACACATGAAGACAAAGACATGCAGACACAGGCATATAGAGTAGTAAAACTTATGCATGCACACATGTGTGCAGACATGCACAGAGAGAGAAACACAAAGAGCTTGTAATGTGTCAGACCCAGATGCACACAAGGCACAAACACATCAAAGCAACCTAACCATGATATTTATAACAGCTAACATATGGTGATGCTTACCATGTGCCAGGCACTGAGCTGGGCACCATACACATGTTACCTCACTTGATCCTCCAAACATCTACCTACAACCTTGGAGGCAAGTAGTATTGTTATCCCCACTTCACAGATGCAAAAAAGTGAGAGGTTGAGAAATTAAAGGTCATACCACCAAGGCCAGGGCTGGAACCCAAGTCTGACGCAGGAGCCCTCACTGATATACAGAAGGCCACAAACACACTATTATAAACATAGTAAGCTACACAACACAGATCCATAAGCACATACACTAGGATATACACAAATAGAACTATAGAACCTTCCCACTGCATAAAGATATCCAATCACAGTGGTACATACATGCCAGTAATAACTCAGACCAAATTTATGGTGAGCCTACATGAAAAGAACTCAGAGACAAACATCTACCTTCCAAGACAGGGGGTGACAGTTTTCTTTAAATATCCAGTGCCTGCAGGGCATTAAAGTCCTCTTTCATGTATCATCAACTAATATATTGGCAGGAAAAAAAAAAAAAAAAACTCCTCCTAAAATGATAGAGGTTTGAAGAACAAACCAAATGGAGAGACTCCATTTCTGATTTAATAATGGAGGTTCTTGGAAAGGGACAGTTTGGTTTACAGCCCATTCAGAAGATACACGTCACACAAAACAAGACATGTTTGCTGCAGGGAGCTGCTAGCTCCTTGTACAGAAGCTGCTCCTCTCCCCTTTTGCCAGGCCCAGCCTTGGCCACCCACCCTCAAACCCTTCCAGCCCACTCACTAGTCTTATTTCCTGGAGAACTGTGATGCAGGGCCCCTGCCCAGGACCAGCGCTGCTGCCGGATTTCAGCCCACGTCTTTTTCACTGACCGTTGGATGGCTGCTTCATAGCGTTCCTGTGGCCAGGTGGGGAAAACAGAAAGATCTGTCAGAATTATGTGTCATACGTAGCAGAGAGGCTCTGTCCCTCCTGTGACAATACTTCCCCTATCCATCACCACCTGGGTCAGGGCAGGTAACCAAGGTCACTGAATCCTTGCTGTGGTTAGGAACCGTGTGCAATAGATCCCTTTCTACTCCTTGGAGAGCTTTTCACTATTCTTGAGTCATTTCCTGGGTGTGTGAGTTGCTTCTCTGAGGATGGGGTGGGACTCTCTTTGCCTGGAGCTCCTAGGTAAAGCCATGTTCCCCCTGGCACTGGGACTAAGAGTCCTGACCTTAAGACTGTTTTCCTTTAGCCTGAGGCCACCACACAAGGCCAGCCCATTTCCTTCATGGCCTCACCAGCACTCGAACCAGGCTCTACTCATGTGATGAATCTAGGCCTATCACTGATACATAGCTGCATTATATTGACACATGGGCACAGTCCCAGGGATATACATTGCACATTGCAAGTATGGGAATGAATAAGCCTGCAGTTGCAAAGATGCCCAGACACTGTAACAAAAGACACAGCTGTAGAAGTAAACACAGATGGGACCACACAGACACAGACTGCGTGAAGGGGGGAACAGCGATGTGTGTATACCCTCCGCCAGATTCAGATATGTGGGAATGGTGTGTGCAGATTTGTGCAGACTCAGGTGGACCAGGGCATGAATGCACCTTGTTTTTCTCCAGCTTCTGTCGCTGACGCTCCTCCAAGGCAGCTCTGCGTTGCTCAGCTTTAAGGCGCTGTTCCTCTAGCCTTCGGCGGCGCTCCTGAAGCTGTTTCTCACGAAGAGCCTTGGCTTTCTCTTCCTTTTCCAGCCACACTGCCTTCTTGGCCGCTGTGGGGAGAAAGGAGTGCGTGGTTTGTGAGGGAACCATCCTCTGGGTGTCCTTTCTGCTACCCTAACCCAGGTGATCTTTCTCCTGCCTGCTTAGGCAGGACCTCTACTCCCAAAACCCTCTCACACTCAGAGAGCCTCCTCAAACAGGCTTCAGGGAGACCTATTTGTCTCCTACACTCAGGGGTAAAGGAAAAATGAGTTCTTTTCTTTGGTTTTTCATGGTACTCAGTATTGAATACAGGGTTTTCCAACTAAGCTACATCCTCAGCCCTTTATTTTTTTATTTTAAAACAGGGTCTGGTTAAGTCACTAAGTTGCCCAGGCTGGAATCGAACTTGCAGTCCTCCTATTTAAATCTCCCCAAGTGTTGGGATTACAGCATGTACCCCTATTCCCAAATAGTGTGAGATTCCCATCCAACCTGGGGGCCTACTGTGGCTAAGGAAATTTGGGGTGAGGTGGGGAGTCTGGATCAGAATCTCAGCTATTCCACTAGCTGTAGAGTTTCCATTAATGATTCTATTTCTCTGAGCTTATTTCCTCCTCAAAATGGGCTGGGGGGATTACAAGACGTAACGCCTATACTGCTCTTAGCACAGTAAATATGAAATTTTCCAGTAATGTCAGCATTACTCATAGGATGTTGACGACGACAATGGTGATGCAGGTGATGCTTTCCACTCACCCAGGTATTTGGCCCGCTCTTCTCGCCGCTCCTTTGCCAGCTTGTGTCTCTCTCCTGCCTTCTTTATATCTTAGCAGAGGAAACAAGATCAGACAGGTCAAAAGTTCTGTCCAAGAAGTCAGCAGCCTTGGGACTTTCCTTCTAGGTCTCGGCCCCTCTCTGTCCCCAGATCCTACAGGGCAAAGAGGGCTCCTTCAAGGGGTACCACCCAGGGCTGGGACCTGAGCCAAGAGGTTTGGGCCCAAGGCAGGGTATCACCTGTACCTTGCTTGATGGGAGGGCTGTTGGAGGCTGGCACTGCTGTTGGGGCTGGTTCACTGCTCCTCTGAGGAGGTCTAGCAGCATCCTGTGGGCCTGTGGCTGGTGGGCTCTTCCCTTCTGATGAAAGGGATTCTTCCTGTGGGGGGACTGGCCTATGATCAACCTGCCCTCTGGAACTCTCTGGTTCCAGTGGAAGCTGCTTAGGACTAGTGGCATTCTTCATGGCAGGAGGGGTATCCGGAGGAGTGTCAGGGACCAAGGATGACATCGGTGGTGGTGGTGGGAATGGGTCACCTTCTGGAGAAGGTCTTGGCTCTGAGGGGATCCTTGTGATCACAGCTGAAAAACCAACACAAAAGAGGACATAGTGTCAGATTGTGGACCTATGCCATCAGCTCAGCACATAGCTATCTCCCTTGTCCAGCAGATGTGCTCACTCGCTCACAGGTCACTCTTTCCACATGCCAGGCCCAGTATGTTCCAATCTGAGTATGATGGGAAGGAAACAGCCAAGACCCCTACCTCTGTGGAACTCATCTTCTAGCAGGACATACAGACGGGCAGCTATAAAACTGCAGTAGAGAAAGTACTGTCTTGAGCAGCACAGCAGAGACTGTTAACCTACCTTTGGGAGTTTCCTGAAAAAGTGCAAACCAAGCTGTGATCTGAAGGATGAACTGGAGTTGGCAAAGCAAAGAAGAGAGAGTTCTGGCATGAGGAGTGCATGAGCAAAGGGCTAAAGGGAACAGGGTACAAAAAAAAAAAAAAAAGGCCAGGGGGTTAGCTCAGTGGTGTAAGTGCCTACTTGGTAAATGCAAAGTCACGAGTTCAATCCCTGGTACCAAAAAACAAATAAATAAAGGGAATGGGGAGTGTTGGGGAAAATGACAAATATCTATAGCACTTGCTAGTGCACCAAATGGCAGTGACTGGTTCACCGTATGCCTCCCCACCTTTTTACTCTATCTCTGGGTCACTATGTCCAACCTGAGGGCAGGTTCATGCAGGGCTAAGCACACAGGGCTGATCAAGAGAAAAGGTACAATATAAGCATGGGCACCAGACTGATGGCAGTGTTGCTAAAATCCTCAGGGGAGTGGGTTACCCTCTGTGTCTACATATACTTCATAATCATTGTTCCCCACTCGTCTTTCTTTTTTAAAATACTCATTTTTTTTTTTTTCATTTTGTGGTCCTGGTTTTGAACCCAGGACCTTTGCACTGAGCTACATCCCCAGCACACCCCCACCACACCTTGTTTTGTGATGTTGTTTTGTTTTGGCAAATGTGTCCTTTACAGTAATACATTTAAAAAAAATAATTTAATTAAACATTCATCATATGTTTTCAATCACACCCAGCAAAAGACACCAAAGTGCCAAGTAGGGAAGGCACAGGATTTGGCAAATATACATTTTTTTACACATGTATATGCAGTAAGCCAGTGGATTATTAGGCTTTGGAATCAGTCAACAAAGGGTCCAATTCTGATTCCAACACTCCTAGCCAGGAAGGCAGAACTTGCTTCTCCAGCAGGTAACCTTGGGTGAGCCATTCAGCCTCTCCGCACCCCAGCTTTCATATCTATCAAATGAGTGTAATGAATAAAGTACGTAGTATAATTCACATGCCCATAAATGACACTTCATTCTCTCTCCGCGAGTCTTATGATCTTCCTTGGCATATTGAGCCCTGGTGCCATTTGCTGCTATCCTCTGGGCACTAAGGGGACCCATGGGGGTCACAGTCATTGACTGAGGGCTCAGGGAGAAGGGCGGCATCTGTAGAAATCAGTTTATATTCTTTCTGGGGCCTTCTCCATTCTAGGTCCTCAGGGTAAGGCAAACTCCACATCTTTATGGGCGACAATGTATTCAGGGAGGGTTCAACCCAAAGAGTTATTTTTAGGACTCTAGGTGTTCTCTCCAGGGATCAGGGATTTTTTTTTTTTTTTTGTACCAGAAATTGAACTCACAACCTCACACTTGCCAGGCAGGTGCTTATGCCACTAAACTCCTGGCCAGGGGTTGGGGATTTAGTTCAGCGGCCTAAGTGCCTGCCTTGCAAGCACATGGTCATGAGTTTGCTCCCTGGTACTGATTAGAAAAAAAGAAAAAAAAACAAAACATAGGCATAGGCATATTTTGTTGGGTGTGGTGGCTCACGCCTGTAATCCCAGCACTCGGGAGACTGAGGCAGGAGGATTGTTGCAAGTTCGAGACCAGCCTGGGCTATAAAGTGAGCTCAAGGCCAGCCTGAACTGCATAGCGAGACCCTGTCTCAAAAAGACCGAAAAAACAAAACAAAACAAAACCAAAAAACTCCTGGCCAGGTGATCAGGGAATTTAATGTTTAGTTATTTCATTAATCTAATGGGTTCTTTTTTGTTGTTGTTGTTACTGGGGATTGAACTCACTACCTTGCACTTGCCAGGCAGGCACTTAAATCACTGAGCTAAATCCCCAGCAATCTAATGGGTTCTGAAGCCAGACTATGTGAATATGTATTTAGGCTTCCTCACTACCTGTGTGACCTTGGGCTAGTTATAGATACTCTCTGTACCACAGCTGCTCTCCTACAAAGTGCAGGTATTACCTACCTTACAGTATCATGGTGAGTGTTAGTTATAATGACCATTAACTTTTGTATATTTGTTGAGTGCTTCCTAAACTCAAAGTGTATCACACATCCTAGCTAATCCTCACTGACAATGTCATTGAAAGAGACACTATAAATATCACTTTCAAGCTGAGGATAGTGGTGCACACCTATAATCTCAGCACTGAGGAAGGCTAGGGCAAGTACAAGTCCTAAGGAAACACTCCCAAAATATAAAAGTAAAAAGGACTAGGGTTGTAGCTCAGTGGTACAACCCGTCTGGGATCCATCCCCAGTTCCACAAAACACAAACAAAAACTCATACAGATAAAGAAAGCATAGAGAGATTAGGTAAGGTGAAGTCACTCAGCTGGTAAGTGAAGCTTGAACCCAGCATCATCAGCAGAGCCCACGTGTGACACCCTGCTGTGTCTGTTTAAGGCGGTAAGAAGCAAGATGTGCTAGGTAACACCACCACCCATGGCTCACACTATTTTCAGTGACTCCCTCCAACACTGCCTAGGCCAGTGACAGGGCCGCCCCCCACCCCCTTCTCTCCACACCAGCTAGAGACGGCTCTCTGGTCACTGCCCATCTGCTTCCCAGCCAGCTGCCAACTCCTTAACTAATTCCCATGAGTAATAGAACTAGCAGCCACCCCTTAGTGAGTGCTTACTACTCACTGAGAGATGCACCCTGCACCTCCCAACAACCCTGAGAGGCAGACACTCTTTCCTATTATAGATATGGCAAGCGAGGCCTGCCCTGCTGGTGACTTGCCATGTCGCCAAACCAGCAGAGCGTGGCGAGTCAGAATTTGAACCCAGGACTGTCTGGGGCTGAAGCCTGGGTGTATGAGCATTAAGGCAGAGGGTGAGGCATGGGTGTTGCCCTTCTCCAAGGAGCAGTGTGTGCTGCAGGTGTTGCAAGGTTGGAGGTGTTTTGTGTACACCCAGGCAAATCATACCTCGTAAGATGTTACATTCCCAAGTACATCTTGACTAGCCAGGTGAAGGGAGGGTAGGAGGAACAGGGGCCCTCACAAAAGGTCTTAGGCTTCTGAGCCAGACCTGCCTGAGTTGGGGTCCTGGTTCTGTAAGAAACCGTGGCCAAGCTCTCCGTGTATTTGGGCCTCAGTTTCCTCACTGCATTGTGGATGCAGGTGGTGAGTGAGTCTGTCACTGTGGGCCCTGACATTCAGCAGCACCTGCCCAGGGAAACTGCATTTCTCCTTGTCTTTGCCAGAGAGCCCCTGGGTCAAGCCTTCGACACACTGCTCAGCGACTTTGTTCTTCTCAATGTCACTAGTGATCTCCACGCTGCTTCATTTGATTTTCTCTTCTTTTCTTTCCTTCTCTCCCTTCACCCACACCCTTGCCACACTTCCCTTTTCCCCCTCTCCTCCCTTCCTCTGCCCTTCACTTCCTTTCCTTTTATCCAGTACTGGAGATTGAACTCAGGATCTTTGCACTGAGCTACATCCTCCACTTGGCCCTTTTTTGGAGTTAAGACTGGGAAGGATTTATTGAGACAGAGATAGGGCACACCTAAGGGGGGTGCTCAGGTGCTCAAAGGAATAAGGCACACACAGTTGGGAGTTTCGGAATAGGAATAGCTCCTGAGACAGGAGGGATCCCGACTGGGTTGCCCCCTTTACAGTTTTTTGAGACAGGTTCTCACTATGTAGTTCAGGCTGCCCTTGAACTCACTGTGTAGCTCAGACTGGTCTCACCTTGAATTTGTGGGAGTCCTCCTGCCTCAGCCTCCTGAATGCTATGCCTTGTCTGTATAGTTAGAGCCTTGCATGATTACACCAGGTTCCCTCAGCCCCTCTCTATGTTTTACTTTCACTTTTTAAATTTAATTAGTCCATGCTTGCAGTACACAATGATTACATTCATTGTGAGGTGCTGGTATGTATACATAACACATCTTTTTTTTTTCTTTTTCTTTTTTTCCTTTTTGAGACAGGTTCTTGCCATGCAGTTCAGGCTGCACTTGCACTCACTTTGTAGCTCAGGCTGGCTTCGAACTCAGCAATCCTCCTGCCTCAGCCTCCCAAGTGCTGGGATCACAGGTGTGTACTACCACACCTGACTTACATAACACTTTTTTTTGTTTTGTTTTTTGGTACCAGGGATTGAACTCATGACCTTGTGCTGGCCAGATAGGTCCTTAGGGTGCTGAGCTAAATCCCCGGCCCAAACACATCTTAATGCTATGTTCTGACTTTTTATTTTGACACAGGGTCTCACCAAGTTATTGATTTACTTAGCCTGGGCTTGAAATCGTGATTCTTTTGCCTCAGCCTCTCAGAGTGCTGGGATTACAGGTTATGTTCCACCATACCTAGTTCAGCAGCCAGTTTTCTGGTGTTTGACACAGCTGACCTTTTGGAGCTCCTTGAAACACTTGCCTCACTTGGTCTTGGAGATGATACTCTCGGTTTTCCTTCTGCCTTGCCAGCTGTGGCTTGTCCTCTCGGTTGACCCCTCCCTAACTTCCTACTCTCCCAAAATGCACTGGGTGCCCGCCCCAGGGCTCAGCTGAGGAACTCTCCACTCATTTGTCTCCACGCTCCTCTGGTGATCTCATCCAGACTCAGGGTTTTAAATGCTGTCCCTCTGCTGATGACGACGGAATTTGTGTCTGCAACCCAGACCCCTCCCTGACCAGTTTCACTCATGCAGCTCCCTTCTTGACACCCAGATGTTTCACAGATGCCCCAAGCTTAACAGTCCCAAACCAGGCTTCTCATCTTCCCCTGAAACCTCCTTCTCCCCCAGTTCAATTTATAGCAGCTCCATTCTTCTAACTGCTGAGGTCTCTGGAGTCATTTTAGGCTCTTTTCTTACCTTAAGCCCCTCCCCATGTACAGTTTTCTCAGCTATACCTTCAAAATATATCCCAAATACAACCATACCTTCAAAATATATCCCAAATACAACCATTTTCACTGTTTCCACTTCTGTCACCTTGATCTAGCTGCTGCCCTTCATTACCAGAGACCCCTGATCTATATTCTTTGCTCCCCTTTAGTCCTTTAGTCTTGTCTTTTCTTTCCTTTTCTTTTTTTATGTCTTTTTGAGACAGGGTTTCATTATGTAGTTCAGGCTGGCCTTAAACTCACTATGTAGTCCAGGTTGACCTTGAACTCCCAGCCATTCTCCTGCCTCAGCCTCCTAAGTGCTAAGGCATGTGCCACCACACCTGGCTTCCTTTAGTCTTTTCTTAACACAACAGTCACATTGATTTTGTCTAGAAATAAGTCAGATCATGTTGGTCCTCTGACAAAATCCTCTGAAGATTCTCCATCTTGTGGAGAGGTAAAAACCTAAGGCTCAGTAGGACCCTCCCTCTTGTCCAGGCCTCTGCCCTTGCCTCTGACCACTGCCCTCCTGTTTTGGGGCTTGGCACTTCCTGTCCTCTTTGCTGGGAAGTCTCTGCCCCCAGATTCTGCTATCTTACTCCCTCATTTTCTTAGATCTTCACTGCAACATCAATTCACAAAGAAATTTCTCTGATGCATTATTTAAAACTACAAACTACAATGGAAGTCTTCTGCTTTCCAATAAAATATATATTCAGTTGAATGCAGGGCCTTCTCCCCAGGCTATATCCAAGCCTTTAAAAAAAAAAAAATTAAAAACAGGGTCTCATTAAGTCATTCAAATTGGGCTCAAACTTGCAATTCTCCTGCCTCAGAATGCTGGGGTTACATGCATAGGATACTACACTCAAATCCCAGTGGTGTTTTTTCTCTTTCCCATTATTTTTCTCCATAGGCATTATGCCCACTTGTTTGTTTGTCTAGAGATTAGAAACAAGATGTCATTGAGTTGCCCAGGTTGGTCCTGAACTCCTGAGCTCAAGCAATCTTGGGCTTTAGTCTCTTGAATTGCTAGAACTGTAAGTGTGCACCACTGGGCCTGGTTCATTAAATGCACTTTAATGTTTTGCCCCACTACCAGACTGTAATCTCTAGGAAGGCACACATTTTGTCTATTTTGCTAGTTGTTTTATTTCTAGGGCCACCAGAGCCCAGCACATAGGTGTCCCATAAATATTTGAGGAATGAAGAAATGAATGAACTCCACCCTGGAGATAGCATCGCCGTGTCTCTTACCTGGATAACTGCAAAGTCCTGCTCTACCACAACCAATTTTGCTGTCCACTGTGCAGCCAGAGTCATCTCCTAAATTTAGATCTGATCAGGGTATTTTTTTTCATTTGAAACCTCTTGTGGCTTCTAAAGATAAGGGCAAATGCTGGAAGTCTGGCATAGTCTGGTATAGTTGTCCCACTCTACCACACATCTTAAATTTTTCTCCAACTCCAGTCCCCACTTGGTTTCTAAACTCTAGCCTCAGACTTTTTAAACATTCAGATAACCATGCAAACTGCTTCTTGTCACAGGGCCTTTATGTAAGTCCTTCGCTTAGTTAACTGCTTTTTACCCTTCACATCTTAGTTGAGCTATCCTTTCCTCAAGGAGACCTTGCCTGGCCTCCATGAGCATATCAATTCCTTCATTACCTATGGTTATGGCTTCATGTGCTTTCGTTTGAAGTTCTGTCATGACATCCTCAGGTGGTCTTTCCCTTATTGTTGGCCTTCTCCTAGACTGAGGTAGCACTGTAAGAGACTGTCTGCTCTGCTCACCACTATATCCCAGCAGCCACTGCAGGGTCCAAGACATGGAGACAGTCAAAAGATGTACTGAATGAAAGGAAAGTGCCGGGAGGCCACCCTAGCCTAGAGGAGGTGCACATGAAGGGAATTTTTAGTAAAGATCCATGTGCCAGTTTATTGCAAAGGAATAAGCACTCAAAGGGAAGCAAAACAACTCCATCTCAATAGAGTTTGGGCAGCTTCCTGGACTAAAGCACTCAGGTAGAAGTTAAAAAAAAAAACTAAGTGTTTACTTCAGTGCTGAACTAGAACAACTTCTCAAGAGGCAAACAGCACATTTAGAACTCCTCTTGTGACCTGGCAGACTATCAACATTGAATACAAACATTTCTTCAGAATGATGCCAGGGATATAGCTCAGCAGTACAGCACTTGCCTCATAAGTATAAGGCCCTGAGTTCGATTTCTGGTACAAAAAAAAGAGACAGAATTATGCCAACTCTGGAGAAATACTGGTACAGTGTAATCAGGAACAAATTGTATAAAGCCAAGTTAATTCCTTGGTTAATTATCTACATGGTACAGTTGATAACTTTCTGATTATACCATTTTCAATTATCAAGTGTGATCCTTGGGTTACTTAATTTTATCTTCTTTTTGGTCTGTCAGATTGTGAGGCTTTAGTCACTGCCAGTTTTATTTTGCTACATTGATATGTACCAGAAGTGTCTGCTAAGAACCAGATAGGAGGCAGATAGTTTGTATTTCTTTCTTGGCACAAAGAGCATTGGTAGAGCAAAGGTGCAGAAGCTGGTTACATTGTGGGTCAAAAAGCTCTGTCTTCCTAATAAGATCCCAAGAGGGGGTTGCGCTGGGGATCTGATTAAAGATGAGACCATGTCCCGCAGAGGGGCTGTCATATGTCTCTTGTCTCGGGTGCCAAACCCTCCACTCCACCCTCTGGAGCTGGCAGTCCTCTCCTCCTGTTCCTCCTCCCTCAAACTCCAATGACTCTTGCCAAAGAGTCCTCTCATTGCATTTTGATAACTCAGTCTGGCTTTTCAGTGCCACCCCCTGTCCCCATGGTCAGTGTCACAGCTCATCCAAAGAAGAAATTCTCTTGAAGGCCCTTTTGGAGCCCCAGAGCCTCACACAGGACCTGCCTGGCACCAAATAAGAGCCCCTCTACAGATACCTGTTCAGATGCATGGATGAGTGGTTGTATGCGTGAGTAAAGAGAAGTTAGACCTCTAAAGGGCTGCAAAGCCCAGAGAGACACAACATGGTGTAGAACCTAATACCTAAATGTCGCCAAGCATAGCAATGCACACATAATCTCAGCACTTGGGAAACTGCAGCAGGAGGATTGCTGTAAGTTTGAAGCCAGCCTAAACTACACAGTGAGACCTTGTCTCAAAAAAGCAAAAAACTAATAATAAAAATAAAACCTAAATGTGGTGATCCTATCAGAGCTCTGTGTGTTCCCTGCCAGCTCCTAAGACCAGAAGGGGAAACAAACTAAGTCTTATCATAGACCTGGCACTTTCCCTTGCCTCATTTAATCTGTATGACAACCTTAAAGAGAAAATACCACCAATGGCCCTACTTCACAGGTGAAAAAGTTAAAAGGATTGTTAAATGGATTGTTCAGTCAGTGTCAGAGGTAGGATTAAACCCAGTATTGTCTGATGACAAGATCCTTATGTCATGCTGCTTCTGGTGGGCGGTCACATCACCCAGCCCTAGGCTCCTACAGGTTCCCTAGCAAAGGAAGTGATGGAAGTGATTTGGTGATTCCCCTAGGGAGGTTTCCCTCACAAAAGAAAAGGGTGCAGGTGGAGCAGGCAGGCACTGAGCTCAGAGCACAGGAATGCAGGGAAGGCAGGCTCAGCTCAGGCTGGCCATCAGGAGGCCGGAAGAGAGGAGTCTGCACTGGGGGTGTAGGGAGCCACTCACCTCTAGGGAAGATCAAGAGAGTGCCCAGGTGAGAGCTGGGGGAACAGGGGCACAGGGTACAGAGGGCACCCTAGGAACTGAGCATGGGGGAAGCAGAGGCATTGGGAAAAGACAGACTTCCAAGGTGACAATATTAGAGCAGACAAATGAAGGCATGAGGGCAAATGCAGGGGTAAGACATGTAGAGACAGACAAGTACACACAGTGAGAAATGGAGACAGACAATACAGACAGGGCCTACACATTCTTCTGTGTCTCAAGACATTCTCCTCTCACTCTGCCATAGGTGACAGACTTCTTAGAATTCAGAACTCCACAAAGACACACATGTGCATGCATGGGTACTCACCCAAGCACACAGAGATCCAGTGTCCCCCATAGGTGCTCCTTTAGTGCACCCCATTATCTGGAGCCTGAGACCATCCAATTAACAACAGGACAGCTAAAGTTTGTGTTAGAGCGGGGGCTGTAGCTTACAGTGGCACAGCGCCTACCTGGCAAGCATGAGGTCCTAGTTCAACTCCTGGTGCAAAACAAAATAAACCAAACCAAAACAAAAAGAACTGCAGCTTGTGTCAGCCCCAATTAGACACGTTAGACTCTTTAGTTCAATCTTTGCCACAATCCTATGAGGTAGATGATATTAGTTTACAGATTTAGAGAGATTAAGATGCCTGCTTAAACTACACAGCTGGTGAATATTGAAGGTGGTGTTTAGATGAGATCCTGCATCTGTACCCTGGGTCAGCTACCCCAAGGGGCAAGTCTCCTAGTTTCCCCTTCTAGAGAGCTCTGGATTGGGACAATTGTGGTAGGTAGGAACGACAAAGTTTGGGGGATACCTGATTGTGAGGCTGGGACGGGACAACTTTTAAAGGCAGCTTTACTACCAGTCTGGTAGTAATGATAGAGGTAAGCAGCTTTGGAAGAGCAAAGCCTGGCCCTGTAATTGGGCAGCAGGACACTGGAGCCAGGCTGTGGCTTCTGTGGATGATAAAGCCTGGAGACCTACTGAGAACTGCAGATCTGAAGGAGCCCTCTGGCCCAGCTGACAGCCATTGTTCCCAGCCTCCAATCAGGAGCACCCACTTCCTGTTATTTTAGGCAGCAGGAAATGACCCCATCCCACAGCCTAGGCTCCACCATGTCCCTCCCTCCAAACCAGCAGGACGGCTCAAGCAGAAGCCTAGTTTCTGAGGGCAGAGGCTATCTAGATTGTCACCACTATGGGTACAGGACTCCTTATCTAATTTGCTCAGACTCCAACCTGGTAGGAGTCACAGAGAACCTGGAGCTCTGCTGGCTTTACTGCCTACTGGAGAAAAGATCAGTGCATTCCCAAGACTAAGATGCCCACAGGTGGTGGGCATGGTGGCACAAGCCTATAATCCCAGCATCCACTGGGAGGCTAAAGCAGGATGATCGCTTTAAGTTCAAGGACAGCCTGGGCTGCCTAGTGAGTTCAAGGCCTGCCTGAACTATGACACAGTAAGACCTTGTCTCAAAAAAAAAAAAAAATTGCCCACAGATGACTAGCTGACTAGCTGTGGAAGGGAAACAGGCCAGACCCCGTCAGTGGCTCGCTTGGCCATAATTCAGCTTAGAGATCTGGTGCACATACTTTAAAGTTAGACTTGATTTGAAATCCTACTTCTGTCTGTTCTTAGCTGTGTCACATAAGGCAAGTGACTTCAACTCTCTGGGTTACATCTGTAAAATGGGCATAATACTAGTCCCTACTCTTGGGACTGTCATGAGAAACAAATGACACAGTGCACATGATACGCTGAGTATAGTGCTTGGCACAGTGAAGTCCCTTAACAATAGGATTGGGAGACCATAAATGGAGATAAACTATTTCACCAGGGACTCTCTGCCTGGTTCACATCTCTTACAACCAGTGAGGATGGCTAGTGGGGTGCAGCAATACTGTGCACCCTCTCCCCTTACAGCTTCTCTGCTCCCCTCAGGGCAGAGTTGTAGCTGAGAGATGATGGAGGAAACACTGGAGGCTGGGCCCTGGGTGCCAGGCAGAGCTACCACCAGTCAACAAAGCTGCATTATCTGAGCTTGGCTTCTTGGCTCTCTCTCTGGTCTTGAGGGGATTCAAGGACATGGTTTCCAGCTGTTTGTAGCCTCACTTCCAGGCTTGGTCAGACCTGAGACCTTCCATAACCCCTAAAGAGCCACCTCTCTAGTTTGGTCTCTGGTTTCACTCTTTTGCCTCTTCCCTCATCCTTGCCCCACTAACAGCAGATGCCCATTCTGGGTAGGGAGCAGGGCTAAGCTGGCCTATTATTCCTTCCTCCTCATTTGTATACATTGACTGCACATTAGTGGCTCATTAGAGGCCTCATGACTGGGCCCACCAGCCCAAGGGTAGGAGGAGCTATTGGCAGGAGGTAATTGCATTATGTGTAGTTGCCTTCCATTAAATCAGTCTCACCGACTTCTACTCAACCTTTCAGGTCTGCCTCAAATGCTTCCTCCTCTGTTAAGGCTTCCACAGGCAGAGCCCACAGTCACCAGATCATCATTGCACCTGACTTCCCCTGGGCAAAGGTCCCTGCAGTGAACAAATCTGCTTTCCCCATGGGACCAGGAGCCAGGTGTTCCCAGAGAGAACTGTCTGACTAAGTCTCCTACGCTTAGCACTGCTGGCACAGTGGTGACACACAGCAGGGCACCAGTATAGTGTTCAGGACAACAGTGGCACCCATCTCTTGGATCTTCTCTCCCATTTCCACTGTCCCATGTCAGGTACAGGGGGCTTTCTGATCCCCAGATTGACCCTGGCTCATGTTTGTCCAGAATTCTGCTTCCCTGGCCCTCTGTCTCCTCCTCCCCAGTCTTACTTATCAACTGAAGTTCAAATTCATCACATCTCCTTAGGCATCTGAAGGAATGAGAAATAATATCAATACAAACCAAAGCACTAGCATTTATTGAGCATGAATACTTTGCCAAGGCCTATGCTGAGGTGTTCATTTGGTTGTTTTTTTTTTGGGGGGGGTACTGGGAAAATTAAATCCAGGGTCACTCTACCACTGAGCTTTACAGTCCCAGACCCTTTTATTTACTTATTATGAGACAGGGTCTTGCTAGGTTGCCCAGGTGGGACTGAACTTGTGTCCCTTCTGCCTCAGGGTCTCTCAGTGTAGGATTACAGGCATGAACCATCATGCCTGGTTTAGGCTAACAACTTTATGTGTTGGGGGAGGCAGAGTTGGGGAAGTGGAAGTAAAAATTAAGATGTGTCATGTACATGTACCAACTCTTCACGATGAATGTAATCATGTACTAATAAAAGTAAAAATTTTGGGGCCAGGGATGTAGCTTAAGAGGCATAAGCACCTGCCTGGCAAGCATAAGGTCCTGAGTTGTTCCTGGTACAAAAAAATTTTTTTTAATTTTTTAAAAAAGAATTTTATGTGTTCATCTCACTTAACGATCTTAATGTCTCTGGGAGAAAATTTCTTACCGTTACTTTCATTTTACAAATAGGAAAATTTAAGACAGTTTAAGTGACTTACTGGAGGTCACAGAGTAGTGTTATGAAGTGGAACTTAAACTGTTTGATTCCAGAGTCTGCACTCTTACACAAACTGCTTTCAATTCCCCGCCCCTGTCCACCCCCAAATTCATGCCTCCCTGCTGGCATCAGTTCCAATGAACCTAACCACAATAATGGTAATAACACTTTATTGCAGGTGTCTGGTGCCTGTGTGCCAGGTTCCTTCAAATTCACCCCTTCTCCAGCCCTTGCATTAACCTCACAAGATTAATACTATCCCCATTTTTCTGGGGCAGAATCTGTGGCTCCAGGAAGTAATTACTTGCTCCAGTTCAGCAGTCAGTAAAGCCCAACTGGGATTTCCCATACAGATCTTCTGAGTCAAAAGCAGGAGCCTTGTTTTCTCCTACCCCATGCTGCCTCCTGTGAGTGCTCAATGTATAAGTACACAAAAAGGGAACACAAAAGGGACAGGAGTCATGTCCCATACACTCAGAGGCTCGGGCATCAAGCTCCCCAAAAGCACAGGCTGTGGGTATGACATTCATTCCCAGAGAGCCCCTGCCTCATACAGGGAGTCCTGTTACCTTGGACTTCTGTGTATGAACTAGCCACTATCCTTCATGTAGCTCCATCTACACCCCTATGACTGGAGATTCTTCCCAATCTCAAACCCTGCATGTAGTCCCCACCATCAAGTACAGCCTCCCAGTATAGGCAAGCATCCCATCCATGCTATTATATCCAGTCTAGCCCTCCAACCCAATGCCCTAATTATAAACTGCCACTGCTCAAGACCTCTACTGATCACTGCTCCTATTCAGGCCCCCATGTATACACCTTCAGGTGCAGAGGGTCAGGAACCTTCAGGTGCAGAGGGTCAGTAAGCTGATGGATGACCAAACTGGGTATCTCTGGGTGTCCCCTCTTAAGACCAACAAAGCCAAGACAGACATCCTTGTTTTCAACACAGCCTACAAACCTCCTGACCTCCCCAGTCTGGTGAGAGTCCTCCCATATCCCACACCCACATGGTCCCCTCGAAGCACCCATGCTGGCATGAGGAGGGGCCCACCCACAGCCAAGCAGCCCCACCTTATCCTGGACTCTCTCCACACCCACAGACACTGTTTCATCCTGGGCCTACACCTCAAGGGGCAGGGAGGTGACAAGATTAGGTCTGGGATTCCATAGGGGTGTGGGGATGGAGCCACCTCTCCTGAGTCAGTGGGAACAGAACTTGGGTCCTCACCATCATGCTCTTTCCTCCTCTTCCAGGAAGGAGAAAAGCCCTCCCTCCAACACCAAGCCCAACCAGAAACCTGTCCCCACCCCCTCATCAGCTGCTGCCAGATCGAATGGGATTTGCAGAAGTCCTGGGGACTGGGGACTGGTGGTTGGTGGGGTGAGGGGTGGGAAAGGGAGCTTTGGTGGTCTGGGGCCTGGAGATCGTGTGTGTGTGTGTGTGTGTGTGTGTGTGTGTGTGTGTGTGTGTGAGGGGGGCACTGAGAGAGGAAGTAGGTAGCCTCAGGCTGGGGAATAATGTAGCAGGCCCTGCAAGCCTGCAAACCTTGAGCCTTCACCTCATTCTGCAGTGCGCCTCAGTGCCGGAGAAGCTGAAAAGGCGGGCGGGCAGGACAACCAGATTTACTTTTGTCCTCTCTAGCCCAAAGCGGTCTGGGTGGGCTGCGAAGCAAGCAGGCTACAGTAGAAGCGGCCCACTCCCCAGCTCCCGCCCTCGCCCCAAACAATGCCGCCTCCCCCTCCCCCTCGCCTTTATCCGGCGGGTTACTTGGCAGCCGCCGCTAGAGACCTCCTCCTCCTCTCTCTCCCTCCCCGCCCGGCCGCAGCAGCAACAGGCCCTTTGCGCGGCAGCTGGACGGATGGGGTGGGGGCGAAGTCTGGGTTTGGACCTGGGCCTGGGCTTGGGCGCGGGGGCATGAGAGCCTTATCTTCGGCATGCAAGGCTTGAGGATTTGGACTCCCAACACATACATTATGGCTAGGGTCACACGTGCCCACAGCGATGGGGTGCGGCACAGAAGCCCAAATCAGTAGAAGAGAAATCTTCAGGGTCCGGGTAGATAGGGAAGTAGGAAGACGCGGGGAAGCCGAAGAAACCCAGGCTGCGGCGGAAGGGTCATCCCAACCGTTCCCGAGTCGGGTCCCAGCGGATCCCGCTGCCAAGTGCGTCCCGGCGCCGGGGGTGGGGGAGGGGGCCGCTGTCAGAAGATGCGTCGGTGGCCCAGAGCCGCCGCCGCCACCACAGCCTTTATTTTTAAACTTCCAAGTGGTTAGAGGGCGCGGCGCGGGGGGGGGGTCCCCGGTCCCTGCCTAGCGGCCAGCCTCATCCTCGGCCTCCCCGCAGCCCCTCGATCTTCTTCCCACCGCGCCTCTGCGTGGCTCCCGCGTACCTGGGGGCGCACCTGGCTCCGGCTCTGCACGCGGGCCGCGCTCCATGGCTGCGGCGTCACGGCGGGGTGGGGGTGGGGTCCTTGGGGTCTCAGCGGCGGCGGCGGCGGCGGCCCGAGGCCAGGACAGGGGTCCCACGGTGCATCACGCCCTGCCCGCCCTGCGGGCAACGACTCGGAAGCGGCGGCGCTCCGTGAAAGTCGAGGCTGGTGGCCTGCGAGGCTCGCAGTCGCCGGCTGCCCAGGGTCTGTCGCTCCGGTAGTGCTCTGGCTCTCAGACCGATGCCGGCCCAGTCCCGGCCGCGGCCCAACCCTATTGTACAGCCCGGGCTGGGCCTGGCCTCCCGCTGGCGCGTACCAAGTGCGGCGTGGGGAGGGCCGACCCCTCAGGGCCGGAGAACCGAGCGACCATCCGTCCACCACGCGCCACTCCGCCCTGGGGTGCGGCACTTGGAGCCGCGTGACACCGCTTCTGTGACTGCAGCCGACAGAGCGCCGCGGCTCCGGAAGGACTCCGGCCGAACCACCTCCCCCTGCGGCCACACTTGGTACGCGCCGCCGCTGGTGTAGACTAAGTAGGGAGCGCTTGAGTGACTCACCCGCGGCTGGGACTGGGGGAGTGGGACGAGGGGCTGGGAGCCTCCAATCCCACCATGAAGCCTGAGGGCTCAGACTTGGGGCTGAGCAAGCAGCTTCAATCTAAAGTCTCTAACAAACCCACCTCAAAGAAAATTTGCTGAGGGCATGTCAAGAGGCGTGAAGGAGGGTCGCAAGGAGACCCCCACAAAGGGCTATGCATTCTCCTCTCCTCTGTTGGTTGAAAAGCGGAGAGTTCTGGGTGCCTTGCTGCTGTCCTTTCTCTAGCATCCTAGAACTGATGTCTTCTCGGTTTCCTTAGGGGTAATTATAGTCTTTTGCGGCTGCTTTATCCAGGTCTCTAATCTGCTGGGTCCCTCCCTGCTCCAAACTGGGTGGTCCTGGCCCTAAACCTCCCCCCAGAACCACCACCACCCCCATCTCCACAGAAGGATCTTCTCTCCTTTGGCCTATTGATGAAGGGGTGGTGGCCCTCTCCTGACTCTCCTACCCCAAGTAGCCCTGCTTCCCAGCCCTCTGGAGTGGGCTCCCCAAGTCCCTTGTTCATGCCAGCTGAGGTGAGGGCTTTGCGCCAAGTCAGGCTCAGCTTGGGGCAGAGGGAGGCCTTGCCGGGAAGGTAGATCGATGGTACTGCTGCTGCAGGATTGACCAAGGGAGAAAGAAGGAGGGGCACCTGGGTTCTGCCCACCCTGGCCCTGCCCTTTGTTCTGACCTCCAGAAGGTCAGTTCTGTAGTTATTGTCCAGAGATTAGGTCTGGTGAGATGTCCCCCTCCCCCTTTTCTGCCACAGTTGCCTTCCTTTGAGCAGCTCCAGAGAGAAGCTATTTAAAGGGGAACATGGGAGAACAAAAGAATTGGGGGCTCAGGCAACCTAAGGACAGCCTGTCTTGAGATTTGTGAGTAGCTGGGGGTTTCAACCCTCATGAAAGGGAGTAGGGAGGGGAGTGGCATTAGAAGAGGATAATGATGAAAGGCCTGTAATTGGAGTTGGTGACTTAACTTTAAACTAGTGACTTAGCTTTTCTGAAACCAGATTTGCTCATCTATGAAAGTCAGGAAAATAATAGTGTCATGAAGTATTGTAGAGTCACTGTAAAGTTTAAATAAGGAAATACAGAGCCTGGCGCAGTGGCATACACTTTTAGTCCTGGCACTCTGGGAGGCTGACTTTGAACTTGTGATCTTGCCTCAGCCTCCCAAGTGCTGGGATTACAAGCATGTGCCACCATGCCTGGTAAGACCCTGTTTAAAAAAAAAAAAAAATTTTTTTTTTTTTTTTGAAAGGGATCAAGATACAGCTCAGGGCAAAGGCCTTGGGCGTCAATCTCCAGTACTAGGGGAAAAAAAAGAAATGAGGCAGTGTGGACAAAGTGGGTAGCACAGAGCCTGGTGTATAGGAAATGCTCAATAAATATGATATAGAAGGGTTTGATAATGAAGGAGTTCACAGTGCAAAGAGGATTAGGATGGAGAGCAGATTCCCCATCTTCGTTATTAACCATCCCATCTGCAGAGTAAGAGGACCATATGTAGATGATGGAGTCCACTACTGTCATTTGGAGGGTGAGATGCCTCAGGGTCTGGCTCTGGCCAGAGCTGGACAGGCCCATAGGTTTCAGAGAATTCAGAAAACAGAACCAGGTATAGTGGGGCACTCTTGTAGCCCTAGCACTTGGCAGACTGAGACAAGAGGATCACCTCAAATTCTGGGTTAGCTTGGGCTTCAGTGAGTTCAGGGCCAGCCCAAAGCACACAGTAAGAACTTGTCTCCAAAGAACCTAAATAGATAAATAAATACATAGATAAAATAATAATAAAAAGAAAGAGATAGAGACAAAGCAAAAAGGGAGAGCCCCATTTTGAGATTACTGCAGGGATAAAAATGGATAGGTAGGCTGGGCGTGGTGGTGCATGCCTGTAATACCAGCATTTGGGAGGCTGAGACAGGAGGATTGTTGAGAGTTTGAGACCAGCCTGAGCTACAAATTGAACTGCATAGTAGGATTCTGTCTCAAAAAAAAAAAAGGATAGATGGGGATGATGAAACATCCTCACTGGCTAGAGCTAAGAAACAACTGAGAGGGGCCAGGAATATAGCTCAGTGGCACAGTGTCTGCTTGGCAAGCATATGGTTATGAGTTTCGTTCCTAGTACAAAACAAACAAACAAAAAAAAAAACAGAAGAGGAAATGATAGCTAACATGAAAAAATAGGCCCAGGAATGGCTTATGCTATATAATAGGACTTAAATGCCAATTGACTTGCAAATGTAGATCTCAGGAAACTGTTGAAGATCAAGGGTTTCTTAGAACTGGAAACTATATCCAATTATCTAGATTGACTTGGGGAGTTCACTAAAAAAAGAGCCAGCATGTGAGGCAGCTTGTAGTGTTCGCTTTTATCAGTAGTCCTCTACTAAGGGCAATTCTGTGTCCCCTCTGGACAGAGGAACATTTGGCAATGCTTAAGATGTTTTGGTTGTCACATCGGGGGATGCCACTAAAATCTAACGAATGGATGACAGGAATGCTACTTAACATCCTGCAATGCACGGGCCCATCCCCCACAGCAAAGAATTATCAGGTGCAAACTGTTAATAATGCCAAAGCTGGAACCTTTCCCATACTGAGATTCCTGAAGCGACGCCCCCCACCACCACCAAGATGCTTTTGCTAGAGGCCAGCAGGGCAAATGGGAAGTAGGTAACTTGAGAGGCAGGTGTCCCCAGAAGGTTTCTTCTTCTTCTTCTTCTTCTTCTTCTTCTTCTTCTTCTTCTTCTTCTTCTTCTTCTTCTTCTTCTTCTTCTTCTTCTTCTTCTTCTTCTTCTTCTCCTTCTTTCTGCTTCTTCTTCTTTCTTCATTTCTATTCCTGGAATCTAACTCAAGACCTTGCACTTGTCAGGCAGGTACTGTGCCACTGAGCTGTATCCCTGGCCCTTCCCCAGAAGGCTTCTTGCACAGCTGATGGCCACACAGAACCTAGAAAGATGTCTTGGGGGAAGCCCAACAGAGTAGAGTGCCCCAGATGATGCAGTTGAAGTGGACAGATGGAGTAGGTGCTTTTCCTTCTCCTCTAATTGGCCAGGATTCCTGGCAGGTCCCAGGCCCCAGTAACTAAGTATGGGTTGATAATGGTGTCTTTCTGAGTTTGGGGTCAGGTGATGGTGCCTGGGGATTCCACACGACTCCAATATATGTTAGACACCCCAGCCAACAGTGGTGGCACATGCCTGTATGATGATAGGCTAAGTCAGGAGGATCACAAACTGGAGCCTAGCCTGAGCGTTTAGCAAGACTTGTTTAAAAAAAAAAAATCAAGTTAGACAACTCAGAGAAGGGGTAAGTTTAGCCCTTGCAACAGCAGCAGCTAAACCCCCAACACAATGCTCTACCCTCGTCAGTGAGGGACAGGGAACTTTTGTTGTCACCTTTTCTGCTTCTGCAGCCCAGGGTGGTGCCTCCCTCCTCAGAAACAGGTACAAGTAAGCTCTTAGTCTCACCACAATGCTGGGTTGGCATTGGGGGCAGGTCCCTGAGTGAGGATCAGAAATATGTCCTCTTCTTGATCCTCCCAGAGGGAGGACAGGAGCAAGAGCACTTACACAACCTGCTAAGTTTAGTGGGGGTAGAGCCCAGAATGAACCTGATGAAGAGATGAAGGAAATCACTGGGAAATTTGACTCAGAGATAGGAATCTCGGATAGAGAGAGGCCCTAGATGCTGCTGCCCTACTCACAAAGTAGGAAGTAGGAGGGGCCTTCAGGGGGCAATGGAAAGAATAAACAGCAGAGTCTCACTCCCACTCTACCTCTAAGGCCCTGTAGCAAGAAGGGGTCTCTAACCCAGACTGGCTTTCCTGGAGAACCTTAGACTTCAGGCCCCACTACTTGGGTCTGGGTCCAGAAGCATCTTCAAAGTGGGGCTCCAGCTGTCTCTTTCCCCCTGGCTCTTTGGGAGCGGAAGTACTAAAAAAACTTGGCAACAAGTAGGATCTCAGATTCTGTATCAAATAGGTTTGACCATTAGGGGGTCCTTCTTAGAGCCCCTGATGAGGAGCTGATCTTGCTTGCATCCAAAAGACAAGGACAGACAAGGAGTGCCTGGTTTTCTTAATTGTCCTTGACCCTAGAGTGGTGAGAAAAGGTTTAGAATTTCAGAATGATGGAAACTATACTGAGAAACCTTGGACTAACTGTATAAGGATTTGTATGTACTGAGAATCCTCAGACTAGCTATATAAGGAGTTTTTTCTTTTTTTCCCTCCCAGAGATTGAACTCAGGGCCTTGTGCATACAAAGCATGCATTTCTATCACTGAGCTACACCCCTAAAAGAACTTTTATGTTGCTTTTTTGATTGGAACATTTTAGATATACATAATGATCACATTCATCATAAGGAATTTGTACTTGCCCGTCATATATCTTGCTTCTTTTTTTCCCATTTCCCTCCCCTCCTTTCAACTCCTCTTCTCCTCCTTATTTACAAGACCTTTGCTTCCATTTTCCCTTCTCTTTCTTCTTACTTCTTCTTTTCTTCTCATTTATGTTTCAACTTGAGTGAGGAGAAGGCCCTATTTGAATCAACAGATAGATCCCACTCTTACCCTTAATTCAGGATTGATGACACTGCAAGGACAAGTCCCAAAGAGAAAGCAATGCCAAGGGGGCAAATCAGTAGCAAAGAGGAAGAATCTGCAGGGAGAGACTCCACCTCCAATTTCTCCAGAACCGCCCAGACTGACAGCAGGCTGGGTGGGGTTGGGTGGCTGGCCTTGACTGTGACTCAGGTTTCTGTGGGCAGCCAAAGCAGCCGGCAGGGAGGAGCCCAGACCGACAGGCTGGCCAACTGCAGCTTTCACCTCAGCTGTCCTCTCTCCTGGGAATGTGGGAGGCTGTCCTCTAGCCTTGCTGATCTGCCAGGGCTAGCTGTCCCCTGCTTTTCTCTGCCCCTTGGAGTCGCCACTCATATTCCTTCTCAGAGCGCTTAGCCTTTGGCTCATTCCCCTGGGCATGACACAGGAGTGAGTCAGGGGTTACTGCCTCTAGGGAGGTTCTAGAATGTGCCACAGGGAGAAGGGTATAATAATGATTGGTCCTGCACCCTCAGGAAGAGACCGAGGGAACTCCTGGGCCCCTCTAGCCTTTCCCAACCTAAACTGGCTCCTCTGCACAGGCTGGTTGTCATGGTGAAGGCTAGGGGCTAGAATCAGCTGCTAGAGTCAGGCTACCAGACTGAAATGCTCAAGGACTCCATCCTCCCCAGCTCAGCCCCTCAGATTTGACCACTAAGGAGAGATAGCTGGAGCTGAAAACAAAGAGCTGTGATTTGTGACTATGGGACTTCCTCTTCATGATGGTGTGAGGGTTCAGCCAGTACATTCACCAATATTCGTTGGGTTGTGTTTTTAGCAGGTGGATGGAAGGAAGGGAGAATGTGCATTCACTATGTGCCTTTTATGTTTTATTTGCATGCATGCATCATCAACTGAGTGAAATCCAGCAACTGGCCTCAGATGGCAAAGCCTGGATTAAAACTCCGAACTGTGATCTTTTTTTTCTAAGAACCAGGCAGTGTAGCTGTTTTAGAGAAACAGAGGGAAGAAAATAACTTGGACTTTATCTAAAAGACTGGATATTCCATTGCGAGGCAAATGGTGATAGGGAGTTGTACCAGACGGCAGTTTTAAAGAGAAAGTTACTAGCGAAATTCTTGACAAAGTAGGTGTTCATTAAAATTTTTTTTCATTAAAATTTTTTATAATATAGGTTGGTGCTGTAGCTCAGCAGTAGAGCACTAGCATGTGTGAGTTCATGGGTTCTATTACCAGCACTGGAAAAACAAAAACAAGCCAGATTTGTTTGTGAGCCATTGCTAGTTTCTGGGACATCCGGGGAGCTTCTGGCGCCGAATTGTAGCAACAGCGGAAGCAACTAGTTCGAAAGAGGGACTTTCCAAGATCAACCCGCGAGAAAGGAATTTGCAGCGCATCTTTGAGGCGAGTGTGGGGGAGGGAAAACAGGGGACAGTGGGTGGATATTACAGTACTGCTGCAAGCTACGGACGCCACCCAGCGACAGAATACAACCCAAGGTCCAGGAGCTGACAGCCAAGGACGCGCGGGGCACTTAGGCACTCGTAGTTCCGCTGCGCGAGGGGCGGGGCTTCGGCCGGGGTGGTCGGGCGCTGTAGTTCTGCGTCCGTTGGGCGGAGTTATTTTCAGATGGACCACGAGTCCCATAGGGCCCAGCGGCACCTGCGCAGACTCGGTGAAGCAGCGCGGATTAGTCCCAGAGCCTAAAGGGCCTTGACTGGGTTGAGCGGCGTCTGGGGTGTCGCCTAGGGGGCCTGTGGCAAGGCGGAAGAGGGAGGTCAGCACCATGTCGAGGCAGGCGAACCGCGGCACTGAGAGCAAGAAAATGGTAATTTTGAGCGCATGACCCCGGCGGGTGCAGCGGAGTAGAGGCATGTGGGAGGAAGGGCCTGGCCCCCTCGCGGGCACTAGGCACGATTAGGAAAAGAGCCCTCCTGAAGCTGTGGGAGGAGGTAGTCACTTCTGGTGGCTCAGTCTGAGGGCGTCCCGGGCTTGAGCAGGTGCTGGAGTAGCTCGTCACAGTAGACCGATGTGCAGCTGTGTTCTAGAGCAGCAACAGCGACAGCAATAAATGATAGCAACTGCCACTTGCTGGTCTCTTACGGTGTGTCAGGCACTGGGCCAGGCATTTTACGTACAGTCGCACACTTGATTCGCAGAGGAACTCTACTAGATGGGTGATTGATGTGCCATTTTCTTCTCAGGAAGGTTATGTAACTCGCCCAAATTTACACTTAAGAGTTAGGATTTGAACTGCTAACTCCAACTGTTTAACTTCAGGTTAAATGGCTGTCTTGTCTCACAGTATGCTGTAGGCACTGTGAGATGTGCTCTGATACTGATTTTGTCCGAAAAGAAGTTTCTTCTGTTCAATGACCAGTGTGAGTGAGTGGTGCCCCTCTAATAGTAGAAAAAGTGAGGCTTCCCTCTTGCCTTTGGAATAGTAGAACACAATAAAAGGGCTGACCACTGGGTCTGGACAGGAAGGTATTTAACATTTTTCTCCAAGGCTTTCCTGGCAGATACTCCTTTTCTTCAGCTTAATTTCTTTTCAGATTTGCCCATGTCATGTCTTTATTTTGAAATTTTAAAAAACTGAACATCTAAACTGAGGGTATAGTGGCAAAATGCATGTCCATGGGGAGGCCCAGAGTTCACTCTCCAACACCAAAGACAGTAATACTGAGTGTCTGAAGTTGTATCCTGTCTGGGCAAATCAGACTCTGTGTTGACACTTCATTTTTTGCGGGGTGGTTAAACTTCCTTGATGCCTTTACATCTTACATCGGGAAAAACCACCAGGTAGGCTACAGGGAAGCCCTGTTACCCCAGAATAGTATTTAACCTTTTTTTTCTCACTTACATCTGTTTTGGAAGCTGATGCTTCCAAATGCATCTTCTCCCCAGATACATTAAATACACAAACATATAGAAGGGCTGGGTGCATATATCAGTGGCAGAGTGTTTGCTTAGCATGTATGTATAAGGGGCAGGGGTTTGGGACCCAGCACCACAGAGAAGAAGAAAAGAATTCCTGTTTTGGAGAAAATACCAAATTTAAAAACAGAAACTGGCGTGGTGTGAATATCTGTAATCCCAGCACTTAGGAGGTTGTGGCAGGAGGAACACAAGTTTGAGCCCAATTTGGACAACTGAATGATTTAGTGAGAGCCTGTCTAAAAATAAAAGGAATAAAAAGCACTGGTGATATAACTCAGTGCTAGCCTTGGGTTCAATCCCCAGTACTGCAAAAAAGAAAACAAATTTAAAAAAAAAGCGTTGGCAAAAATGTGGAGAAATTAAAATCTTTATATATTGCTGATGGGAGTGTAAAATGGCACAGCCATTGTGGAACTGTATAAAAATAGGGACTGAGGATACAGCTTAGTGACTAATGCTTGTTTAGTATGCATGGGATCCTGAGTTGAAGCCCTAGAACCAACAGTGTAATAGAATATTTTTACCAAGAAATAGTGACATAGAGAGGAACCCGCAATGGACAGTATTTGGAGTTCTGGCATATTCAGTCTCCTCTCTATGAAATGGGTTAAGTAATACCTACCCTACATTAGTTGAGATCATGTAAAATTCAAATGGCTTTTGTTTCCTCTGTTACCTATAGTATGAGCAGAGAAATCTTAGTTTTTGTATCTTGCTTTCATTTTTGTACAATTTTTTATCTTGAATTCACTATTTGTGATACTAAAGATTTGGTGCTGGGGATTGAACTCATGACTTGGCACTTGCAAGGTAGATGCTTATGCCACTGAGCTAAATCCCCAGCCCCTGATACTAAAGATTTAACCCAGGGTCTTTGTGCTTAGCTATATCCATACCCCTTTTTGTACTTTTTATTTTGAAACAGAGTTTCACTAAGTCACTGAAACAGCCTCCCAGAATGCTGTGATTATAGGAGTGTGCCACTACAGCCGGTTGGAAATCTGGGAATTGTACCCTGTAACCCTAGCTCTTAGAAAGCTGAGGCAGGAGGATTGCTGAAAGTTCAAGGCCATCCTGCAGTTTGATCATATGCATCTCCACTGTACCACCCCTATATCCTCTCTTACCCCATCCTTATTTCCATCCTTTTGTCTAATAATAATTTCCCTTCTGCTTTGATGTCCTCTTAAGATTCCATATGTTAGGAAGAACATACAATATTTGCTTTTCTGAGTCTGACTTATTTTGCTTAACACAAAGGTGTCTGGTTCCATCCATTTTCCTGCAAATGACATAATTTTGTTCCTCTTTATTGCTGATAATAGTTTATTGTGTACATATGCCGCTTTTGAAATCCATTCTTCTGTTGACAGCCATCTAGGCTACTTCCCTATCTTAGCTATGTGAATTGTGCTACAATAAACATGGATGTGCAAGTGTCTCTATAGTATGCTGACTTTAATTCCTTTGGGTGTATATGAATAAGTGATACAGCTAGATGAAATGGTAGCTGTATTTGATTTTTTTTTTTTAAATCAGTACCAGGGATCGAACTCACAACCACGTGCTTGCAAGGCAGGTGCTTATGCCACGGAGCTAAATCCCCAGCCCCTTGTATTTGATTTCTTTAATTTACACTTCTGCCAGCAATGAAGGCCCCCCCAACATCCTTTACAGCATTAGTTGTTTATTATTATATTTTTTTTTATCGGTACCAGGGATTGAACTCATGACCATGCGCTTGCAGGGCAGGCACTTATGCTGCTGAGCTAAATCCCCAGCCCCTAGTAGTTTATTATTATTAGTGCTATTGTGAGGTGAATCCAGAGCCTTCACACTGAGCTACATCTTCAGTGCCCCCTCCTCTACTTTTTTTTTTTTTTTTAAACAGGGTCTTCCTAATTTAAGCAGGCTGGGTTTTTGTTATTGTTGTTTTGTTTTGTTTTACAACACAGGATCTTGGTATGTAATTTGATCTAGCCTTAATGTAGTTTAGATTGGCCTTGAACTCAGTGATCCTCCTCCTTCAGTTTCCCAAGTGCTGGGTTTACAGGTGTGTGCCACCATGCTCAGCAACCTAGGCTGGTTTTGGGTTTGCAGTCTTTGAATCCTCCTGTCTTAGAGCACTAGTATTATAAGGATGCACTACCATACCTCACTCGGTTTTTGAATTCTTGATGATAGCCATTCTAACTTAGATGAGGTGGAATCTCAGTATAGATACTTTTGCTTGATTTTTGTTTTGACAGGGTCTCATAATTTAGTTCAGACTGGCCTTAAATTTACTAGGTAGCCCAGGCTGCCCTGTAACTCATAGTGATCCTCCTGTCTCAGTCTCCCAAATGCTGGGATTATAGGTATGTACCACCACTTCTGGTTTAAAAATTTTCTTCTATCTCCTGTCTTTTCATACTATTAGTTATTTTCCTTGCTATGCAGAAACTTTAATTTGATGTAGTCTCATTTGTTGATTCTTGTTATTTTCTGTGCTACTAGAACCCTCTTTAGGAAGATTTTACCGGTGGCTTCAGGTGTTTCTCCTATTTTCTTTCAGTAGTTTCAAAGCTTCAAGTCTTATACCTAGGTCTCTTATCTGCTTTGAATTGATATTTGTACAGAGTGGAAGACAGGGATCTAGTTTCAATCTTCTGCATATGAATGTCCAGTTTTCCCAGCATCACTTGTTACAGAGAGTATCTTTTCTCCAGTGTATACTTTTTACCCCTTTATTCAGAGTAAGGGAACTGTAGTTGCCAAGGTTTGTTTCTGTACCCTCTGTTCTATTCCTTTGGTCTATGTATCTATTTTTGAGCTAGTACCGTGCTCTTTCCTTACTATGGCTTTGTAATATAACTTAAAATTGGTTTTTGTGATGTCTCCAGCCTTCCTCTTTTTGTTTAGGATTGCTTCAGATATTCTGTTTTGCTTTGTTTTGTTTTTGTTTTTGAGCAGAGTTTCCCTATGTAATTCCTCCTGGCCTGGAATTCATGACTAAACATGATCCTCTTGTCTCAGCCTCCTAAGTGTTGTGATTATAAGCATGTGGCATCTTACTCTGTATCCCAGGTCTTTTGTGGTTCCATATGATTTTTAGGATTGTTTTTTCTAGTTCTGAGAATAATGTCATTGGGTTTTAATGTACGGGGGATTAAACCAGAGTTTTTGCACTAAGCTACATCCTCAGCCCATTTTTTTTTTTTTAACTCCTTAAAATTTGAGACAAGTTTTCACTCAGTTGGTAGGTTCCTCAGGCTAGGCTGGAATTTGTGATCCTCCTGCCTAGCATCCCAGGGTGCTAGAATTATAGTTTTGCACCAACACACCTAGCTTTGTCTCTCACTTTAATAAAGGAAGCAATAATAGTACTTAGCATTATAGGGTTATTCTGAGGGTTAATTGAGAAAATGTGTGTAAAGCTAGCAGCTTAACAGTGACTTAGAGTACAGGGGACAGTGTGCTACCTTTTTTTTTTTTTTGTACCAGGGATTGAACTCATGACCTCACGCTTGCCAAGCAGGCACTTATGCTGCTGAGCTAAATCCCTGGCTCTGTGCTAGCATCTTTGTTAGTAAATGTATTAGTTTTCATGTGCATGTATCATAGATGGCTCTTAAATCCCAAGGACAATGAGGCCTTCGCTTCTGTGTTAATAGTAACCAGCCCCAGTGTCTCTATTATCCAAAATTCAAGTGCGTTACTAAGTAAGTACCTATATTTAGAGTCACCAGGACCAGAGGGTGGAAGGCAAGAAAGGGCTGGACACATTTTTTTTTTAAACTAACCTTGCAACCCCAGCTATTAGAAAGAATTCACATTGGGTTACCTGTTTTGACAAAAATAGTATGGCTCTTAGGCTGGGTGTGGTGGTGTACACCTGTTGTCCCAACTTTTAGATCATTGTAAGTTCAAGACCAACCTGGTTTCCGTAGTGAGTTCAAGGATAAACTGAACTGCATATGAGACCTTATCTCAAAAAAAAAAAAAAAAAAGCAACCATGGGCTGGGAGGAGAAACAGGATGCACCCTTCCTGTGAGTAGCGCTAACTGTGGGCCAAAAGGAGAAGTAAGATATGCCCTTCCCATGAGCCAGCCGGCACATGGGCTGTGAAACAAGTAGAGGTGAGCCCCTCCCTCTCATAAGCAACTGGCTGATTCAGAGGAACACAGATTGAATTGACAGCAACTGGGGTACAAAAAGAGCTTAATACTTATATTGTCTGATTGACTTTGCAGGCTTAAAGCTGATACTATGAGCATCTATTTAGGAGATAACAGAATTTACTATAGCCATTATGGGGGATTTTCTTTTGTCTTGTTTTTGAAATCCAGTATTGTTCTTACTGTTTTGTTTTGCTCCGTTTTATTTATTTATTTTTAATTTTTTATTATTATTATTATTTTTTGTCTTTTTGAGACAGGGTCTTGCTATGCAGTTCAGGCTGGCCTTGAGCTCACTTTGTAGCCCAGGCTGGTCTCAAACTCACAACGATCCTCTTGCCTCAGCCTACCAAGTGCTGGAATTACAGGCATGAGCCACCATGCCCGGCCCATTTTATTTATTTATTCATTTTTGTTTCTGATACCAGGAGTTGAACTCACAACTTTATGCTTGTCAGACAGAGACTGTACTGCTGAGCTATATCCCCAGTGCATTTTGCTTTTTTTTTTTTTTTTTGGTTTTCTTATTCAGTGCTGTGCTTTGATTGGTTTTATTCTGTTCTGTTTTGTTTGATTTCATCATGTGTGATGATATGGGCAGTAATTTTAAAAATAACAAGAGGCATTATGGTAGCAATGATTGATTTCCTGTTACACTGTGTTGAAGTCTGTATCACTTTCACTGTTTTGTTTTGATTGGCTTTATTCTGTTTTATTTTGGTTTTATTCTCTTTTTTTTTTTTAAAGTGTGACTTGGAGCCTTAGCTCTAAGCAGCAGCTCCCTTAAGGGGCTTGAGTGTCTGTTTGGGGCACTAATTAAAACACCTTCTGAGACCCATGAAATAGTGGTACATCTGCAGATAGAGATTGGCTTAACTTTGATGTCTAGATTGTTTCTACTTGGAGATCATTCTGGCATAGCTGCCATAATCCTGTGGGTTCTTGTCTGCAAAACATCTTCAAGGGTCAAAGATATAGCTCAGTGGCACACTGCTTGCTTGGCAAGCACAAGGTCCTGGGCTCAATTCCCAGTACAAAAAAAATCTTCAAATCCATTATCTGATTAGATCCTTCAGACAGCCCTGTGACTTGCGTGACACGTTGTCCTGTTACTGTTTTTGTGTAAAGAAACTGAAGTTTACAAAGTGATTCACTTGAGTTCTCACAGCTCTGAAGTAGTAAATCAGACCATCTGACTATGAACCTAGTTTTCTTTCATCTGTCTTGTTAGAAAGTTCTTTATATCAATTCAGAATTTCCCTTATTTGTCAGCTTGGAACCTACTTAAGGATGCACTCTGGCAGCACCCTACCTAGAACCTATTTAAGAATAAAAATAATAGAAAAAATTAAAAAATGAGGGCCAAGGATTTAGTTCAGTGGTGTAAGCGCCTGCCTAGCAAGTGTGAGGTCATGAGTTCAATCACTGGTACCAAAAATAAATAAATAAATAAATAAATAAATAAATAAATAAAATAAAATAAAATAAAATAAAATAAAAAGAAAACAGGGCTAGGGATGAAGCTCAGTCAGTGGTAGAGTGTTTGCAGTGTGTATGAGGCCCTGGGCTTCAATGCCATTGTCTCATTGGAATTGCACTGTATTGATGAAGGAAAGATAATATGGAATGGTGCCATATCAGCACTCTGGAAGGCTGAGGCAGGGGGAATGCAAGTTTATACCCAGCCTGGACAATTTAGTAATTTAGCAAGGTACTGTCTCAAAATTTAAAAAAAATACTGGGATGTAGCTCAATGCAAAGACCCTGGTTCAATCCCCAGTACCTGGGTCAGTTCCTAGTATCACTAGATGGATGGATGGACAGGCTGCTGACTCTGTTGTTTAACCTGACATCTGTACAATGAGGATAAATGGTGTTGCTAATGTAGGTCTCATGGTTATTAGGATTGATGGGGAACTGCAAAGACATTCTGAGAATTTAAGTCTTTTTTTCTTTTTTTGTATCAGGGATTGAACTCATGACCTAGCACTTGCCAGGCAGGTGCTTATGCTGCTGAGCCAAATTCCCAGTCCTGTTTTGTTTTGTTTTTGAGACAGGGTTTCATTATGAAGTTCAGGTTGACCTTGAACTCACTTTATAGCTCAACCTGCCCTCAAACTCACAGCTCAGCCTCCCAAGTACTGGGATTACAGGCATACTGTACTAACAATAACGTTAATTATTGTTATTAAATATAAAGTGCCAGGGATTTAGCTCAGTGGTATAAGTGCCTGTCTGACAAGCACAAGGTTGTGAGTTCGATCCCTGGTACCCCCCCCAAAAAAATACATATATATATATATATCTGAAAATAGAAGTGTTGCAGAATAAACTCATGGTTCTGTGATAGGGAAAATGTGGTACTTATATTCAGTGACAAAAGTAGACTGGTTATGCTGAGCATAGTGGCACATGCCTGTAATCCCAGCAGTCAGGAGGCTGAGGCAGGAGAATCACCACAAATTCTAGGCCAGCCATGGCTACATAGTGAGTTCAAGGTCAGCCTGAACTGCATAAGGGGACCCTGTCTCAAAAAAAAAAAAAAAAAAAGTGGTCTGATTGAGTAAACTGATTTTCTGGTCCCATGGAAATGTTTGTTTTAAGGGTCATGAGGGCCAAACAGTGTGATCTTGAGGCTCTACTACCCCCCACCCTGCCCAATTACTTCTCTCATTTCCTTCTCTCTTGCTTACTTTGTCTAATCTGGCCTCCCAGCTACTTTTCAGCCATGTCAAGCTTATTTCCGCCTCAAGATTTTTATTTACTTATGCTGGAATAGTGGTGGTGAACCTGTGGCATGCATGCAGCAGGCTGTTTGTTATCAATGAAAGCTCTAAAAGTTTACCATCACTGGTCTAGAATGTTTTCACCCAGATATCTTCATGGTTTACCCTTTGTCATTTCATGTCTCTTAGCGAGGTGTTCCCTGACTACTCTATTTAAAATTAACCATAGCCAACACAAACACATATATGAGCATAAACACCTCCTAATCTCCTTTGGAACTTTTTGGTCATTGTTCATTTGGTCTGGCTTTTTTTTTTTTTTCCAAGTGTCAGTATTTTCAATTATAAACCAAAGCCTGTTTGGGAAAATAAGTATCAAATATATATAGCCAGAAAGTTAAAGAGACTTTTTTTTTTTTTTTTTGGTCTTTTTGAGACAGGGTCTCTCTATGCAGTTCAGGCTGGCTTTGGGCTCACTTTGTAGCCCAGACTGGTCTCGAACTTGCAAACAATTCTCCTGCCTCAGCCTCTCAAGTGCTTAGATTACAGGTGTGTGCCACATGCCCAGCTGGATTTTTTTTTTTTTTTTTTTTGCAGTACCAGGGATTGAACTCACAACCTCACACTTGCCAGGCGGGTGCTTATGCCACTGAGCTAAATCGCAGACCAATTTTTTTTTCTATACCATAGCTCATAGCCTCTCCCCTTTTTAAAAAGTATTAGGTCCTTTAAGTTATATATTTGTTGTTTTTATTTAAGTTATATATTTGATACTTATTTTCCCAAACAGGCTTTGGTTCATAATTGAAAATACTGACATTTGGGGAAAAAAAATTTTTTTTGAGACAGGGTTGCAGTTTGTAGTTTAGGTTCCCTTGAACACTGTATGTAGCTCAGGCTGGCCACAAACTCCCAGTGGTTTTCCTGCCTGAACCTCTCAAGTGGGGATTACAGGCATGTGCCGCCACACCTGACCACCAGACCTGGAAATTGAGAAAGGATACAGAGCCAGGTGTGGTGGTACACATGTATAATCGCAGCACTCAGGAGGCTGAGCCTGGAGGGTCATGAGTTTGAGATCAGTGTAGGCTACATAGTGAGATCTTGGGGGTGAGGAAAGAGGAAAAGGAGAGGATAGGGGGAAGGATGAATGAGAATATGGATATGAATGAATGGAGAAGGAGGGCGTCTTGGTTCATACCTGTAATCCCAGCTACTCAGGAAGTCTAGGCAGGAGGATCACAAATTTTAGTCTAGCTTGAGCAATTTAGGGAGAGCTTGTTTAAAAATTAAAAGTCTGGGAGTGTAGCTGAGTGGCTTAGCACTTGTCTAGCATGCACAAGGCCTTAATCCCAAATTTTAATCCCAGCAGTGCATGCAAATGAGAAAGAGGGTGCATTGAGAATTGAGTTAGGGATCTCAGGCATATTGATTTATGAACATGGATAGATAGGTCGGGACCCTAATTTTTTTTTTTTGTCAGTCAGTTGGGGGTGGCTGCATGTGTAAGGTGCTTTATAGTGTCATGATCTGCATGCTACTTAACATCATGGTTGGGTTGCTGAGGCTCGTGGTGTTTCCATCCCAGGGCTTATTAATAATAGAAAGAAAGCACTCCTGATTTAATGCAGTGGTGCCAGCTCTCCTGACTAGTAACTGCTGGAGTGTCTCCATCCATTCATGCCTAAGCCATTCTAGTGCCAAGCCCTTGACTTCACTAAAAAATCATTCTCCTGTTTAATAGCTTTCCTTTAATTGCTGTGTTTGGTAAATGATCTCTTGGAGACACCCCAATCTGACTGTTTTAGTTGAGTTCAAAGAGCCTCCAGAAATTGATTTTCTTTGACTCTAGTGTGGCTGGTTTTTTTTTTTTTTTTCTGTTTTTTTTGAGGGGGTGGGGGAGTACTTAATACTGCAGCTATGGGGAATAGTGGATTGAATGAACACTGGGTGGGAAACCTTTGGCGTTTGTCCTCTCAAATTACTTTTCTTAATAATTAGTTGTTTTGACTTTGGGCAAATTATTTAATTATACTAGTCTCGGTGTTCTCTAAGGAGTAAGAATGGTTCTTCCCCTTTTTGCTTTACTGAGTTAGTGTGAGATCGAAAAGTGAGGTGATGCAAGGTAGAGTGCAGTATACAAGGAAAAGCACACAAATTATTCTTTTTTTGATACAGGGTCTCCCTGTGCAGTTCAGGTTGGCCTTGAACTCACAGTGATTCTCCTGCCTCAGCCTCCAGGTGTTGGGATTACACACAATTGCGCCACCACACCTGGATTTGATTTGATTTGATTTGATTTAATTTAATTTAATTTTTTGTACTACTAGGGCTGTAACCTAGGGCAGAGACAGCTTGCATGCTAGACAAGCACTCTTAACACTCAGCCACGTCTCCAGCCCTCCTTTGGTCTACCTGTGCTGTTAATGTGTTTCTCTCTTTAGATCTGGTAATGCTTTTTCCCTGCCTGCTGCTTTCATTCTGTAGCCTTGGTATTTGCCGTTCCTTTCCTTTCACACATGTCTCTTTCTTAGTAAGTAGATAATAGTATTCATTCTTCTTTTGTTTTCTTTTCTTTTCTCTCTCTTTTTTTTTTTTTTGGTGGGAGGGCACAGGATCTCACTCTGTAGTTCAGGCTGGCCTTGAACTTGCTATGTAGCCCAGGCTGGCCTTGAATACATGGCAATCCTCCTGCCTCAGCTTCCTGAGTGCTGCGATTACAGGCATGTGCCACCATGCCTAGCAAGTAATAGGATTCTATATCTGAGAGTTTCTGTGATTTTAACTGAGGCCATAATAGAAACCAGTCCAGATCAGTACTGTGGTTTCAGGTATGCAAAATACTATGTTCCTTTAAAAAAAAAAAAGAAGAAAAAGAAGATTGTATTCCTTTTAGACTTACTCCTTTTACTGGAACCATTTTACCTGTCAAGAGGGACAGTATTTTCTCCATGCTGGTGAGTTTGGAGAGGAATTGTCTTTAAGACAGTTGACTTTGCGTTTTGCCTCCTTATACCTCTGGAAGCAGCATGGATCACTAGCAGTGCCACTGGAGCCACACAAGGAAATTCTGCCAGGTCTCTCACTCTTGCTGCATCTGCTCAAACTGACACTGTCTGATCCAGAAACATGGTCTGAGTGTGTTCCACCAGTGTTTTCCTCACTATGAGAGGGTAATCAGCTTTATCAAATTGGGCTAAGTGATCTTCCTTCGATGGATTATCCAGGACATCCACTCAGTGAAAGAGACCATGCTAACTCTGTGTATACAAAAATGAAAAAATGGTTGCATGTGGTGGTGCACACCTGTAATCTCAGCACTCAGGAGGCTGAGGCAGGAGGATCTCTGGGAGTTTGAGGCTAGCCTGTGCTACAAAGTGAGTTTAAGGCCAGCCTGAACTGCATAGTAAAATCCTATCTCAAAAAGACTAAAACAAAACAAAATAAAATAAAATAAATTTAAAGCTTTCCCCAAAAAAAGAACAGAGAAAGACAGCAGATTTTGGGGCTGGGGATTTAGCTCAGCAGCATAAGCGCCTGCCTGGCAAGTGTGAGGTTGTGAGTTCAATCCCTGGTACCAAAAAAAAAGCAGACTTTGTGTAGGACTTCCTCTCTTCCCTGTGGGCTGGCCCCTGAGTTCTCTGCTGCTTCTGGGTGAAGCCATAGGAGTACATCTTAACTCTAGGCTAAGGTGTTTTGAGGTGTCACACCTGCTGATACATAGAGGCTAGTTGGTAACTGAATGTTTCAGGTCTGCCTCTCACAGAAGCTAAATGAGTACCTACTGCTCCCACATCAGATTCTAGTGGCTGAACTGCTAGGGTGGTGACTTAGGGTTGTCAGAGGTCCACTTTGGTGTGTAGGAAGAGCAGCTGCCCAGGACATGAGGTACTTCTTCCAGCCTGGTTTTTTTTTTTTACAGAGTCTGGCTGTGGCCCTGGCCAGTTGACCTTGGGTAGCCACATTCCCTGGCTACTCCATGGGAAATTATGTGCGTTCCCCTGCAGACACAGGTGACCTTCCTTTGAATCTTACCAGTTGCATCACCAGGTGTGGTAGTGATGCATGCCTGTAATCCCAGTACTAGGGAGGCTGAGGCAGAAGGATTGTCATGAATTCAAGGCCAGCCTGCACTACATAAAAAAAAGTTGCATCAGGGCCGGTCCTGACTGTCACCACATTTTCTCTTTTGTGTTACTTGGCCCTGATTGCCTTTTTTTTTTTTTTTCCCTGATTGCCTTTTGAATCTCTTTTAGAGCTCTGAACTCTTCACCCTGACCTATGGGGCTCTTGTCACCCAGCTATGCAAAGACTATGAAAATGATGAAGATGTGAATAAACAGCTGGACAAAATGTGAGTATCTTTGTAGGGGTGAAAAGAGGTGCTCCTCGGCACATTGAATCTTCATTGTATTTTACAGCCCTGAACAGTGTCCTGCCAAAGGGGTAGAGTTTCCACTGGGTACATTCATTGGGATGTTTTGAGGTTATTCCCATTTCCCCCTTACTAACAGTAGCCTTATGTTCAAACATAAAAGACATTTAGAGCTCGTAATGTTCTGTTCTTTTCCTTTCAGGGGCTATAACATAGGAGTCCGACTGATTGAAGATTTCTTGGCACGGTCAAATGTTGGCAGATGCCATGACTTTCGGGAAACTGCAGATGTCATCGCCAAGGTCATTACCCTGGGCCACCTGGCCATGCTGAAAGATTGCCACTGGGAAGCATTGCTTCCTACATCAGTGTCTCCTTTAGGCTTGTAATCTCCTGAAAGACTAATTAGGCAGGTGTTTGGGTCCAAAAAGCTTTCCTGGTGGTTGGGAGTAACAGATTAAGAAAAAGGAAAGAATGATTGGGGTCATCCCTATGGATTAAAGGCCCACTGAAATTAAAGACAAGATCTCCTCCAGGTATAGCAGAGTAACATGAGGGTTACAGTGCAGATGGAGGCTGGGCGTGGTGACGCACACCTGTAATCCTAGCTTTCTGGAGACAGATAGGAAGATTTCTGAGTTTGAAGACAGTGTGGGTTACATAGCTCGCTCAAAAAAAGAAAAAAGTCAATACAAAGCAAACCAGAAACAAAATGAAAAAGAATACAAATGGCACTGGGCACAAGTGGTACATATCTGTAATCCCAGCACTGAGACTGAAGCAGGAGGATTGCAGGTTTGAGTCCTGCATGGGCAATTTAAGGAAACCTTGCCTTAAATAAAAAATTTTAAAAGGGCTAGGGGCTGGGGATATAGCTCAGTGATAAGATTCATGGTACCACAAAAAAACAAAAATAAAAAAGACAGATGGAAGTGAACTTCAGTAGTAGAGCACTTGCCTAGCACATGTGAGACCTGGTTCAATCCTTAGCACTGCAGAACAGCAACAACAAAGATAACAGACTATAAACATGCCTGACTTCAAATTTGGGTTTTGGTATTTATTATTCTGGATTCTTAGGTAACTCACTTGTACTTTTTCTTTTTCTTTTTCTTTTTTTTTTTTTTTTTTTGGTGTATTGGAATTAAACCTAGGACCTTAATTTTGAGCTAGCTTCCTAGGCCTTTTTACTTTTTATTTGGAGATAGGTTCTGCCTGAGTTGCCCAAGCCAGGCTTGCGATCCTTCTGCTTTGGCCTCTCAGAATGCTGGGATTATAGGCACCACTGTGCCTGGCAACTTTTAACTTCTTTGATTACTAGTTATTTCATTTTTGGAGAAAATAAGAGCTACTTCACATGATTTTTGTAGAGTAAATTAATTATGGATGTAAGTATTAAGGTAAAATGAATGCACTTAGGATAGTGTTGTACATATCATAAGTGTTTACTGCTAGTATTAGTGTTATATTATCATAGTATTAATAAATAATACCTGTTGTTACCTCAAGGATGGTTCCTTCAGTTGTAAGCATGCTGGCTCTGTCCACATCCTGAAGACAGTTGACAGTGGAGCAAGCTTTGTGAGGGTTTAGGGAGAAGAGGCGGGCAGGGAAGGTGTTTTGAGAGAGATTCTGTCTTGGTGACCGGTTACTTTTTTGAGGGTGGGTTCAGGTGGCTCCCATGGGCTGGGGAGCTTCGGGCCTCTGCTCAGATGGTGGCTCAGGGGAGCTGACTCTGTTGGAAGCTTGGTGCTCTACTCTACTGAGAGGCACTAGCAGAGAAGGAGCTGGTGCTTAGTTGATGAGCTCCTGAAGGACAATTCAGAATCGTGCATAGATGCTGCCTCTGTTGTGTGAATATCTAGAACTTCATCGTGTTTCAGAGGCCACAGTTCTTTTCCTTAGCCACTTGTGTCCCTCCATCTTGCCCGTACAGTTCCTGCTGTCCTTCTCGATAGTGCTATTATGTGTTCCCTGACAGGTGGCATTCAAGATGTACTTGGGCATCACTCCAAGCATCACTAATTGGAGCCCAGCTGGTGACGAATTCTCCCTCATTTTAGAAAATAACCCCTTGGTGGACTTTGTGGAACTTCCTGATAACCACTCATCCCTTATTTATTCCAATCTCTTGTGTGGGGTATTGCGAGGAGCCTTGGAGATGGTAAGTGTAGCTCTTTCCTTTGGCAACACCTGAAATATAGTAGGGGTTTAATAAATGTTTGAACGAGAAAAAGAGAAGGAGAGCTTCAGCTCATCCCTGACCTTTGTTCCCTGACGTAGCCATGCTGCTGAGATAAGACCCAAGTTAGGCATCTCTGCATGGAGCTGGTCATCCCTGCTAGGCTGAGAAATGGTATTGTCAAACCCTTCAGCCTTAGGGACATCCATTCCAAGACTGGCTTCTCTGGTGACAGTCTCATTCTTGAGTTTCTCCTTGTGGGCTGGAAGAAACTTTGCTGCAGTGGAACATTAGAGCTGGCAGTCCTGTCCTTGTGAGAAACAACCCTTCTTTTTGACTGCAGTATATGTATCAGTTACATCCCTGTCCCTAGGGCTTCCTGAGTCTGTGGCCAGGCCTCTGCCCCTTCATTTTCCACTCTCCTCCAGGTCCAGATGGCAGTGGAGGCCAAGTTTGTCCAGGACACCCTGAAAGGAGATGGTGTAACAGAAATCCGGATGAGGTTCATCAGGAGGATTGAAGACAATCTCCCAGCTGGAGAAGAATGACTGTCCCGGACTGGAGAGTAGCCAGCAAGACACTTGTTGGAATCAGTGCCCTCTGCCTCTAAAACTCAGTGACTCTAACACAGATGTTATATATTCTAACCTTGTTTCCATTTTCCATGCTAATAAAGAGCAGACTGATACAGTCCAGTTTCCCTAGCAGTATACACATTCAGGAGGGGAATTCTTTGTTCCCTTTCCCTTAAAATGGGCTGGATGTAATCATTGTTGGTTGGATTAGAAAGAGCTCAAAGCATTTTACATTCCTGTGTGAATTTTCCAAAGCAAACCTACTTCAACTCCATTTAGAGACAAATTTGAGCTGAGTGTGGTGGCTCACGACTATAATCCCAGCACTGTGGGAGGCTGAGGCGGTAGGATCACAAGTTTGAGCTCAGTCTGTGCAGGTTAGTAATATAGTGAGACCCTGTCTCAAAATAATAAATAAAAAGGGCTGTAGATGTAACTCACTGCAAAGCCCTGGTTTCAGTCCCATGTACTGGGTGGGGGGGGGGGAGTGATAAGCCTGGTGCATTTACTCCTGAACCTTCATAAAGCTCTTGGCAAATGGCTGTAGGGAATCTGGGGGTTTGGGTTGGAGGGCTGGGGGAGGGTGGATAGAGATTACTAGCTGTTGTGTGATATTCTGTAGCGTTTGGCAGGACATGGGAGCCAGTCATGCCGGAAACACCAGTTTCTGGGAAGCCACCCAGGTCTCATTCCTCGCTGTTTGGAGGCAATATCTCCTCTTTTTACAGAGGGTTCATCCTTTTTTCTTACAAATTCTTCAATAAAGACACATTCTTGAGTGAAATCCCAATAATGTCTTCTTTTCCTTCTGCTCCGCCATGAAAGGTTTGACTAGAAAGTGTAAACCACGGTGGCGCTGGAGTACTATGTACTGAGCACTTGTCACCAAACAACTGCTGAACGCTTTGTGTTGTCTAGTTGGCAATAATTCCATTTCCAGAGGGGAGACCATGAAGTTGCCCAAGGTCATAAAGCTGTTAAATGGAGATACCATCATTCAAAATTGGGCCAAATGAAAAAGTCCAAGCTCATGAGGATGCCCTTTTTTAATGGTGATGCTCTTTTGAAGCCTGGTCAGCACTTCAAGAGAGAGAGGAAACAGGTCTGCAGCTCCCTTTCCATGCCTTACAGAGCTTGGGTAGCATTTTACTTAAGTTTACTTTGGAGAGGAGGTCTTAGTGTGTAGCCCAGCCTGACTTCAACTTGCAGTCCTCCTTCCTTAGACACCCGAGTGCCTGTGCCCAACTTGGGACAGCCTTTAAAGGGAGGAAGCACAAGTTACGTTAGTGCTGCTCTTAGGGACAGCCTCAGGCCTTTAGAGGAGCCAGGCTGAGGGGAGCCAGCTAAAGGCATACTGTACTTGAAGTGTGCAAGACCAGTGTTCAGAGACCCGGTAAGAAGGCAGGTTGCAATGGACTTGGCTCCAGTTGGATTAGGCAAAGGAGGGATGGCCACTTTTGGGGCTGGGAGTGGGGGTTGGCTTGCCAGGGAGGTGCTCTACCACTGAACTATATCCCCAGCCCTGGATGGTTGCTTTTGTGTCTCCAAATATAGGGAAGCTCATCCTTTAGAACCCCATCTTTTTTGAGTCTACCTCTGCTTCCCAGATACAATTTGGGGCCCCATGGGAAGCCCCATATTTTGGTCAACTGTATCCTTAGTGGATAAGTCTGAGTCCATACTAAAGTTGAATGGAATGAATGAAACAAGTTGAGGAAATGAATGTTGGGGTCCAGATGGAGAAAGGTTTATGCAGTGTCTGGACGCTGCCAAAACAGACTGCTACACCGCCCTTTCCGCTGTGGGCTTGGGGTGGGTTTACTGTTCCTTTCCTCCTGTGCTACAGCCTACTTTCTAGCAGCCATTTGTATGGTGTGAGGTTTTGGTATTTCCTTTCCCAAGTTAAACTTGGCAATGTTACATGGTTGGTGAGCTGTGGAAACAAGGCCCCATTATGGCTTTTCCCACTCAGCCCCACTATTGTATGATGTACTCTCGAGGGCAGAGGGAAAGAAAAGGGCTGGGGAGCTGTTGGGAGCATCAACTTGTCTTCTTTCCAAATGCACCAATTATACAACCCCAGCAGCCTCCCTTCCTGCCCCCATGCTTGCCCTTGAGGTTGAAAATTTGTAGATTATCCCTTGATTTCACTAAGACTGAGGCTGATACATCCATTCCCCATGCTCCCTGGTGTACCTGCAACCCCTCTGTTACAGGGTGTATCTAGGTGTCCCCTCAAAGCCTCTTGCGCTCATAGGTGGCTTTTCAGAGGTGGCTAGATCTGGGGTGTGCAATGCTAGGATTCATGGTGTGATGCTGGGATTAAAGGTACCCCAGCCTAGGTGTGAGTGGAATATGAGGGAAAGAAAGAACAGTGCTGCTGTCATTTGTACTTCACTTTCCATTGCTGCTTCGCTGCTTTGCTGCCTTCTGCCTGCCTCTATGATGCCATACTGCCTTGCCTTGGAGCCAGCTAATTATGGACTGAAAACTCTACAAACCTCTCCCTCCTTTAACTTTGGGTGTCAGGTATTTTATCTCAGAAAAGGAACTAACACACCCCCTCCCCAAAAAGGTGGAGCAGGTTTATGGCACTAATACCTGAGAGGCCAACTATGAGGATGGTTTTCCAGGAATCAGAGCTGCGGGGGCTAGAGGAGTCCATACTGGTGACCTTGGAGTCTGAGTCCAGCTGGGCAGAGCTCTGGGAAAGGCCATGCTCTGCAGCCTTTGGCCAGTAGGGGTCTCCACATCATCACCCTTAAGTCCCATAAAGTGCCCATTAAACTCATGGCTTTTAGAATTTGCTGGAAGATGCACCTGATGGAGCAAACCTCAGAAGCTAGCCAGAGCAAGGAAGTGTCCACCTCGTCCAGTCACCTGCAGAAAACCTGAAAGCAAAGCTTGTGTGGCTAAGCCCCTGCCTGGTGAACTCAGGGCTGGGCTGACCCAATGTCTGACCCATACACTCTCCAAACTCTCGTGCTGGCCTCCTGAGATGTTTGAGATAGAGCTCTAAGCTCTCCCCTCATCAATTCTTGACTTTCTGAGTGGAGAGTCCAGAGTACCCGCCCACGTCCCTGATGTAGCAGTGCCCTTTCTGCCCCAGTCTCCCAATACCAGCGACATTTCTAAGCTCAAATTACTTCTCCTCTTGGGAGGTTAGCCTCCCCTACATTTGTACTGGGCATCCAGGCCCAAGTAGCGGGTGGCAAAGAGGCCCCAGGAGCTGAAAACACATTAAGTGAAATTAAAATAGTCTCCTAACAAAGTAGTTCATTGTGGATGGTAGGAGGTGGGGGTTCAGGAAAAGAATCCTCCCGTCCTCCCGGAGTTTAAGTGCTACCATGTGCTGTTCCCTGGAAGCCAGCAGGCTGGTGGGAGGGGAGGTTTGGAGGGAAGGGTGGTGGCAGGCAAGGAGACATGCTGTTATGATACTGAACCTTTGATGTAGGGCCAGGCCTGACCCAGGACAGCCTCTGCCACTGCTAGAGGAGTAGTGGGACAAAGCACATTCCTGGGGGCAATTTTCACTCTGGCAGGAAGAGAAGGAAAGTTTCTCCTGTGAGGAAGGGGTGGAGGAAGGGTGTAGCACTGGCAGGCTTGGGGCAGAATCTTCTTGCTTCAACCTGGTTCCCTTACTCTTCTTGGCTGAAGGCCTCCTCCAGGAAGCCTTCCCTGATGGAGATCAGGACTGGCGAGGACCAGCACTCCTTTTCCACCACTCAAATGGGCTGGTTTAGGTGTAGCTCAGAGGAACAGCTACTCTCCTGCTGGCTCTGGGGCCCTGTGTTGTCAGCCATGAGGGCATTTCCATGAAGCTAGGCTAGAGGAGGGCTGGGAAGATGGTGTACTTAGGCATGTGTTTGTGGCCACAAGTATTCATTGCAGAGTGGCTTGGTGCCAGGGCTGGGATAAACACTTTACACATATTTCTCACTGAAAATAAATCACAGCCCTATCACTGTTCCCATTTTGCAAATGAGGAAAGTGAGGTGCACCGCTAGTACTTGGTAGAGTCAGGATTTAAACTCAAAGTCAAGGCCAGGGGTTTAGCTCAGTGGCGTAAGTGCCTGCTTGGCAAATGTGAGGTTGTGAGTTCAATCCCCAGCGCGCACACACACACACACACAAAAGCAGGATTTAAACCCAATAATCAGGATTTACATATCCAGATCTTATCCAGTGCCATATTTATATATTAGTGTGGGTCTCATTTCTTTGTATTTCTTGGGGAGTGTGTGTGTGCGCACGTATATGCACATGAGTTATTTCATTTAATCAAAATCTGGGCCTGTGCTAGGGGCTGGGGACATGGAGATGACCTGGCTACTAGCCCTGTCTACTGAAAGCTTACGGAGAAGCACTGAATGTAAGGTATGGTGAAGAGCAGAGAGGAGTTGAAAATGACCAACAAATGCAAGTCTTGGCTCTGCTACTCACTAGCTCTGTGATACTGACAAGTCATTTGAATGTTAAGCCTAGTTTTTGTCTGAAAAATGGGTCTAATAGAGTCTACTTGGTTGGCTGGGTTTTTTTGTTTTTTTTTCTGCCTCTGGGATGGAACTCACAGCCTCATGTTTATAGAGTGGGGTCTTAGCCAACTAAGCTAAACCTGGGAGCACCTTGGTTGACTGTTTTGAGGTTTAAACAGAACGATATATATAATATGTAGTATATAGAGCAGGGGCTGGTAGCATATACCTGTAATCCCAGCACTTGGGAAGCTGAGGCAGGAGAATTATTTGCAGGTTTGGAATCAGCCTGGGCAGCCAACCTGAACTGCACAGTGAGACCCTGTCTCAAAAAGACAAAAAAAGAAAAAAAAGTAGTATATATACGCATGTAAATTTTCCGGCATGCACTGAATATTCTCTAATTGGCAGTTATGATTAGCATGACTATTACTGGGGAAACTGTTTTGCAAAACCTTTTTATGAAACAAGGATAGTGGTACACACCTATAATCCTAGCACTTGAGAGGCTGAGATAGGAGGATCACTATGAGTTTGAGGCCAGCCTGGGTTACATAGTGAGTTCAAGGCCAGCCTAAACTATGTAGAGAGACCTTGTCTCAAAAAAATAAAAATAAATACATAACATACATGCCTCTATATGAGCTGGGTGTGGTGGCACATGATTGCAATCCCAGTATTTGGGAGGCTGAGGTGGGAGGATCACTTCAAATTTAAAACCAGGCTGGGCTACACAGCGTGACCTTGTCTCTAAAAACCAAACAAAGGGCTGGGAATTTAGCTCAGCCGCATAAGCGCTTGCCTTGCAAGCACGTGGTCATGAGTTTGATCCCCAGTATCAATAAAAAAATTAAAAAAATAAAATGAATACTTAATTTTTAAAAAATAAAAATAAAAACCAAACAAAAATAACCCAAAAAACCTACTATGTAGATATGTGAGTATCTGAGTATATGAAGGTTAATTTTGTGAGATTAGAGGATGTCTGTGTTGTTCTATAGCAGAAAATGTGCCCCCTCTGCCAGTCTGTTAGTTGCCTAGTTGCCTAGGTAAGAGTTTGTGTTACAATTCTTGTTACTTCTGTCTCCTAGAAACAGCTGGTCACTGTGATGCACATTATAAGAACCACCAATAACCACCAACACTCTGCTTCTGTACTTCCTGCTCGCTTATCCTATATAAGCTCCAAGCTACCAAAGATCAGGGCCTGATATTTTGTGAATGACTCTGACCAGTGCCTGTTGATGTAAAATAAATCTGCCTCCAGATCCTCAGTGTTGTTTTGGTGTTTCTGCTTGCTGTTGCAGTTTATCACTGTATCCAAGTGTCTAGCACAAATTTTCAGCACAGAGGTGTTTAGTAAATGATTCCTGACTGGATGTTAACTAAAGGTTAATAAAGGGTGGGGAGGCCCAGAGAGAAGAGAGGGTGAACAAGGAGTCCTTCACAGAGACCAGCTGCTGCTTTCCTTCTTTCCTATCAGCTATGGTAGTTTTTTTTAATAGTGGATATAGGGATTGAACCCAGGACCTTTGCACATGCTAACTAAGTGCTCTACTACCTGCCCATGTGAGACAAAGGCTCACTGACTGAACTTATGATCCTTCTGCTTCAGCCTTCCAAGTAACTGAGATTATAAGTATGTACCACTATGCCCAGCTTTTTTTGGGGGGTGGGCAGTACTGAACATCAAACTTAGGGGTTTGTATACACATATATGCTAGGGAAGTGCTTTTCTACTGAGCTATATCCTCCCTTTTTAAATTTTATTTTGTGACAAGTTTTCACTAAATTGTTCAGGATGGACTTGAAATTGATATTTTCCTGCCTCATCCTCCTGCGTCCCTGAGTTTACAGGTTTGGGCCACCATGTTAGCCAGACTAGCTACATAATTTATGTGGCTCAGTACAAAGTTAAATACAGAGCCCCTTGTTCAGATATTGTTATGGCCCAGAAAAGCATCAAGTTGAGGGATGTGGTAGCACATAACTATAATCCCAGCATTGGGAGGCTAAGGCAGGAGGATCACTGTGAATTCCAGGCCAGCCTGGGCTATATAGTGAGTTCAAGACCAGCCTCCTGAACTACAAGGTGAGACCCTGTCTCAAAAAAAGAAAGAAAGAAAGAAAGAAAGAAAGAAAGAAAGAAAGAAAGAAAGAAAGAAAGAAAAGCATTAAGCCAAGCCCTTGTGAATGGGGAGTCCTGTGCAACTCCAATAAAAGCAGCTGTGGCCTTCTTGTGCCTGGGAAGAACCATCACCAGTCCCCAGAATAACGCCCCAGTTGTTGGGACAATACAGGATAGTGACGAATCTTTTAGAGCTTTCAATAATAACAGCCTGCTACAGCACATGAGCCATAGGTTTGTCATCACTGGTCTAGGGGGACTGCCCTAGGGAAAGGATGCTCGATGTGGGCAGCAGGAGAAGGCAGGAGGAAGGGCCCAATGGCCAGCAGCTCTGTCCCCTGGGGAACCCCTCTAGAGCCAGGCCATACCCAAGAGCAGCCCTCTGCCTTCCACCACTTCCCCTGCAAGATATCACCTCACCCTACCCCACCAAGCAGGCTGCTGGGTGGTCTGGGTACATGTGGTCACATTTAGATGTTGATTGAAGCAAAATTGTCATAAGATTAGAATAGTTAAGGTAAGTTTAATTTCCACTGCATTACTGGGATTTTTGAAGATGGAGCAGAGAGATCCCCTGGGGTGGAAGAGGGAGGAATGGTGGGGGCTCATTTCTCCAGCTCTGAAGGAGAGGCTGCTGGCAGCTTCAAAGCAGGAAGGAGGGTGAAAGAGGAAAGAACTTCCAGGAAGCACAGAATCAGAGTCCAGTCCTCTGACATGTGTGAGGTGTCTGGGGCTGGGCCTGATGGAGCAGGAATCTACCAGCACCACACCACCTCCCCAGACTATTTGCATGCCCTCAGCCACACATCTGTGCAATCCTCCCTCCCCTCAGCTTGCCAGACAGAAGGATGACCCTGAGAGGCCTTCAGCCAGCTCCCCCCACACTCCCCCCACTCCCCCCACACCCCCAACGCCGGTGGCAGGAGCCTGGAGCTTTTCTTACCTGTTGAGCAAGACAGAAATTTAGAAGGAATGGAAGAATAATGTAAAAATAATGAGTGTTATTATTATTATTATTATTTTTTTTTTTGGTACTGGGGATCGAACTCATGACCTCACGCTTGCCAGGCAGGCGCTTAAGCCACTGAGCTAAATCCCCAGCCCCTGAGTATTATTATTAATGATTATTGTTTGATTATTATAGAGCTATTACTATGTGCTAGGCTTATATTAAACCTTTTATTATTAATTTGCTGCTACTCTGACTCTTGCACATTTTTTTTGTTTTTTGTTTTTGTTTTTTGAGACAGGGTCTCACTTTGTAGTGCAGTTTGGCCTTGAACTCACTATGTTGCCCAGGCTGGCCTTGAATTTGTGGTGTCCTCTTGCCTCAGTCTCCTGAGTGCTTTTTTTTTTTTTTTTTTTGGTACCGGGATCGGACTCTTGACCTCACACTTGCCAGGCAGATGCTTATGCTGCTGAGCTAAATCCCTGGCCCCCCGCTTTTTTTCAACACTGTTTCTTACAGTCATGACTGAGCTCCTGGTGAGGACTTTCTTCCTGGTTTACAGATTGCCCTCTTCCTCTTATGGAAGAGCCTAATAGGACAGAGCCAAGGGTGGAGTCTTGCAGAGACAGCCTAGTTGGAATTAAATTCTGGGTCACTTACTTCCCAGCTATGTGACTATGAGTGAGTCACTTAACCTCTCTGTGCCTCAGTTTCCCCATCTATAAAGTGGGAACTGTAATAATACCAATCTATTTTTATGAAACTGATGTGTTTCATACTGCATTCATACGTTCATATATACTCCCTACTGCATTAAGGAGGCAGGTCTTTATTATTATTATTATTATTACTTTTTTGGGGGGGGTACCGGGAATCAAACTCATGACCTCACACTTGCAAAGTAGGTACTGTGCTGCTGAGCCATATCCCCCAGTCCTTTATTTATTTATTTATCTCTCTATCTTTTTTGAGACAGAGTCTCTCCATGCAGTTCAGGCAGGCCTTGAGCTCACTTTGTAACCCAGGCTGGTCTCAAACTTGCAACGATCCTCCTGCCTCAGCCTCCCAAATGCTGGGATTACAGGCGTGAGCCACCACACCTGGCTCTATTTTTATTTTTTTGTAGTGCAATAAGATTCAGGCTAGGCAAGGTCCCTTCTGCTGACCTACATCCCAAGCTCTTTTTGAGACAGGGTCTTGCTGTGTTGCCCAGGCTAAGCTCAAATTTGTGATCCTCCTGCCACAGTCTCCTATATAGCTGAGATTATAGCTTTAGACCACCAAACAATACTAATCTGAAAGATTAAGTGGGTTAATCTAGGCAGAGTGTTCAACTAGTGCCTGATATGGGATAAGAGTACAGTGAGTGTTAGCTGTTGTCATCAGGGATTGTCACCACTATTATCCCCCTTTATAGAGGAGGAATGTGAATCCTGGTGAAGTGAGGTCCCTTGACTACAGTCACAGAGAGGTGGCATGGGGCTGCAAGCCCAGGTCTGCTTGCCTCCTCGGCCTACTTCCTGAACCACTGGGCAGTGAGAGCACTGGTCCTTCTAGGGTCTGTGCTAAGAAATTACCTTGTTTGCTTCAGTTTAACCACTTACCTGTTTAATCCCTCTTCTCAGGCCTAGAACAGCCCTTGAATCTTCACTGGCCAACTTTTGAGTGTTGAGGCTGAGTGAACTAAAGCCCACTGGCAGCTACTCTGCCAGTCAGCATCTTGCCTGACTGATGACCACAGGCAGAGTCGACTCACTGATATCCAGACCCCACCAAAGGACAGACCAGGGACAGACCTGCTGGTAGTGTGGGAAGCTAGGCTGGGAGTCTGGCCTGGCCTCACCCAGAGGTGACCCTTGGTGGGACAGTCCACAATCTTTGGCACAAGGACACTCATTTCCTGCCTTGAGGCTCATGTAGCAAATAGCTGGTAGACAGAGAGACAGACCTCATTGTCACAGCAAGGTTGTCTCAGCCTCTACTGAGCCTGCTTAGCTCCTGTGGCTCACCTGGGGGCAGGGGTTCCTCTCAAAGCCAGTGAACAATGGGGGCCACAGGATTTGGTGACAGGAGGAGAGAGGCATGGAAACCCAGAGCTGGTTGAAAGGAGCTGGGGCCGGGGATTTAGCTCAGTGGCATAAGTGCCTGCCTGGCAAGCAGCATGAGGTGGTGAGTTTGATCCTGGGTACCAAAAGAAAGAAAGAAAGAAAGAAAGAAAGAAAGAAAGAAAGAAAGAAAGAAAGAAAGAAAGAAAGAAAGAAAGAGCTGAAGCCTTGTTTTCTTGCAGGGCCGTAGGCAGGGACACCTTAGGAGAAGAGGAGGGAGCAAGGAGGGACCTGCTAATTCTGACTGCTAGTGCATGCATGAAGCCCACAGGAGCCTCCCCGCACATGCTGTGCCCCTCATTTGCCTGTCTGCTTCACAAAGCCCCTGCACTGAGCCCTCCCCTTCCTTTACTGAGCTGAGTGTTATATGAGGATTAACAAACACAATCCTCACAGCCACCTAGAGAGGCTTTCAGTTGAGGAAAATGCAGTGCCAGAGGTTAAGCAGTTTGCTCAAGAATATGGGGCTGTGAGTGGTGGCCCCAAGTGTCCAAGTCCACAGTCTATACTATTGTTCTTAGGACTGCTGCTTAGCTCCTGTGCCCTTCCTGACTGCTCAGCCCTGATCTGAGCTCCATCCAGGGTCTGGTTTCCACTTCAGCCTTGGGAGAGGGAGGACCCAGTCACCTAGTCCCTGCCAGGGCCCTGTTAGCTACTCTGCCAGTCAGGGTCTCTTCCCTTCCTCAGCCAGTGTCCCTGCCCAGCTTCACTATGGTCCTCTGGGCTTGTCCCCACAGGAGGATACAGTGGACCCAGCATGGGATGGAATAGGCCCAGGCTTGGGGTGGATGAAGGCGAGAGGCCCCATTGAGGAGTGGCAGGACTGGTGTATACCTTGGCAGGGGAACAGCAAAGCAGGAGGCCCTTGGAGGGCAGGCAGCAGGAGAAGGAAGGGGCAAGGGACCCTGACCAGAGACAGGCTGGCCTTTCCCTCTCCTTGGCTGGCCTCTGGAGAGCTCTGCTCCTACCCACTTGGAGCATATGTTCTTCCTAGACTAGTTCACCTGAATTTCCCACTGCACTTGCTGCCTCCACCTCTTCCCCTGTGGTGCTCCTTTATTCTCTGCCACTAGCTGCTATCCCTGTCCCTCACCCTAACCACTAGCGCTTCAGTGCTGGTCCCGAAGGACACTCTTCAGAGACACATAACCCTGTGGGCCCCCTGGCCTTCTAGAAAAACACTGCTTTTGCCTTCTGAGACCCTGGTTTCCTGCACCGTCCCAGCCAGGCCTTCTCGGCCTGCTTTGCAGATTCCCTTAACTGTGGATGTGTGCGGACTTGTGCCATGACCTAGCTCAGCCCAGCACTGCTTCCCTGGGCCCACTCTTTACCCCCCTGCATCAGCTGCCAGCTGCAAACCAAGGCCTGTAAATCTCTTGCCCAGAACGCCTCATTTCTGGCTGTATCAGGGTTGCCCTCTATACCCTTTCTCCTGGACCCCTCCTCCCCAAGGCCTAGCCAGAAAGAGAGCTGCTAGCTTTGATTCTTCTCTTGAAGGCCCTTCACCCCAACATCCGGATTCTGCCTATTCACCTCCTCACCTCCTCTCATGCTTGACCCTCCCTTCACCCCTACCTTCTACCTCAGGGGGCCATGCTAGGACTACTCATTCAGGTAGCTCCCTCTTTCCCTTCTCCACACAGCAGCCAGGGTCCTCTTTCAAAGCACAAATCTGATGCCTCCTGAGTCTTTTGTGGCTCTCCATTTCCCTGCAGGTGAAATCTCATCAGCTTCAGCATGGGCCTGTCTGCCTCTGTGACCACATCACTCCCTAGTGGAGTGACTGCCCCTCCTGACCCTTCCTGCTATCCTCCAGGCTCAGCCCAGTCACCGTCTGGGGGAGGTCCTCTGTGGGCGCCTCACTTAGGAGCCACACCATGCCCACTTTTGGGCCTGTCTAGGGAGCCTGTCTCCCCCTAAACAGGCAGCCTTCAAGGGCAGAGGTCCCGAGACACCCTGTGCCCAGATGCAGGTGGGGGGGGCGGGGACGTCGCCGGCCCGTGGGGGTCCCGGAGTGGCGTGGGGGGAGGCGGCGTCGGGCCGCGCGGGGCGGGGGCCCTGGCGGCGGCCGTGGAAAGAGGCGGTGAGGCCCCGCCCCGCGCGCCGCGCCCTCCCCCGCCCGCGCCCCGACTCGGGCGGCCGCAGAGCGCCGCGGACCCAGGTGGTGCGGGCACGAGCCTCTCGCCGCGGAGCAGGAGCCTGGAGCCCGCGCCCGGGCCAGCCTCGAGGCTGCCCTGCAGGTAAGAGCTCGAGTGGGGCTCTGCGGGCGGGACCCGCAGACTTCCCCTGAGACAACACCCCTGGACGGCCGGACGGCCGGGCGGACTGACGACAGACGGACTGATGGACGGCAGCGCCGGCGCCCCCGCCCGGGAGGACGACGCTCAGGCCGGGGCGGGGGCGCCCATCCCTGCGCCGTGTTTCCCGCCCTCCTCCCCGGGCAGAAGCCCAGCTGCAGCCCCCCACTCCTGAGGGCCCGGTGGAATCCCGCCGATGTGGCTCTGGGCGGGCCACTCACCGCAGTCTCGCTCCCCACCTGTAAAGTGGGAATAACATATCTTCCTCGCGGGGTGGTGGGGGAGATGGGGAAGTGAGGGGGCCGTGTGGCGCCCTAGCCCTACCACCATCACCACCATCACCACCACCTTGCGTTCGGCCTTTCTCATATGCCTTGATCTCCCAATTACTTGGTTTTCTACCTCTGGCCCAAGTCGCTCTTAATCTAGGTGTCCTGGCAGCCCTCCACCCCAAACTGGAGACCTAGGCTCTAAGGAATGTCCCTGCCAGAGGCTCTGCACCTCCCCCAGCTCCAGACTGAGACTTGTGGAGGCCGAAAAGGGGGTCTGAGGTCCCAGGACCCCAAAACTACTGCCCAGTGTGTCAGTCTTGGGGCTAGAGACACACTGGCCCCAGGAGGTCCCCAGATAGCCCAGGAACCCAGGAATTGCCAGTGGGGAAGAGCAGACCCCTCTGAGTTGTGTGTATGTGTGTGCATGCGCATGTACATTTCTCTGCGTGACACACTGATATGGGAGAGAACATGCTAGTTCCAACACAGGAGTGCCATTGGCCTCCTTCAGGGTGTCCTGGCCATTAGAAGCCTTCCTCTTGCCTGCTGCCCTTATTGAAGGAAGCCTCACAGAGTTGTGGTGGGCCCTGGAGGCTCAAGGGCATTGGGGCAGCAATGCTGGAGGATCAAGCAGCTGGGGTCTCTTCCTGGGGACTGAACTAAGGGACTGACCCCGAGGGTAGCAGTTTGGGGAGACACAAGAGAGCCACAGTCTTTGTCAGGGCGTAGATGCCCCTGCTGGCCTCCTGCTGGACTAGTGAACCCTAACCCACAGACCCTTGGACACACAGTCAACCCCAAAAAGAAAATGAGAACAAACCACAGATGCAGAGTCACGCACAGCTATACTCCCTCCTGCTGAGAGTCATACACAGTCACACACTAAATCAAACATTCATTAGACACATGAGCATCCTTACTGAAACCCACCCACCACAAACGCTCCAACAGTGATAGGTGGATACACATGCACAAGTGAGCACGTGCGCTCACGTACACACAGACGTGTGTACACACACACACTCCCTAAATTCCTGCGGACACATGGCAGCCCCCACGTGGCCCATGCAGACATTCTCAGACAGGACAGCACACACACACCACACTCACACTCTGCACGCTCACCAGGGTCTGTCTCTCCGGTTTCAATTTGTCTGCTGCAGTGAGCATGAGTGTTTCCACTCTGCCTCAGAGGAAGGGGAGAGGAAAACTGGAAGTGAACGTGTTAGTGAGAGGGAGGGAAAACAGCAAAGATAGCAAAGAAGGCTGTCAGCCTGAGCCCCAAACCCCTCTACCTCCTCTGCTCTGAGCCCAAGCCAACCAAAGGATGGTTGAGCCCAGTTTCATGTCACACCCCCAGCTCACTCCAGGCCCCCCAGCCGCAGGTGTGGGCCCTCGGAGGAACTGGCCTGAGGCACTTAGATGCAGCTTGGGAGAACCAGAGCACAGTGGCCTCTCAGATAGGGTGCAGTTGTGATCTCAGAGGTACCTGTCAAGTCCCTAAGAGGGGGGCATCATGCAAGCCAAATCTGTGAAAGAATGGAATTGAGGATGGTTGGCAGTGCCCAAGAGGTGACTGAAGCTTCCAAGGACAATGAGAATTTTGGGGGCTAGGGATGTTCAGTGCCTGGCTGGAAAGTGCCTTGAGTTCAATTCCCAGGACCAAAAAAAAAAAAAGAATTTTGACAGGTGTGAGGGGTGGGAGTTGGAGGGTGTCCTGTGGGGAGCTGCAAGGTCTCTCAGGGACAGCGATATTTGGGCTCACAGTGGGGAGTGGGGGGGACTCACTACTCAGAGGTCAGATTCCCAAGGCCCTTGTCTAGAGATGGGTGCGTGTGAGCTGTGGGGTGACATAACCCAGGAGCCACTCTGGCTGCTCTGGGGACTGTGGATGAAAGGGAGAAGCTTAGTGGCAGGGAGACTTTGAGTAGTTGAGGAGGAAGGTGAAGGTGAAGGGAGCTGAAGTGGGTGGTTGCCATGGGGATGAGAGGTGGGAGTAGATGGAGAGTGAGGTGAGGGTAGACTAAGAGCTTTGCCCTGGGCGGTTGTGGACTGTTCCCAGACAAGCAGGGAGACGTAGGATCTGATAAACTCAGTGAGTGGGAGCAGGGGCTGAGCATGGCCACAGTGGTGAAGGTAGTATCTGGGAGGCCTGGGTATGTGTAGAAGCCTGGGTGCAGTGCAAGGTCAGGGTGTGCACATGTGTATCCAGACATCAGGCATGGAGTCAAGCTTCCAGGAAGCAAACGCCAAACCTGCTGTGCTCTGTGGGCATTGCGGGCAGGTGGGTGTGGGCATAGACCTTGAGTGAAGGCAGCATGAGCACTGAGGAGAAGAGCTGGCCCTAGGAGTCAAATAGACCTGGTACTTCCCAGCCGGTGCCTCAGTTTCCCTGTCTATAAAATGGGAATGTCACTATTTGTCTCCAGGATCATTTTACCTATAGAGAGGTAAGGGGTGGTCTCAGGTCCCACTTGGGGATTAGCATCTGGGTTGTTACCAGATTTCTGATCAGTGTCTGCTCACCTGTCTGGATCCTGGGAGAGCACCAAGGAAGACCTGGTCTCCATTCAAATTCTTGGAAATTTTTGAATGGAAGGGTGGCTGTCCCTATGCTGCCAGGATGGGCAAGATTCCTACCCCTGGAGGGCAGAAGAGCCACATGGGAGGGTGGCAGAGGGCTGGTGCCTCATGAGGAGACCCAGGCTGGCACGACTGGCCCATCTCATGGATGGGATTGGGAGACTCACAGGAAAGATCACCTGAGGTCACACAGCAGGTGGTGGCAGACCTGAGACCAGAGGCAAGGACACTGGGCTGAGGACCTCTTCCTCCTAGAGGCTACTGTCCTTCAGAGGGCCATCTGGGATCTGGGGTGGAGGGACCCTCATCACTAGAGGTCTTCTAACTTCACTCCTGTCTCAATCTCCTTGAGGGAGGGGTACAGCTAGAGTTTTTTGGGGCGCTTGCCATGTATCAGGTCCTATGTAACTGGTCTCATTTAATCCCTGAAACCAGCTGCAAAGCAGGGATGGGTGGCCCATTTAGCAGAAGGCTAAGTACAGGCTCAGGGAGGTCAGTGATCTGATCGTGTGCTGGGTGCTGCCTGGGATTCACTCCCAGGTCTGTGAGAACCCGTGACTCTTGATCGCCCCACTGATTGGGACCACTTTTTTCCTCAGAACTTGGCTTAGTGGGAGAGAAATGGAGCCTTAATTGTTGGGCCTTCACAGAGTGCCAGGCATTTACAAAGTACAAAGTGTTTTATGGAGTAGTTGGACAGCATGCTGAGTGACAGGTAGGGGAAAGCCAGGCCCAGGGAGCGCCTGAACAGTGAGGGCCAGAGCAATATTTTCTTGTATCTTGGAGCCCTTGGTGGGCTCTGGTGGGCCCTGTGAGGGGTGGCAGCTGCTAGGAGGGAGTCAGCTAGGTATCTTGGCCCTTGGTCTCAGTTCTGCCACTGGCTGCTCTGTGACCTCAGGTGATCTTTCCTCAGAGTTTCCCAGTCCCATTCACAGGATGAGCCAGTGGTGTGGGCCTGGGCCTCTTGACAGCTTATGGGGAGGAGAAACAAGTTGTAGGGTGGAGGCCTCATTTCTTTACTCCTGAAAGATCTCAGAGGCTGGCTCCTTGGTCTCCACCCCATCCAGGGTTCACAGCCCTCCTGGTGCGGAGTCCTCCCTTCTGTCTGGCCTCTTCCCCTCCCACTGTGCTGGCTGCCACACAGCTCTGCGTGGGCCTCCAGGCCACGCTCCCTGACAGGCGACCACGGCTCAGCTCGTGGCAAACATTCTTTTCATAGTTCTGGGAGCACAGAAAATCCGGCTGCTTAGCCAGGAATGCAGAACCCCCTCCTGCAGCCGCAGCAGGGCTGGGATGGGGGCAGAACCCCTGGGATCAGGCAGCAGGGGCTGAGGAGGTACAGAGGATCCCCCAGGTACACCGTGCCTCAGCAGGGGAAGTGGGGCCTGGCTTCGGCATCTTGGATCACTAGGCTTGGAACTGAACTCTGGGCACTGTCCTCTGGCTGGCTGATGAACTCGGATGAATGTCTTCTCAGAGCCTCTTATCTATGAAATGAGGTTTATAATAAAATACCTCTGGTGCTGCTGGGCAGTGCCATGGCAGTGATATTTATAGTAATAATAGTGAACATCTGCTGAGGGTTCCTGGATGTCAAACCCTGCTCTAAGTCTGATACTGATACACAAAGCTTATCCAACCCTCTCCAATGCTCTGTGAAGTACGAGTTGATCCCATTGTACTGATGGAAGAAGCTGAGGCACAGATAGGTAAGAGAACTTGCTGGGATGAGAATGCCTGGGCTCTAGAGTAATTCTCTTAACCCACAATTTTTTTTTTTCAGGTGGTACTGGGGGTCGAATCTGCCCCAGATCTTCTTAATTTTATTTTGAGGTAACATCTTGCTAAATTGCCCAAGGTGGAGTTGAACTTGGCCATCCTCTAACCTCAACCCCCTGCCCCAGTGTTGGGATTTTGTGTATGCGTCACCATGTTTGCCCCTATGTTTGGTTGATGTTGTTTTATTTTGTGTTTTTGAGACAGGTCTTGCTATGTAGTTCAGACTGGTCTTGAACTCACTTTGTAGCCAGGCTGGTCTTAAACTGGTGGCAATCTTCCTGTCTCAGCCTCCTGAGTCCTGGGATTACAGGTGTATGCCACCACTCCTGGAAGGCCCCATGAGACTCTTAGCCCAGAAGCTGCTCATAGTAACTGCTCAAAAATGGAGAAGTCTCTCTCTCCACACCCTGTGAACCTCATCTCCGTGAAGAGATGACTGTCCACTCATGGCCCTTGGCACCAGAGTTTGGAGTCTTAAAAAGGAGCAAAAAGTCTAGGGTCTGGTTAGCCTCTTGGGGAGCCCCACAGCTCTGAGAGGCTACTGGAGGACAGGGGATCCAGACAGTCCCACCCACAACTGGGTTGGGATTTAGCTGGCAGTAGCACACTGTGCAAAGGGGAGATATCGCCAGGGGAGGGACATGCGAGAGGGATTAGAGAGGGCCAGGGTGAGGTGAGAGCAGAGTCCCATTGAACAGGCTCCCAGCTGCCCTGGTGCACCTGTGGGGCCCAGTCTCAGTGCACTGTGGGTGGCAACCAAGGCTTTTGGGCATAGCTGTCCACTCAGTGACCAGCCTTGCCTAGCCCTGGTGCCATGTGGATTAAAGAGGGATGGGTGGGATTGGTGGGGAAGCAAGTGCCAGAGCTCCAGGAGCCCAAATGTCCAGGGTATTGGCTTCCTGGGGAGTGCGCAGAGCTGGGTACAGACAGATCTTGCCTTCTACCCATGGAGAATGGATGTGTCCCCTTTGAGCTCTGTGCTCCTCCTCAGTGAAATGGGTCAGCAGTTCCAGCCTTACAGGATTCCAGGGAGGCTTGGTGGAGTAGTCTGGAGCATGCCCAGTGATGACTGGTACACAGGATGTACTTCAGGACAGGCATGAGGGAAGAAGGGACTCTAGCTCTAGGCTGGGCCCAGGTCTCTGAGTGTGATCTCAAGGCATTTCTCCATCTGACCCCAGCCAGCCCTTCTCACACCACGTCTTTAGTATGGTTGGTGTTAAGAGCCCAGACTTTGGGGGTACTGGTGCATGCATGTCATCCCAGCACTATGGGAGCTAGGCTGAAACAAAGAGATTGCAAGTTTGAGCTCAATAAACCTAGACAGTTTAGTGACTTAACAAGACCCTGTCTCAAAATAAAAACACAGCAATGAAAATGGGCTGGGGATGTAAAGTGCTAAGGCCTCAGTATTACAAAAACAAATAAAAAACACAGCCCAGACTTTGGAAGCAACAGTAGTGTTAAATTTAGGTTCTATTTCTCATGAGCTGTGTGACCTTGGGCTAGTTTCTCAACCTCTCTGACCCTTAGTTTTCTCATCTGTTAGAAAGGAAGATGAGTCAGAAACGGCATATACCTGTAATCCTAACACTCAGGAGGCAGAGGCAGGAGGATTACCAAGAGTTCAAGACCAGCCTGAGCTACATAGAGACCGTACCGTATCTTCACCCCACCACCACCACCATAAAATAGAGATGATCCATGGAAATACCCAGAACAGTAGTAGATGCACAGTGGGCATATAGTAGGTACCCATGGTAAGGGCACAATGAGTTTATCCATGATTTATGAGTTCATTTGTTTCTTAATTTTGTCTTAATTCTCTCAGTGCCGTGAATATGTTCAGGGCTTTCCCACTTCTGTACCAGACTGATGCTGTTCCCTTGGTCCTGGACAGTGGTCTTTCCCCACCACTAGTCCATTAAATTCATATTTGTCCTTCAAAGCCCAGATCCAACAAGTCATTTCCCCTCCAGCACAAGGTGGGAGAGGGATCTGGGCTAGAGAAGCTGCAGTCAGGGGTCAGGCTGTGCTCCAGGACAGCCAGGCTGGGGGCTCAGCAGGCAGCCTCCTGACCCGCCTCAGGGTCACAGTGTTCAGAGCTTCAGGGACAAGGCAGTGCTCAGCCAAGCTGGAGCGGAGGCCTTAGAAGCCCTGGCTCTGGCACCTGGCTGCCAGAGCGGCTAGAGAGAGCTGGATGTCAGAGTTTCCATGGGAGCGGGCAGAGGCCAGCAAGCAGCTGGAGGAGAGAGTGACGCGGCTGGAGGCCTCCCTGCCAGGTGGGCTGGCTGGGGATCCCTTCCCCATCTACCAGGAGTTGTGTCTGAGTCTGGACTCCAGCCCCAGCCCCTCTGTATGCGGCGGTGTGACTTGGAGCCTGACGCTATGCCTGGTTGAAGCAGACATCACTTTCCTGGCTCCCCGTTGATCTAGCAGCTTTTCCTGGCTCCTCACTGATCTCCAGAGAACTAGCACACAGGGTGTTGTAGGCTCCTCCCACATGGCCTCGCCTTGGTTCCTGCTTGTGCTCCCCAACCCACTGCACTTCTGGACTTTTCCTCTACCTGTTCTTTTTCTTACCTTGTGTGTCTTTCAGACCTCTGCTCGCCTTTTAGTATTTAGTGCCTCTGTTCCTTCCTTCATGAAGTCTCACAGGGGAGGTAAGGAGGGAACGGTGTTCCCAGCCCACAGGTCTCAGCCACTTGTGTGACTGCCACTTGTCTGATGCCCCAGTTCCTTCAGGGCAGTGCAGGGCATGGAGACATTTCTGTGTCCCAAGCTCAGCCTTGGGTCCTACATACAATAGGTACTTCCCTGGAAGGGATGATCCCCCTGTAGTAAAGGTCACCCCTGACCAGACCTGACCTAGAGAAAAAAATTGGCCAGCATGGACCCTGGTACACGGAAGCTGCTTCCTCCAGGAACAGGAAGAGTGAGGAGAACCGTGGGCCAGCACCCAGCAGGCAGTATGTGGTGTGCACAGGTGAAGGGAGAGGAGTGGGAGAGTGTGGTGCTTCCTGCAGGAGGAGAACTGAGTAGCCAGGTTAACATGGGCCCCAGGTTCTAGCAGGGCTGCCAATCAGAAGCCATGCAGCAGGCAGGCTGGGGTGCCTGGGGTGAGTATGGGGCTCCCAGGCTCCTGATGTCTTCTCACTGCTACTCTCCTCTGTCCCCAGGCCCTGCCTCTGCTGGGAACTTTCCCAGCCCTCCGACCTGAAAGGTAAGCCAGCTTGGGGCAGCTTTCTGACTTCTTGGACTGGAGGAGACCTGGGCTTGATGCCTCTGAACTCCCTCCTGCCACAGCAGAGCCCCCCACCCACACCCCGTCGTGGCCCAGCTGTGCTGAGTTTGCAGGTGACCTCAGCTTCCTGAGCCTGGGTTTTAAAACCCTGGCCCAACTCGGAAGCAGCTTTTTTCATTTGTGAACAGTTTCACCTGGATCCCTGTTTGCTTGGCGGGGCTGGTGCAGTGGCCAGTCGACCGACCGAGCTCCTGCCAGGCCTTTTCCTGTCCAACCCCTCCTGCTGCTGCTTGCCCGCCGCCACCACTCAGGGAAACCGCTGAGGCCCAGGAATCTTGGCAGGCTTGGGTTGCAGCGGCCGGGTGGCGCTCCGGAAAAGGCTGCAAATGCGAACCAGAAGGCAGGGACTGCGGGATGAGTGCTCTGCCTGGCCTGTGGCTGCGGGGCGGGCTTGGGGGGCGGGGCCTGGAACTGGGGGCCCTCAAATAAGTCCTGGCAGAGGCAAATGATGGTACCAGCTGGGCCTGAGGGTCCACAGTTGCCTGGGTCCTGTCCCTGTTGGCCTTTTCTGGCTCCTCTGCTGCTGTTACTGCTTGGATGCTTTTCCTCTTCCGGGGATGTTGGGGTGTTTAGCAGGAAGTAGAAGTGGTAGAGCCAAGGGGATCTGGAAAGTAAAGGGTGTCACCTGAGAGAGAAAGGGGCCCTCGCAGAAACCACCCCAGGAGATGGGCCAAGGTAGGAGTCAGGATGGTCAGAGACTGAGTGTTAGTCTCAGTTGGGGGAGATGACCCACAGAGAGAGAGGCTGGCACAGGCCCCAAAGGCTGCTTGGAGAAGGAGGTGCAGGGTGGGTTTTAAATGAGGACCAGAGTTTGGTGGGAAGAAGAAGGTGAAAAGAGCCATCCAGGCTGAGAGGGCTGTACAGGTAAAAGTGGTTTCAGGAAGACGGCAGGAAGTCTGGGGCATCCATCCTGGGATCCTGGGGTGGAGCCCAGGGCATGGTGGGCTCCCCTCACTCTCTAAGCCTGGGTGTTTTCCCCTAGGTGAGTGAATGGCTGTTGACAGTCTGCAGCCACCCCAGCCCACCTGTATTCTTCCCTGCAGCCCATGTCTGTCTCCTGAGTTCCACACCCACAGGCTTACTGCTTCTTAGATGTCCCTGCTGTCCAGACATTTACTGTGCTCTTGGCCTGGACTTTCCTGCCATCACCTGTCCCTCAGAACCTAGCAAATTCTGACTTGTCCTGGAATAGGGATTTAGCTCAGTGGTTCAAGCACTTGCCTGGTAAGTGTGAGGTTGTGAGTTTGATCCCCAGTACCAAAACAAAACAAAACAATTAAGGTCCCATGTGGTCTGGACACATTGCTAGCTTGGCTTTGGATGCTTGGCTTTGGAAGGAACTGTAACTGGGTTTTGATAGGGCAGACAAGATAGACAGGGGTACATCTTGTCCTGCTTCTACCTGGGAGATGACGGACCCTCAGGCAGCCTCCCAGATTCCAGGCAGCTCTTTGGCTTTGGAGTAGCCTCACTGTACATATAAACTTGGGCGACTGAGAGTCTTTTAGTGGCTCAGCATGGAGAACAGACACCCAGGTCACCGCTGGACTCTGTGGGCTGCTCAGGTATCATGTAGAGAGGGCAAACACAGCCCAAGGTGAGCATGAGGTGTGGATCAGCAGGGCTGGCCTTTCATTGGGTCCTGCCAAGTGACCCACACCTGCGGAACTCAGGAATCTAGGCACAAGGACAAGGGACGGGAGAGAGAAAGCTAGTCTCAGATGGAGGTGGTATGCGGATAGGATAGAGGCTAGAGACAGAGATGCCCGAGGCACACAGGCAGGTGAAGACCTGGACTCAGTGACAGGGACACGGAGAAAGGGATACAAGGCAGCACAGAACCCACCCACGTGGCCTCGAATCCACAAACTGGTCCCTGGCGTTCCGCTCACGGCTGTTAGGCCCACATGTGTTCTTCTGTAGGACTCCCTGTCAGCCCCACCCCTCCTTTCTAACTGGTCCACGATTGAGAGTCTAAAGTGTGCCCTTCTTCCTAGAAGCCACAGGGACTGCAGAATAACATGGTGTGTATCCTGTCAGTATTGGGGGGCTGCTGGAGAACCCATGGCAGGGGAGAGCCATGGGCAGAGCCTTGCCAAAGAGTGGTCCACAGACCATGTCGGCATCCCCCCGGAGCTTGTGAGAGATGCCTGTGTTGGCCGCGCCCCCTGCCCGAGTTCAATGGGAGCTAGTGGGAGGCTGTGTGGGCTGTATTGAGAACAACAGAGAAAAGCCAGGGCCCGTGGGCTCAGAGAGAGATTTTTACGACTGTCTAGGTAAGAGTTTGGCTATTCAACGAACCTTTCCTGAGTGGCTGGGATGTGCCAGGCACTGGGCTGCATTTTGGGGGAGTACAAGGTTTTTCTTAGGCCACAGGGGAAGGAACAGAAGTATGAGAAATGGAGGAGACAGAGTTCATAGAATTAGAACATGGGGGCTGAGGATACAGCTCAGTGGCACAGGCGCCTGCCTGGCAGTGTGAGGTCATGTGTTTGGTACTAAAAAAAAAAGAATTAGAGTGAGAGTTTGAAGGGAAAGGAGCATGTCACGCATATTCACGCACAAGAGCACCCGGAAGAGCAGCGTAGGGGCTGAGTTGGCTGAAGGGAGGGCACCGAGGCAGTGAGTATGTGGAGAGATTCTTTAATTCCTAGGGAAGGAAGGGCAGAAAGTGATGGTCACAGTGTCACCTGGGTACCTGGGGGTGGGAGAGTAAGTGATGAGTGAGAAGGAAATGGCAGCAGTTTCCAGGAGGCATCTGAGGGAGGCCCGGCCAGGATGCTTGGCTGATACTGAACTTGAGAGTCTAGGGCTGAGCGAGAGGGGCGGGGCTGGCCAGGGACGTGAGAGTCCCTGGGGATGGGTGGCACTGCCGCAGGAGCTGGGGCATGCTTGCTGGGCTCTGGCTAGAAGGGGTCCAAAAGAAGAAACACCCAGAGAGAAGAGAGGAGCCATAAAGCAGCCTGAGGAGCTCCTCAGGCGGGGAGGTGTCCCCCAGGGAACCTTTCCAGGAAGCAGGAGAGCAGGTCACAGCAGCGCCATGGGGGTGCGAGGAGTGTGAGGCACCATGGGGAGCAAGGGGTTTGGACAGTTCCTTCCAGGAGCCTGGCCAGGGAGGTCTGACAGGGAGGGAGACAGAGTGATGAGGAGGACCAGGCCTGTGTGTGCACATGTTGGTGGAGAGGCAGTAAGCAGGCAGGGCCCTGAGAAGAAAAAGAAAGGAGGGTGGGAAAGGCCTGGGAGAGATGGGGTGAGTGGGGAGTCATGGAATCTTGGAAAAGTCTGGCCTCCCAGCAGATGTCATGCCCAGGGGATGGGGAGGCCAGTCCTGAGTGAGCTCTGTGGCCCCTGGTCCATTTCATCTCAGAACTGGTCAAAGAAAAGCATGAAAATTAAGCACAGTGGTGCATACCTGTAATCCCAGCACTTTGGAGGCTGAGGCAGAAAAATTTCAAGTTTGAGGCTAGCTTGGGCTACACAGCAAAACTAGTCTTTTAAAAAACAACAAGCATGGGCTGGGGATTTAGCTCAGTGCTTAAGCCCCTGCCTAGCCAAGCGCAAGGTCGTGACTTCAATCCCCGGTACCAAAAGAAAGCACAACAAAAGAAAAAAACAGAAAATTGATGTTAGGAATTCATTTCACCAGGTCCAGCCTTTGGCAGCCAGTCACCTTTCTTTGACGGGATGGAGGAAGAGCTGCATGTAGCAGGAGGCTCTGTGGATATATGAAGGGAGGACTCCTGGCCGTCAGGAGCAGGACAGGGCAGCACATCTGGAAGGGCTGATGGCACAGGCCAAGGGATTCTTTTACAGATGAGGGCACTGAGATCCAGAGCAGTTAGGTCAGATGCCCAGTGTCACCCACTGGTAAGGAGCTGTGCTGGAGTCCAGGGGCTGCCTGGACCTAGGAAGGCCTTAGCAGCCCCAGTGCCAGCCTCCTTCTAACCAGAGCCTGAACAAGAGCTGCTGCTCAGCTGGTGAGGTGCCAAGGCCGGGCAGAGAGTGGAGTCAGGCCTGGAGACCAGGGAGAGAGCAGAGGATGAGGCGGGGGAGCAAGAAGCCAGGAGGCAGGGGAGCCGTGGGCAGTGGATCCCGCAGAAATGTCTCCACAACAGGAAGCGTCTCATAACATACCTGTGGTTTGGCCGGCCAGGCTCTCCGAGCCTTCCCACCGCTCTCAGCCTCCCCACTGCTCTCGGCACTGCACTGCTGGATGGCTAGCTGGGTGGGGGCAGGATGCTTCAAGGGATGAGTTCCACTTACCTTCCCCAAGGGGGTACACTGTCAGCCTCACCCCTGCACGGTCCCCTGGGCACTTGGGTGACACTTTCCCTCCATGCCCCCTCCTTTTGTCTGGACTTCTATAGTTCATCTGTGAAATGGGATGGGGAGTAGACAGTTGTTTCAGTCCTAAAGGGCCACCTGGGTCTCTTCTGCCGGTCACCTTGGGACAGGACCCTTTGAAAGAGGGGCTGCTGGGAAGAGTCACTGTCAGCACTGCCCCTTCCTGCTGGCCACTTTCAGGGCAGGGGGCTTCTTTCTGCTTTTCTGCTGTGCTCCACTTGCCCTCTTGATCGGAAAGACCCTGGAGCACCCACTTCCAGCCTCCTGGGAGGAGGGCAGGCTGCCTCAAAACGCTGACTTGGATGAAAGGCACTTTTATGGGGATTTGTTGAAAAGGGGGGAAATCCCCGTTAAGGACTTACAGCTGTCCAAACAGCGTGTCTACCCTGCCGTCGCCACAGCTCAATCCCCTGAATCAGCGTCTCCTGAATGTGTCCCCCAGCCTCCCACCCCGGGCAGGTTCTGTGCCCTTCCCAGCCTGCCTTCTTCCTGTCCACACTTCCCCAGGTCGCCAGAGAGTAAGGTGACTTGACCAAGGTCACATAGCCAGTCATTGGCAGAGCCGGCCTGAGCCTCAGGATCCTTCCTGACCCCCAGGATCCTTCCTGACCCCTTGCTTGGAATTCCATGTGGGGAAAACCAGGAAGGAGCTATCTCAGTTCCTTTGGGCTGGGTGAGGTATCTCTGCAGAGTCTGAGGAAAGGAACCACTGAGTTATCGGCGGTTTTTCCTTTGGTGCTAGGGATTAAACCAAGGACTGCTCTACCACTGAGCTACATCCCCATCTCTTTTACATTTTTATTTACATATGTATGTATCTACATGTGTACCGATGTGTGCGTGTGTGTATGCCGTGCTGGATAGTGAATCCAGGGCCTTTGCTCTGAGCTACACCCCCAGACCTTTTCATATTCTATTTTGAGACTGGGTATCACTAAATTGTCCAGGCTGGGTTTGAATTTGCAATCCTCCTTGCCTCAGCCCTCCAGAGTGCTGGGATTACTGGTGTGTGCCACTGTGTGTGGCTTTATTCTGAGACAAGGTCTTGCTGCATGGTCCAGGTTGGCCCCAAACTTTCGAGCCTACTACTTCAGCCTCCCAAGTGCTGGCAGTAGGGGCAGTGCCTGGTTAGGGCCTCAGCTCCACCCCGTTGGCTGAAGGGAGGGCACCGAGGCAGTGAGTATGTGGAGAGATTCTTTAATTCCTAGGGAAGGAAGGGCTGGAAGTGATGGTCACAGTGTCACCTGGGTACCTGGGGGTGCAGGAGTAAGTGGTGAGTGAGAAGGAAATGGCAGCGGTTTCCAGGAGGCATCTGAGGGAGGCCCAGCAAGGATGCTTGGCAGACATTGAACTTGAGAGTCCAGGGCCAAGTTGGGGCAGCTGGACAGGGATATGAGAGTCCTTGAGGATGGGTGGGTAGATCTGATGATGAATTGAGTCCACAGCCACTTCAGAGCATTGCTGCCTGCCAGGCCCTGTGCTGGGCACAGAGCAGGACAGTGTGGGGGTCAGGAGCTGGGAGAGCCATGGCAGCAGGCATGGTCACAGTGGAGCCTGAAGAAGGCACATGCTTCGGGCCTCTGTGGTGCACAGTGCCAAGTGAGAGCTCCACATGGAGGAACTGTGAAGGAGCTGGCATGCATGGGGCTACAGTGACAGGGAGGCAGGTGACTGTGGGGCTCAGTGGCTGGAGCAGGTGGGGTGCTGAATTGGGCACCATTTCCTTCTGCAGCCCCAGAACAGCTTGGCACCCTACCCCGTTTCCCTCTCAGCCCCATGCTCAGCTGCAATGTCCTGACTTCTCTGTCTGGGTGCCCAGCGACCTCCCACCAGCTCCAAGGCTGTGCAGCTGAGGACAGCCACTCCTTCCAGCCTCCCTACTGCTCCCTGGCTCCCCCTCCACCCTTGTCCTTCCTCATCCTCTGTCCATTCCTGGCTAATGCGCACATCACCATGCTGCCCTGAGCCTTAGTCTCATCATCTGTAGAATGGGGGCCCATAATGGTGTCTTTCCCCAGACACTGGAAATTAAATATGTTCACTGAAAAACTTTTCAGTGGCACCTGACCCCTGCCTGCAGAGCTGTGATCATTTATTCTCTTCCTTGTGGAAATACCTGCTCAGGCCCTATAATCTCAAGTGCATGCGCGCACACACACACACACACACACACACAGTGTACCAGGTAGAAGGTGCTGGGAGCCACAGGGGAAGGGTTATAGGACATTTCCTGGAGGACCCCATTATCAAGGAGGGGTGAAAGGTAGGCACCTTGGTAGGGGACCCTGCTCCTGTTTGCTTGGCAACCTGGCATTCTGTGCATATGACCACCCTTTCATCTGAACCCCATTACCTCTCTGCCCCCAGGGCAGGAAGTGGATTGGGCCTTCTCAGAGCCAGGCTGCCCTAGGTTCTCTTTTGGTGGTGTCCTGGCCTTGCCCTGGTCTCCTTAAGCCGGAAGCTGCTCTCACTCTGCCTTTTGCCTCAAACTGGGGATGGGGGTGCGGGACATTCTGGTGCTGCAAAAGGGAGAGCTCAGGTGGCCTAGAAAGCAGGAGCATGCAGGGTTAGATTGGGCTCAGGATTCAAAGGCCTGGGTTGTCCCACACTGGCACCTACCATTCCTGCCTCCATGGTTAATTTAGTCTCCTCATTCTTTAAAGCCCACACATGTGAAGTCTGGCAGTTCTCACCACTCGAATTCTTAGCCTGTCCCCAGCGTAGCATTTAGCTGAGCTGGGGAGCAAGGCCTGAATGAGGAAGAGGCCCAGATTCTGAAGTTTCCACTTGCCATGGGGAGCTTGGGTGATCATGATGTGAATGATCATAATGGCCCAAAGCAAGGGCCAGGGGTTTAGCTCAGTGGCGTAAGCATCTGCCTGGCAAGCGCAATGTCATGAGTTCAATCCCCAGTACCAAAAAAATCCAAAAAACAAAACAAAACCCCCATAATGGCCCAAAGCAAAGCCCACTCAAAACACAAGATGAACTGTACCCATACAGTGGACTGTTTCGTTTTTATCTTCTTTTCCCTCTCCTCCTGCTGCTTCATTTTTTCTTCAAGAGACAAGGCTTTGGTCGGGGATTTAGCTCAGTGACAGAAGCGCCTGCCTTGCAAGTACACAGTCATGAGTTTGATCTCTGGTACCAACAACAAAAAAAGAGACAAGGCCTCACTCTATTGTCAGGGCAAGCCCCAAACTCCTGGGCTTAAGTCTCCAAAGCATGAGACATTAGGTGTGCACCACCATGCCCGCTAGACCTGTTTTTTTTGGTACTGGAGATCGAACTCAGGATTGCGTGCTTGCAAGGAGGGCGGCGCTTATGCTGCTGAGCTAAATCCCCAGCCTGACCTGTTATTTTTTATTTTTATTTTATTTTGGTACTGGGGATCAAACTTACAACCTTGTGTTTGCCAGGCAGGCACTGTGCTGCTGAGTTATATCCCTGGCCCCTAGACCTGTTATTTTTTAAAAGTGAGTTAACAGCCTACTTCTTAGGGACATTGTGACAAGTAGAGATAGGGCATCTGCACCCATCATTTGAATGAGGGGCTATGTATATTTTCCCATCCAAAGAAACCCCTTTCTCTCACAGCCCTTCACCTGGGGACCGCTGCAGCCTCCCTGGCAGGGAGGCCTGTGGGGAGTAAGGGCCACTTTGGTAGGGGCTGGGCTCCCAGCTCAGGGTCACAGAACTCTGTGGAATGAAGACAGGCTCTGGGGAAGGTCTGGGGGATCTGCCACTTCAGTGACTGGTTCAAATCCCAGCTCCACCCCTGACCTGCTCTGTAGCTGTTGAGAGTCACACATTTTTCCCCAGGCCTCAGTATGACAGCAACACCTGCTGCGTTCAGGCCCTGTATGGTCTGGCCCTGGCTCAGAACTTCAGGCCTTAGCTCACACTCATCTGCCCTAGAAGCTCAGGAAGCCCACATAAGGGTTAACCCATTCTACAGATATAGAAATGAGAGCGAAGGGCTACACAGTCTCCTAATGGTAAAGCACTTGCCTAAATCCCCAGTACCAAAAACAAACAAACACACTTGCCTAACATGTGAGGCCCTCAGTTCACTCCCTAGCACAGCAAAGAAAAGAAATGGAAGCTCAGACTATAAGGATCCTACCCAGGACATATGCCTCACCTTTGGGTTACAGGATGCAGGCAAGGGAGGAGATGGGGCAGTAGGCTGTGAGGTTGGTGACACAGGCCCAGAGCAGATTAGAAGACCCTTGCTTGCTGGGCATAGTGGTGCACACCTATAATCCAGGGAGTCTGTGGCAGGAGGATCACAAGTTCAAGTCCCATCTGGGTAACTGAGAAAAACCTATCTCAGAATTTTAAAAAAAGAAAAAAAGGAGAGGTTTAGGGATGCAGCTCAGTGGTAAAACACCCCTGGGTCCAATTCCTGAGTATTACAAGTGAAAAAAAAATCTTTGGCTATTGAGCTAAGCAACATGGCCTTATCCTGAAGGCAGAGTGGGGGGAAGAGGGTTGGGAAGGGCATCAGTATGACATGTGGTCACATGGACCTAAGAAGTCCCAGGTATTTCCTAAGGACTTTAGACTGGCTTTACTGCCTGGAAGAGTGGAGATGATGGTATCTTGTGCAAGTGTTTCAAGGACTGAGTTCAGATCTCTGAAGAGCTCACTCCAGAGCCTGGCAAATGGTAGCAGGGCTTATTATCAAAGGTGTTAGCAGAGGGCATGCTGGGACCAGATTGGTGCTCTGCAAGGCACATCAGGCTACACAGTGGCTTGTCTGGGGGAGCTGTTGTCCTAGGTGCCCATTGGGCCTGCAGGGGTGGCAGAGATAGAGAGCCAGTGCAGGCTCAGAAGAGGCTTGGGAGGTTGCTCTTGTGGACTTTGGGAGTTGCTTGTGAGTAATATCTAAAGTTCCATCTTTCTGGGAGCCCCTGGGGCTGGTCTGCACAGCCACCCAGGGGCTGGCTTGATGACCCTGTGCTTTCTCCCTGCAGCACACCAGAACGCCATGCAGGAGGCTCTGACGCCCCTGTCTACACTGCTGCTGCTCCTGCTGCTGCTGCTGGGGTGTGGGCCATGGGTGTCCTCTGGTGGCGGGGCTGGGGGGGCAGCAGGCTATGCCCCAGTGAAGTATGTGCAGCCTATGCAAAAAGGACCCGTGGGACCACCGTTCCGCGAGGGCAAGGGCCAGTACCTAGGTGAGACATCCCTGTTCGTGTCTCAGACAGCTCCCAACCCCCAAACACTCTGACTCCATCAGACCCTCACAGGCGCCCACCGCAGCCCCAGTCCCTAATGGAGTCCCCCTCTGCTCTTTCTGAAGCTGTCCAAGGCCTCTCTGGCTCCGATAGCCAAGAGACCAGCTGTGGCTGGAGGACACAGGTGGTCTTCAGGTTGGGATGGGTGGGAAGGTTTTGGAGGAATTAGGAGTGGGGTCTCTGCTCCAGCTGGCTTTAAGATAGGTTGCTGGTGCCACCTAGTGTCATTTAGGGATGGATGAAGTCACCTGAAGTTGATGGTGAAGGCCCAGCCTATCTGAGTAGGTTGGGTGCCAGGAGCCCTGGGTGAGGGTACCTTGCAGCTCCCAAGATGGCCACTGGATAGCCCCTGTGGGAGCGGAGGGTGTGCGGAGAGGGGAGTCAGGTATGGCCTTAATGAGTAGACAGGGCCTCGCTCTGACCCAGTGTAATGCATACTGCCACGAGTAGATGGGGTCACCTCTGACTGCCCTTCTCTCTCTCTTTCTCTCTCAGAAATGCCTCTACCTCTGCTGCCAATGGACCTCAAAGGAGAACCAGGTCCCCCTGGGAAGCCAGGGCCTCGAGGCCCCCCTGGCCCTCCTGGTTTCCCAGGAAAGCCAGGCACCGGAAAGCCAGGGCTCCACGGACAGCCTGGGCCTGCTGGCCCCCCAGGTTTCTCCCGCATGGGCAAGGCTGGTCCTCCTGGGCTCCCTGGCAAGGCTGGGCCACCAGGGCAGCCAGGGCTTCGAGGAGAGCCAGGGATACGAGGAGATCAGGGCCTCCGGGGGCCTCCAGGGCCCCCTGGCCTCCCTGGCCCCTCAGGCATTACTGTTCCTGGAAAACCAGGCCCCCAGGGGGTACCAGGCCCCCCAGGATTCCAGGGAGAGCCAGGGCCCCAAGGGGAACCTGGACCCCCAGGAGATCGAGGTGTCAAGGGGGATAATGGAGTGGGCCAGCCAGGGCTGCCAGGGGCTCCTGGGCAGGGTGGTGCCCCTGGGGCCCCTGGCCTCCCGGGTCCAGCTGGTGTGGGCAAACCAGGCTTGGATGGGCAACCTGGGGCCCCTGGAGACAAAGGGGACTCTGGGCCTCCTGGAGTTCCAGGCTTGAGGGGGGAACCGGGAGCTGTGGGCCCAAAAGGTCCCCCTGGGATAGATGGTGTGGGTGTGCCAGGAGCAGCAGGGGTGCCTGGACCCCAAGGTCCAGTAGGGGCCAAAGGGGAGCCAGGGGCCCGGGGCCCCCCTGGCCTGATAGGCCCCACTGGTTATGGGATGCCAGGACTGCCAGGCCCCAAGGGGGACAGGGGACCAGCAGGGGTTCCAGGGCTCTTGGGGGACAGGGGTGAGCCAGGAGAGGATGGGGAACCAGGGGAGCAAGGCCCACAGGGCCTGGGGGGCCCCCCTGGACCTCCTGGGTCTGCAGGGCTCCCTGGTAGACGTGGGCCTCCTGGAGCAAAGGGAGAGGCAGGTCCTGAAGGACCCCCAGGAGTGCCTGGCATTCGGGGTGACCAAGGGCCCAGTGGTCTGGCTGGGAAACCTGGGCTTCCAGGTGAGAGGGGACTTCCTGGCACCCATGGACCCCCTGGACCAGCTGGGCCCAAGGGTGAGCCAGGTTTCACAGGTCGCCCTGGGGGACCAGGAGCAGCAGGAGCTCTTGGGCAGAAGGGTGACCTGGGGCTCCCTGGGCAGCCTGGCCTGCGGGGCCCCTCAGGAATCCCAGGACTTCAGGGTCCAGCTGGCCCTATAGGGCCCCAGGGTCTTCCAGGCCTGAAAGGTGAACCAGGCTTGCCAGGGCCCCCTGGAGAGGGGAAAATAGGGGAACCTGGTTCTACTGGGCCCACCGGGCCCCCTGGTGTCCCTGGCTCCCCAGGACTCACAGGCCCTCCTGGGCCTCCTGGGCCTCCAGGCCCCCCTGGCGCCCCAGGGGCCTTTGATGAGACTGGCATTGCAGGCTTGCATCTGCCCAATGGTGGTGTAGAGGGCGCTGTGCTGGGCAAGGGGGGCAAGCCACAGTTTGGGTTGGGTGAGCTGTCAACCCACGCCACACCAGCCTTTACCGCGGTGCTCACTTCGCCCTTTCCTGCCTCAGGCATGCCCGTGAGGTTTGACCGGACACTTTACAATGGCCACAGTGGCTACAACCCGGCCACTGGTATCTTTACTTGCCCTGTAGGTGGCGTGTACTACTTTGCTTACCATGTGCATGTCAAAGGCACCAATGTGTGGGTGGCCCTGTATAAGAACAACGTGCCGGCCACCTACACCTACGACGAATACAAGAAGGGCTACCTGGACCAGGCATCTGGAGGGGCTGTGCTCCAGCTGCGGCCCAATGACCAGGTCTGGGTGCAGATGCCCTCGGACCAGGCCAACGGACTCTACTCCACCGAGTACATCCATTCCTCCTTTTCAGGATTCTTGCTCTGCCCAACATAACCCCTGGGCAGCCTTGCTGCCCTGGCCTCCTCCTCTGTAGTGGTAGAGTGACCTTTTCAGTTACAAAGACCTCCATTTAAAGAAAAAGACCAAAGGCTGAGCAGGCGTGGCAGTGGCTTCGCCCCTACATGTGGCTGAGATTTCCTGGAAGGGGCTGACCTGAGTTCCTTTCACCTAGATGTCTGAGGAGTGTCGAGGCTGCACCGCACGCCTGCCCTGCAGGACCTTAGGATATTCACCCCAGCCCCCAAGGAGTCCTGGACACTGCTGCTGGGGGGCGGGGGGATGGGCTTCCTCATCTGTTTGCCTGGTAGCCCCTGGAGAGCATCTGCTCTAGGAGTGGGGCTCTTCCAGTTCCCTGGGGACATCTTACATGTGACAGTGGGTCATCTTCAGGGAAAAGGGAGAAGAGGGTGACCCTAGAAGTGGTTAGTGTGGACACTCTGCCAGGAACTCAACCCCAGGATGATGCTGTTGCACGACTGTGCACGGCAGGGACAGCTGTTGGGACTCTGCAGGCTTCTGGGAAGGGTGGAAACCCTTTTTCTGCTTCAGTGAGTCATGAGGAAAGGTGGTCCTCTGAGAGGAGAGCATGGATCTGGGGCAGGACGGACAGCTGCTCCTCCACCTCCCCACTTTGTTTAGCATGAGGACAACGCACAGGCCCCTGGGGACTGCTGTGGGCTGTGATGTGTCTGGAAGTGTGCACGTGGCATGGACCGAGGGCAGGAAGCATTCGTACTCCTCCGTCTCCCCTTTCACCTGCTGGGGCCAGTTTCCTCCTGCCGGATTGTAAGAAGATCCTTGCCATCCCCAACCCAAGTGTCTCAAAGGCAGAGTACCTCTCATCCGGCCCTGAACAAGGGACACACAAGCTTGGGGATGAAGCTCCCATTTGCTTTCCTTAATAAGAACCACATGGTGGATATGTGTCCCTCCTAGAGGGGTTAATCTGTGGGGGCTTCCTCTGTTTGCACCTCTGGTTCCAATTTCCTGTTCTAAACAGGATTAGGGCCTGGGAGGCCAAGGCTCTCAGAGGAAGGGTGCTGGGAAGGGCTGCCTCTGGATGTGTCGGCCATTCTCCCCTCAGGGCACCTCTGCAGGAAGCAGCTGCCCCTTCCCCACTTCAGTGCAAGGTCCCTCCACATTGGTGCTGTGGGCAGGGATGGTGGATGATGATCCAAGGAAACATGGTCACCTACCTTTGAGGTTTTACTCACTCCTCACCAAGCTAACCACTTCCCTGTATCAAGGGTATCAGTCTGGCCAAAGTCAGACTGTGTTCAAAGGGCAGGATGACTGGTGACCTCTGACTTGCCAAGTTGTGGTCCCCCCAGCTCCCTGACAGGGGCCAGCTCTCTTCCCCTGCCCTCAGCTGCTCCAAAGTGGGCTGTTTTAGCTTTCAAAGGGAGGAATGCAAAGCGGAATCTGCCCAAGTGAGACTCTGAGAAGAGGTTTTGGCTGGGGTTCATGGTAGACTTCTCCCTTCCCAACACCCAAGAGAACCAACTAAGGAGTCTCAGCAGGCCTGGTAGGGTCTTCTTTCTGCTCAACCTCTTCCTCCCCTGGGTCAAGCCACTATAATTTGACTCAAGGATGGGTGCTGATCGGTACAAATTAGCTTCCAGTGGGAGCCCATGGAAACAAACGAGGTCCCAAAGGAAGCCTAAAAGCAGTTTCAGAGCTGAGCGTTTGCCAGGTCTCACCCCTAAAGTCCTTGGGGTGGCTGATGTTTCTGAAGTGTTCATGGGATCTGAGGTGCAGGTGTTGTTACCTGACTTGCTTTGATAAACAGTGTCAGGTTTTAACTATGAAACATACATTACTTTGTACATTTTTGTATTCTAATTAATTTTTTTAAGAGGAAGATTTAAATGTTTCGTACTAGTAATTACATTTCTAACCTGGTGTAGGAAGTTTAGTTCTCTACATGTGCTCTGTGTCACAGGTTTGGGAAAAATGCACTGGGGAACAAAAAGAAAAAAAGGGACTTCATTTTGAAAAGAAAAACAACACTATTGACACAACTTCAATAAAACCTGTCCTTTATAAACCGCTGTACTGAAATTGGCTTGGTGCAGTAGTGTCTCACAAGGCACTCAGGGCCTTCTCTGGGGTCCTGTATGTCACAAGGACTGCACCAGGCAGATGCTGCAAGGCATTTGAAGAAACTGGAGGGGGGCAGGGCAGCGGCTGGAGCTGGGGAGACAGATCAAACTTCACTGGAACATTCCTGCAAGCTCTTCAGGGTAGCGGAGCATGACAACTGGCTCGGGACCACCGGGGCTAAGTTTCAACATCTGATACAAATTATGAATGAAATTGTGACTATTTGCTGCTGAGGGCAGGGCTTGTGTCAGGGCCAATGCTGAAAATGGCTGGGAGGCACTGTCCTGGGCACAAAGCACTTGTTTACAGTCCTCTAGGCCCAGTGGCATCATGTTCCTGTCCCTAACTCTGGGGACCTGGAACTGCAGACCTGAACCAACGGACACCTGAGAAATCCTGTGGTTCATCCCAGCCTGACACAACTCCACCTTGGCTGAAAGCAGACCTGCCCAACTGTTCATCCTGAGACCTCGAGTAGGCTGGGTGGAGCATGCTTGTCCCTCCACCCAACGGAAGGAAGCTCACAGAGCATCCCCAGTCTGAAGGCAGTTGTCTTCAACTGTCTTTTTGAGACAGGGTCTCGCTATGCAATTCAGGCTGGCCTCGAGCTCACTTTGTAGCTCAGGCTGGTCTCGAACTCGCAACGATCCTCCTGCCTCAGCCTCCCGAAGGCTGGGATTACAGGCGTGAGCCACCAGCCTGGCTCAACTGTCCTTTATTCAAAGTGGATACTGGATAAAACTGAGAGGCAAGGCCTTGGTGGAGCCCCAAGATACAGGAGAAGGCACACAGCACTCAGTCCACCCCGGCACCTAAAGCAGCCGGGTGCCACATATGCTCTGTATCGTTCCACTGGTCCTGGGTCCTACTGGGAAGTCAGGCAGTGAGAACAGGCCTGCTACCTGCCTGCTGTCTCTAGCAAAGCATTTGGCCCAGCTGCCTGGGCTGAATGACTTTCAACAGGAAAAGCTACCAGACTATGTCTGTTGTGCCCTTCTTGGTTCAACGGTGTGGCTGGCTGGAAGGACTGGAGGCCTGGGCCTACATGCAACTTGTTGCCTCTGGGTCCCAACTGCTAGGAGACAGAAGGGTGCTAAGTTTGAGATGGTTGAGCCACCAGGGGACAGAGAAACACTGAGTCTGCTGGATTTACCAAAGGTTGTTTATTGCTGTGACTTCCACTGGAAGCTGTTAACGAGCCCCATGATAGCCAAGGGCCAGCTGTGGACCAAGAGCAACTGTAGGCTGATGGCTGTCCCCTGGTCCACAGAACTACCTGTCCAGTCAAGGACAGACCATCAGACAAACTGGCTGAGACCCAGCAGAGATAAATGATGCCACTGCAGATCATTTCCACCTCCCCAAATCCCTCATCCTAGATAAAAAGGAAAATGCTATAAGCACTCAACTAAAATAAAATCTGTCCTGGACCCACATGTTTCACTGAGTGCCCCAAGGATGTCATGCAGCTCTGAAACAAGCTGGAGCCCCAGCACTAAAGGGTGCACTCCAGCCCCTGTGCTGTGGTAAGACTGAGTCAGGGGAGCCAGCCCTGGGGACCTCTGAGCTGTGGCGGGACACAGCAGTGCCCCAGCAGCTGTGACCCTCACAGACTCTTCTGGAAGACTCGGTGTAGGTTCTGGGCCAGGACATCTGTCTCCTCATAGCCCTCACAGCTTTGCTGCCAGCTCTCTGGCACCTGATCCATCCCATAGTAAGCACCAGCAATGGCCCCAGCCATGGTGGCAATGGTGTCTGTGTCCCCACCAAGCGATATAGAATAGATAAGAGTCCTTTGGAGGCTGTTGAAGGCAGAGGGGATCTCGGGGTCAGGCTCCATGCAGCGCAGAAAGCAGTAGATAGCGGTGGGCACAGATTCAAAGGCGGCAATGCCATTTCCTGTGGGAGAGCCGGATCACAGGAAACTGACCTGTCCCATCCCCGCCACCAGGCGTCCTGCCATTTGCCACAGGTCAATAGTCTCAGCTCCAAGCAGGACTGTGATTAAGATCATAGGCTACAAAGTTAAACTACCTGGTTGAAATCCTGCCTCCCCGAGGACTGCCTTATGCCTGGAAAAGTTACATAATCACTAAGATTCCTGTCCTTGGCCTTGACTCTCCAGTGTAGAGAGTGGGTAAAGTTAGCAGCTCTCTCCCAGGCCTGTTATGAGGATGATGGAAGGTCTTGTCGTGAGGCATTTTACGCGGTCTCTAATATACAGTAGAAGTGCTAGGTAGTCAAACATTTGTAATCACATTAGTTGTAAAAATTGGCAACCAGCTGCTACAGCTATGGACACAGTGTGGTGCTACAGTTCTAAAGCAAGAAGGTGCTGGGCTCACAACCCTGCCAGGGACCCTCCAGAAAGTGGCTCTGTCACAGCAGCCCAGGGCTAACCTGATGGCAGGCTTGGGTCTGTTTTCCTCTCTACTAAATCTAAGATTGGCGGCCTCGAAGGATGATGGGTGAGGGAGAATAAATCTACCTACCTAGCTCAGATACCACTTCCTCTCGAGTCACCGAGTCCTGGTCTAGAAGCTCTCCAACCTTCTTCAGGCGGCTAGAATATGGACGCTCTTCCATACCCAACCTGTTTAGGGAAGAGTTCAGGGAGATCAGAGCCAGCAAAGTGGAGACAGTGAGCAGGGAAAGAACCTCAGTAAGAGTGAGCAGGCATCAGACTCCCCCAGATACCCTGAAGGAGGGGGAGAGTGCCAAGTGTGAGCTGTTTTATTCTCTGGGTGCCTGAGAGCCTTGAAACCCAGCCAAAGCAAAGGGGTCTCTTCCCACCCCCACATTAAGATATGCAGTGGGAAGAAGGCAGCTTTTGCTTTGCAGCGATGCCAGAGCCCCTTACCCACCATGTGTACACATAGCACCGCCTGCAGTCCATACTCACTCTCTGGCATCCAGGACAGCCTGGGCATCTCCCTCCAGCTCCTCCATGTGGCCCAGGAGCTGCTCGAGGAAGTGCTCACTGGAGGACTCACCCTGCAGAGCCAAGTGCACAGCCAGGGCCTGCAGGATGGCACCATTGTAACCCAGGGAGGAGGCGTGGGTCAGCTGGGCTGAGAGTCGGGCAAACTAGGGAGAGGAGGAGCTGCTGTCAGGGTGCATACACTCTGCAGGTGAAGCAGGGGATTCTGGGAGCCCACCCACCTCAATACCTTCTGCACATCCTGGACACTGCTGTAGGCCAGGGGGATGCCTGCTACCCGCATGGCACCCCCATTGCCATAGGAACCCTTCCCATTGAACTGGGCCCTGGCAGGCTCATAGACATCTTGGCACTTAGGGCTCAGGAGCTTCTTGAAAACAGTGATGACTCCGGCTCCATAACCTCTGTCAGGGTCTTTCTTATACTCCTGGGCAAACCTGGGAGCAGGGGGAGACAGAACTGGGGTTTCAAGAATGCCTCTTAGGGATGGGGAAGTCTGCTTTGGAAAAAGAGGCAGTCTTGGGGACCCAAGGCACCTGTCCCAGCCATGCTGTCATTTTGAGCTTGGGAAGCTGTGTCAGCCTAAGAAACAGGGCCTTGCTGAAGGCAGAGGCCCAAGCATGCAGACACCAGTCCTCTGTCCAGGGCACAGTACCTGCCACCTGGCTGGCCTTACCCCAGTCCCATCCCCTCACCTGTGAGCCATGTCCACTTCGTCAAAGGCCTCCTTGGCCAGCAGGGACTGCACAAGGGCCCTGGCCATGGCTGTGTCGTCGGTATAGTACAATGCTTCTGCGGGGAGAGGGTGGGCATGAGAGCAAGGTGCAGGACTCTGAGGTGATGGCTTCCACTTGGTCCTCTTAGAGGCACCACATCTACCATGAGCTCAGGTCAGCCTGACTTAAGGCTCCATGGCTGTAGGAATCCTTAAGATTTCCAGCAATTCTTTATTACAAGTCAGGCATGACATCCTGTTAATATCTAAAGGAAAACTTTCCACCCTTTTTTTGTGGCTATCACCAAAGCTCATCTTAATATGACCTACTTGGCTCCAGTGCAAGCTGCACATGCAGCCAGAACATTCCTTCTCCTGACCAGACTACCACCTTCCTTTTCCCTCTCCTGCTCAACATGGCTGGCTTCAGTAGCCTTGGCAATTTTCTTTTTTTTCTTTTTTTTGGCAGTACCAGGGATTGAACTCATGACCTTGCACTTGCCAGGCAGGTGCTTATGCCATTGAGCTAAATCCCCGGCCTGGCCTTGGCATTCAAAGCTCTCCCTGGCCTGGCTCCTTCCATCTTCACCCACCTTCTACCCCACTGTTTGCCTGCATACCCTCAAAAGCGATCCTGAAAGCTGGGCATGGTGGCTCATGCCTATAATCCCAGCACTTGGGAGGCTGAGGCAGGAGGATCGTTGTAAGTTTGAGATCAGCCTGAGCTACAAAGTGAGCTCAAGACCAGCCTGAACTGCATAGTGAGACCCTGGCTCAAAAAAAAAAAAAAAAAAAAAAAGTGATCCTGGAGCTTGGATCAGGTTCTTCCCAGTGGGGCTTCTCCCAACCCCATACTCCATATCTCTTCTTCTGCCTGCCTGGAGCACTGCTCTGCTCTAGCATTTCTGCATAGCATACTCAAATAGGCTCGGGACAAACCTTGGCCTTATTTGAGGCCAGACTGTTACAGACTGTGAAGTTCACTCCCTAGTGAGTCCTCTTCCCATCTCACACATCCCTAGATCAGCCCTTGGGCTATCTACCCTAGGCCCCAAACCCTTCCCCTCCTACTCTCCTCCACTGTTGCACTCTGCAGGCTCCCTCAGGGTGAAGGCCGCCCCATTCCTGGAGGCCTTGTGCATCCTTTATCCCGTCCCCCTGTGTGGTGGGACAGCATCTACTTGCTCCATTTGGTCACTGTATCCTGTTCCTCTCTAGGAAGCCACTTTCATCCACTGCCAGTCCATGCAGCTTGAGCACAGAGCTGACTTGCCTCTTGCTTAATCAAACAGCATACCTCCTTCCTTGGTGGGGGATGGACACAGGACCTGAGCCAGGCCAGGGAGGTTTGATTTAAGACTTTTCTTGGCCACAGCAAAGAGAAACTCCCTGGCTGGAGCTTCACGGGGTATCCCAGGATACTCGGTCGTCCCAGTGAATGGAGCTCACCCAAAGAAAGCAAATCTGAGCAATAGAGAGGAACCCAGCCCGCAGCAGACAGCCTGAACCCCTGTATTCAGCTCTGAGGCCATACCTACCTCTGGGCTTCTCAAGTCATGTCAGCCAATGTGTTCAATTTTGGCTTTGGTCATTTGAAATCGGGTTTCCTGTCATTTATATCTAAAGGGTCCAAAAACACCTCTCCACTCAAACACTTTTTTCTTACCTCAACATCAAACCAACAGTGAAACAAAAACCCATCTCGCCATCTTGTCTTTGCTTCAACCAGAGTTAATCGCACTCCTTCCCTTCACACCCAACCACACTATGTCCTTCTTAATTCCCTGGAAGTGAGTCTAGACTTTCCTCTACTTGCCTTCAGCATGACACGGGCGACCAGCGTCTTCGTCTTGAAATTCTGTTCTCAAATTTGGTTGATAACCCTCCTGCTTCTCTTCCTGTCAGTCGTTTCCTTCCCTAGCACCCCTCCCAGCCCCATGTGCCCGGCAGGCGCGAGTGCTCGTCAGGGTTTGGACGACGGCCCCTTCCTTACTATTCCGGGTGACTGCCCGCACGGGGCAAGTGACTGCACTGGAGAAGGACTGGGCGGAGGAACAGTTCCGTGAGCGGAACCAAAAAGGGAAAGCAAGACTAGGAAGCAGCGAGAGGGGCAGGTGAGAGCCAGCCAGGTGGGCCGCACTACGGGGTCGCCGGGTCGCCCACACCGGCCAGGGCGGCACGGCAGAGCTGGGGGAAAGCAGAGGCGAGACGCGCAGAGATGAAGAGCGGACCGGCCACGCCGCGTCCTGGGTGTCCTCGGCCGTGGGGTCCCCGCGACCGCCTCGATCACAGCCCGGGGTCGCGACCCGCCCGCTCCTGAGGGGCCCCGCCCACCTGTCCGCGCGCTGCCCGGCGTGCCGGGATCGGGCTCCAGGCTCTGGACGTGACGCAGGACTGACGTGAGGCTGACGGTGTCGTGCGCCTCGTAGATGGCGCCCACGCAGTCCCCGAGCAGTGCCCCGGCCAGGCAGCCTCGGAAGCGCGAGAGGGAGCGGGCTGCCCCGGCCCCTCCGCCGCCCGCAGCAGTCATCGCCGCCGCCGCTGCCGCCGCCATCCACGCGCAGCCCGATCGCCACTTCCGGCGCCGGCGCCGCTCCCTCACAGCGCTCCCCCCACACCGGGTGGCTCGGAGCCTCCGTGTCACTCCCGTCCTACAGCGCCGCCTCGCGGCTTGGAGTTGCTGCTCCACGCAGTCCCTCTACCCTTGCTTTTGTCCCTTTTCCCACGTGTTAACAGCGTCACCCAGTGGCAGGCGGTTACCGAGTCAAACCAGGAAGTCACTCGAGGCTACGGTCTCCGCCGGCGAGCACTTCTGCCTCTGTACCCCACCCCCGTGCTCTTGTCATCACTGGTCTGGGCCACCTTTTCTCTGAAGCCATTCCGCTGTAAGCCTAGGCTGGAGCCTCCCCTGGGGATCAAAAGGGCAGGCAAGGGGCAGAGTTGGGCAAAGAGAGGGAAGGAATCTGGTTTGGAACGTGGAATTTGAGATCTTGGCTATTCCATCCACCGGAGGTGGAGGCTCCGCGGGGATCAAGCATTCCCTTGCTCCTGCCCTCAGAATAGGCTGGCATGAGAATCTTCACATTTATTAGATGCATCACCTCCCCAACTCCCTCCTTTCCCCTCCCAACCCTCCACTCCTCCCTCAACACCCCCATCACTAGACCAGCTCCAACTGGCAGCGCTTCAGTGGGCTCAGGGTACGGTTTGTAGTGCGGGTGAAGGTATCCACCTGGGGCACAAACTTCTCGGCTGGGACCATCAACTTGCGACGCGTGTCCATACACTTGGTGTCCAAAAGCATGGAGTTAGCCTTGCAGGCAATGTCAGCCTGCAGCCGGGCCAGGTGCTTGTATAGGGCATCCAGAGCATCCCTGGGGTGGGGGGCAGGCATTAACAACCCAGTACTGCTATACCTTCTGAGCGGTCTGGGCTGACTCACCAGTGTAATGCCCAGGGGAACCAGCAAGCAGCAGGAGACCCACCTAGTAGGTGGTGTCTCCCCACCCCTCCTGCCCATTCCCCAAACCTACTGTGCTTGTGCCAGCTTCTGCTTCAAGGCAGCAATAGTTGCCTCTAACTGGTAAACCTCATCAGTGAGGCCATACTGTGCCTGGAAGGGCAAGGTGGGAGTTCTGGGTCAGTCGTGCTGTCCTCCAGCCCTTGGGCCTGAGGGCTGCCCTAGGCCAGCATCATTCCTCCACCAGGAATATGAGCTGAGAGGTGACTGCAAAGACATCTTAGCAACAGGCTTGTGCACCCCCTGGGAGGCCCTTGCACCTGGTCTCGACAGAGCTCCACATTGGGCCGGTAGGTTCTGGACTCCAGGCGAGTATGGCAAAGCTTCAGGTTCTGCAGCTTTCTGGAAAGATCCTTCTCCAGGTGCTGGATGTCCTCCTCCAGCTCAGCAATCTCCTCCAAAGTCTGCAGGGGACAGAGTGACTAGCGGGACTCTTTCGGGAGTACCCAGTCCAGGGTTTCCTGGCAAGATATCAGGAAGCTGGCCCCAAGGAAGGGCTTACATTCTTCTCTTGCCACTTCAGCTCACTGTACACACTCTCTATTTCCCGAAGCCGCTTCCGGAAGGCAAATTCCGTGGCTACCCTCTGGGCTTCGAGTTCATTTTTGGTCTGCAGGACAAGAAGGGAGCCAAGGAAGGGGAGAGCCTGAAGTCCTGGCCTCAAGAGGGTGCTGCTTAAGTGAGGGGTGGGGTGTCACATGGCCAAACAGGAAAGAAGGATAAAGGTAGGGTGCACTCCTCTGGCCTTCAAGGGCTGCAGGGCTCTGGTCACCTCAGCAAGAGTTAGGTTGATGGCCTCCCTCAGTTCGGTGGCTGCTTTCATCTCAGCTTCTGCTCGATTTTTGTTGAACTGACTGAAGTCATCCCACTCCTGAAGTGTGGTGGAACTGCAAGTGGCCAGAAATAATGGGGCTGCAGGATATGGCTGATGAGAGGAGGAAGAGAGAGTGACTGAAACATTCTTCTTACCCATTGGGGACACGTGCGGGGTTGATCTTCAGAGAGATGTTTGGTGACATAAGGTTGAGAGAGAGACAGCCTCTGTCGATTTCCAGCGCCTCCATTTTGCTGCGATGGTCAGAGCTGAGCTGCTGTCGGACTTCCTGCAGGAGGCTGGGGAAAGACTGGTGTCACCAGGAGCCAGTACTTAGGCCCCTGGATGTCACCTTCATTGTGCAGAGGGACATTAAGGAATGGGAAGCAGAAGACAGTGGAGCTGCTGCTATAGATGAGATGAAACTACAGCTCCTATGTGCTCACACACACCCGTGGGGCACAAGTACATGGCTATACTAAGTTTCACACACGAAGGTGCTCAGGAATGGTGGCAAGAGGGCTTCGGTTAGCCAATGTGATGCACACCTGTAATCCTAGCACTTGCCAGGCTGAGGCAGGAGGATCACTGTGAATTTAAGGTCAGCCTGGGCTCCATAGTGAGTTCAAGGTCAGCCTGAACTGCATTGTGAGACTCTTGTCTCAAAAAACAAAAAAATCAAAAAAACAAACCAGAACGCTTTGGTGACCATGTTTCTCAATAAGAATGGTTGCTTAGAACAGGGCCCTGACAGGCCAGGTGTGGTGGCTCACACCTATAATCTCAGCACTCAGGAGGCTGAAGCAGGAGGATCATTGGGAGTTCAAGACAAGCCTGAGCTACGAAGTGAGCTCACAGTCATCCTGAACTGCATAGTGAGACCCTGTCTCAAAAAAAAAAAAAAACAAAAAAAAGAAAAGAAGAAGGTCCTGACAAGTATTCTGAGACAATGGCTAGGCAGTGGAATGCTTAGTAGTTTCCACGACAAACACAGAAGGGACAAAAACAAGGAAGCCATTTATGCATTACCCACAAAACCTCTGTTCCATATTCAAAACACAGAGCCCTCAAGAGGAAGGGAACATTAATGTGACTGTCTCCATCTCACCAGAGCTGCTCAAATGCCTGGCTGATCTTCTGTTGCAAGGCCTTCTTGGTGGCCTCAATGACTTCTACCTCTTTGTGCAGCTCGTTCTCCACAGGGTCCTGCACCACATCAATGTCTCGACGACTCTCCCGTAGGGTCAGGCACTCGATGGCCACATCCAGAGGCAGGTTCTTGGCCTGCAGGTGTTGCTCTGCTGAGTCCTTCATCTAGGAGAGAGGGACCAGGGGACTAGTAAAGTCTTACACTGGAAAGTAGCTTTTACCCCTACTTTAGCAGAAGGGCCCATGACTGACCCAATGGTCATGCCAATGCCCTTCATGTCCCTTGAAGGGTTCCCAGACCCAGAAGTGGGCAAGAGGGGTGGTCTTTGGCAGCCCTGGCTCCCTGCCTGTGTCAGGGCATCAATCTCAGCATCTAAGTCAGTGAGACACTTGTCCAACATCTCCTTCCACCGGTTGACAGTATCAATCCTCTCTGCCAGTCGAGTCCTATTGTCACGTTCATCCCAAATGGTCTGGAAGAGACAAAGACAGATAAAGAGGGTGTCTGAGGTTGAGGGCTGCCCCTTGCTCCCCACCCCCCAGCTAGGCTCAGGCCTTCAACCTGGTTGTTGGTCTCATTGCGAAGGACCCGGGCCTCCTGGCGGATTTGATGGGAAGCATCTCGCTGCCGCTCCGCGTTGGTGGACAACAGGTAGCTATTGGTGTGCCAGTCAGGCAGCCGGAAGCGCTGACTGGGCTTGACATTCAGCGTGGCCATGATGGAGGCACAAAGGCAGGATACTGCCTGTGGAGGGAAAGCAGCACGGCAGAGGCCTTTCGGAGGGCTGTCTCCCGGTTTAAATGCCCCCTCCAAGGGCCTTCTCCTGTCGGGTGTGGGCCGAGAGCGCCTTCCTGCAGAAAGGCTGCTGGGCAAAAAGTCCCTGCTGGGCTCAACTTTGTGTGAGGCTTTAGCTAGGTTTCCTCCTGCTGTCCATCCAGCTGTCGCACAAAAGAATCCCTTAGGTTTGCATGCGCGCTTGCCTGTGCTAAGTACCTTGTACGGTGCCTGGCAGGGAAAACAGCCCTAATCCAGTTTCCGCCCTGATCTCCAGCACCACAGTTTGCTTTCTTCCCTGCTGGGCTCAACTTTGTGTGAGGCTTTAGCTAGGTTTCCTCCAGCACCACAGTTTGCTAGCAGTACCCGGGCAGTAGATGGGGAAGGGCTCTGCGCCCTCCACCCTGGCCTCTGGGTTGTAGGAGCAGGGCCAGGCGTTGGTGCCTAGGTGGGAGGAGCTGAGGTCGGAGTCAGTCAGTGCCTGGCCACAACTCTGCCCTGCGCAGGATCCCCACTTTGGGTTTCAGTCAGTACCGGGTCCTCGCGCGGAGACAGGAAGTGGGCCTCACTCTGCGCACCCACTGCCCGGCTGTCCACGCCTCTCACCTCCTTTCCTGCTGGCCGCTGCGTCCCCCCTCGCCGAATGCCTCTGTTGTTGGAACCTCCGGTTGCTAAGCAACCGCCCCCTCCTCGCAGTGTTACACAGCCCTGGCTCTGCGCTGTCTGGGGCGCTGAGCAGGCGGCAGGTGAGCCTGGCGCCTTGGGGTTCACAAGCTTAGCAGAGATCCCCGACCCACCCGCTGCGCCTCGGTGTTGGGGATTGAACCTAGGGCCTCTCACGGGCCAGACAAGCGATCTGTCATTCAAATACATGCCCGGGCCTGAACATTTAAATTTTAATCAATTTTTTCCTTGAAAAGATTAAAAAATACAAAGCCGGGCGGGATATTTGTGATTGAACCCACCCCTGAGCAATTTAATAGCGACATAATGAGACTCTATCTCAAAATAAAAAAAGAACTGGATTTGTAACTCGGTGCAAATACACTGGATTCAATCCCCAGTGCCACAAAAACAAACAGATCAAAACAAACAAACACACACGTGTACACAGACAAAATAAATGTCTCCCCATCAGGCTTCCAGGTCTCCTTCTGGAAATAGATGTAAATTTAACACCATTATTTATAATATCAATTGACATATATCTGACACACATTCCTTTGCCCCTGTCTTGTTCAACAGTGTGACCCATGTCCTTGAAGTCATAAAAAAATGATGTGCATTTTTGGAGAGAGAGAGAACCCAGGGAGAGAACACATATTAGAAGGCACTGCTCAAATCCAATCATTTAAAAAAAAAAAAAAAAGAGAAAGAGAAAAAGAAAATGTAACCATGTGTTATATTCCAATAATGTTGTGGATATCGGAAAAATATTAATATCTGATCTGCACAACAAATAGGGAGAGTGTCATTTTCCTAGCTTTCTTAACACTGAGGAGGAAACTCCAGTGCAGCTAATCAAGTTTCATCCCCTTGGCTCCAGCCCACACTGGCTCTGGGGGTGGCACTGGAGACAGAGAGCCGGGCTTGTAGGCCTGATGCCTGGTGCAGTCCTGAGGTGCTTTGATGAATATCCTCCCTCAGTGTTGCTATTTATGTCTGATAGGTAAGAAACTGAGTCGCAGAACAGTCAAAAGGGTACCCAAGGTCATACCACCAAGAAATGGTAGTGCCTAACTCACGCCCAGCCAGTCTGCCCCAGTGGACAAAACTCAGTTTTGACGAGTGGGGGGAAAAGAGTGCAGGAAGAGCCCCTAGTTTAAAGCCTTCAGTGATAGGGAAGGGGGAAAGAGATGGAGAGAGGGTTCCAAGGTTTGCTAGCCTTGTGGTGAGTCCAAGTACTGTCCAGCAGCCAATAGCAAGCCTAAAGCTGAGGTGAAAGATAAGCCAGTATAGTGGTGTACATCTGTGATCGCTGCACTCTAGGAGGCAGGAAGACCACAAGTTCTAGCACATCCTGGGCAACTCAGTGACTTAGCAGTGCCCTGTCCAGAAAACAAGCCAAAAACAAAACCCAACAGCAACAAACAGTGTGGAGGGCTTTGGATGTAGTTTAGCCAAAAGATCCTAGGTTCAGTATCCAGTACCCTTAAAAAATGTGGATTCTTTTTCGCTGTACTGGGGATTGAACCCAGGGTCTTCACAACAAGCTACCTTCCTAGCCCTTTTCTTATTTTTTAATTTTCAGACAGGGTCTCGTTAAGTCTTTAATTGTCCAGGCTGGGCTTGAACTTGTGAAGGGAAAATATTTTAATAGAAAAAATACAAGAAAAGTGCTACTCTGTAGATGCATTGGAAAGACGCTTATAGAACTGTAGAAACTATAGAAGTAAAAACACAGGGAAACAAATAGCTTTCTTCCACAGATAAAACTGAACACTTTGGTCCCTTTCCTAATATTTTACAAATATTGCAAAACTGATTAGCATCTTTTCCTTGCATGGACAGAGTAACCAAATTAATCTCCTAAATACATATCTGCAATGTATGCAAATATCAGCAGTCAGGAAGTCTGTCAAAAGATCAGACCACTGAACCATGAAAGTATATTCTAGTAAATATGAAAACAAAGCAAACACCAAGTTGTGTGTTCCTTACCACCCCCAAACAAAACAAAACAAAAACCTCACACTGGAGTTTTACCTTAATGCTATGTTCCCGGTACTACATTTCTGATGCTTCCATGTTCTGGTCTTAGCAACTTTTTTTCTGAAATAAGTTCCAAGCATTAGTGCTCTGAGCACTAATGTAATTGGAAATTTGATATAGACAGGAAGTAGGACAGAAGAGGGACACAAAAGGAGGCAGGGAGATCTTTTTCAAATGGCTGGGGAAACGGAGGGAAGGGGGTGGGGAAAAAAAGAAAAGTTTTTGCAAATGGAAGGAGATCCAAAGCTGGAAAGAGCAGGGAAAAGTGGGCGGGGGTAGGACACAAAAAATTAAGATGTGTTATGTGCATGCACTAACTCCCCATCATGATGGTGGTCATTATGTACTAATTAAAAAAATTTTAGAACTTGGCAGTTTGTTCTGTCCATCCCAGGACTTATTTATTTATTTTTTTGGAGATGGTCTCAGTTTCCAAGGTTAGCCTCAAACTCTTGGCATTCTTTTTTTTTTCTTTTTGTACAGGGGATCGAACTTACAACCTCACACTTGCCAGGCAAGTGCTTATGCCACTAAGATAAATCCTTGACCAACTCTTGGCATTCTTGCCTCAGCCTCCCAACTCTGGGACTACACAAGGGTGCCACCATGCCCAGCTCTGAAGGAACATTTCTAATATCTCGGTTGGATTGCTTCAGAGTAGTGACTAATCTCCCCTAGGGAGCACATCCTGGAAGGATTCTCATGTTTACTGGTGCCCACGTTTTACCACTCAGGTACCCCAAGTCCAGCTGCTGGAGACAGTTGTTATCACTGAGAGTGAGTGGCCATGGACCTGGAGAGAGTCTGCTCCACCCCACAGTGGCCACAAAGGAATGCGGATGGAGTACTGTGAGGCTGCCAGACCCTCTCATTTTTTAAGAGAAGACAATTTTTAAAATGACAGAAATCAGTCGTGGTGGAGCATGCCAGTAGTTCTAGCACTGAGGCAGGACAATCACCATGAGCTCATTCAAGGTCATCCCGGGTCACTGAACTACGTACTGAGTCCCTGTCTCAAAAAAAAAAAAAAAAAAAGCAGGGCTGGTGGTGGCTCACACCTGTAATCCCAGTACTCGGGAGGCTGAGGCAGGAGGATCATTGTGAGACCAGCCTGGGCTACAAAGTGAGCTCAAGGCCAGTTTGAACTGCATGGAGAGACCCTGTCTCAAAAAAACAAAAAAAAAAAAAAAAAGGCAAAACAAAATGACAGGAATTAAAAACAAATATTTTGAACACCAAAGATCATTTGCAGACTGAAATTGGCCTGCCAACTTGACTTTTTTTTGGGGGGTGGGTACCGGGAATTGAACTCAAGATTTTGCACCTGCCATGCAGGCGCCTACACAGCTGAGCTAAATCCCAGGCCCTTTTTTTTTTTTTTTTTCCAACTTGACTTTTTTGAAAATCCAGTAACTTCAATCATGAAATGAAGAGAAGTGGCACAAAATTATATACTTAAGAGGGTGGAGAGCTTGTTTCTAAAATCTTAGTCTAATGTTTTAATTGCTGGCCATTAGAGAAATGCAGATAAAACAATGCTGAGATTCCATCTTACTCCAGAAAGAATGGTTGTCATCAGGAAATCACATAATAACAAATGCTGCTGAGGCTGTGGTGAAAAAGGAATCCTCCTAGATGGTTGGTGAGGGTGTAAACTAGTATAGCCATTACGCAAATCAATATGGAGATTCCTCAAAAAACTAAAAATAGAAATTCCATTTGACCCCGCTATTCCTCTCTTATGTATCTTCCTGAAATTAAAGACATTGTATTACAGTGATCCATGCTCATGTTCATGTTTACAGCAGCACAACTCATAATGGCACAGCATGATGTTGCATGCCTGTAATCTCAGCACTTGGGCGGCTGAGACAGGAGGACCACTGTGAATTTGAGGTCAGCCTGGGCTACATAAATGAGTTCAAGGCCAGCCTGCACTACATAGCAAGACTGTTTAAAAACAACAACTCATAATAGATACATTTTTTTTTTTGAGATAGGGTCTCATTTTATAGTTCAGGCTGGGCCTGGCCCTGAACTTACAATAGCTAAATCTCAGAAGCAGCCTCTGTGTTCACTGGCAAATGAATGGATAAAGCAAATGTGGTATTTATACACACTGGAGTATTACTGTGCTGTAAAGTTTTTAAAAATTCATTAAATTTATTTATACATTTTAAGGGTATATAATGATCACATTCATCATAGGGAGTTTGTACTTGTACATGATCTTTTTTTTTTTTTTTTGGTACTGGGGATCAAACTCATGACCTTGTGCTTGCCAGACAGGCACTTAAGCCACTCAGCTAAATCCCCAACCCTGATACATCTTGCTTCTTTTTTTCCCCATTCCCCTCCCCTCCTAACCCCTCTTTTCCTATGTAAAGGATACATTTGAGTCATTTGTAGGGAAATAATGTACCTTGAAACCATACACACACACACACACATATACATATATATATAATTTTTTTTTTGTATCAGGAATTGAATTTAGGACCTTGTACTTGCTAGGCAGACACTTAAGCTGCTGAGCTATATCCCTGGTCCTTGAAACCTATGTTGAATGAAATAAATTAGACACACAAGGTTAAGCAACACATGGTTTCTCATATCAGAAATCCAAAGTGTAAATAAGGACCAAAAATGTATAATTGTAAAACAAGAAGAAAATGTTCAAATGCGAAGGGGAATTAGGGAGAAGGGAGGGGGAAAAGAAAAAAAAAGGACAAAATGGAAATGTTTTTGTAAATAAAAAGGGGAAGAGGGGTTGAAGAAGGGAGGGAAGGTGAAAAAAAGAAGAATCAAAATGGGGAGAGGACCAAGAGAGAGGAAGGGGGAAGTGGAGAGTGGACATAAAAACAAACTGTCACAGACAGGTACCAACCACACACAAGGAATGTAATCACTATGTATTGCAAACGTGCTAATAAAGGTGAAAATAAACACAAAACATGCTTTGATATTAATCAAAATTTTTTCCTTATTGGTGTATTTCAAGCTATACAGTGATAATTTTGAGTAACTTTTGTGGTTGCCTGCAGTCATGGTATTTAAGCTTTACAATGTTATCGAAGAACACAATATTTATCAAAAACATAATGGCACCATTTTTCCAACATGTGCACCTTATGTGTCTTTGTCATATTTTGGTAATTTTTCTTTTTTTTGGTATCAGGGATCGAACTCATGATCTTGCACTTGCCAGACAGGTGCCTATGCTTCTGAGTTAAATCCCCAGTGCCATATTTTGGTAATTTCTGCAATATTTCAAACTACAGTATGTCATTATTATATCTTAGGATCTTTGATGGTACTATTTTAACTGTTTTATAGCATCATGAACTCACACTCATGTAAGAATGGTAAACCTAATGTTGTGTGTTCTGTTTAAAAACAAAAATCCCAGAGCTGGGAGTGGTGGTGCACACTTGTAATCCCAGCACTTGGGAGGCTGAGGCAGGAAAATTACTATGAGTTTGAAAGCCAGTCTGGGCTACAGACTGTGTTCAAGGGAACCCTGGACCACAAGGCAAGACCCTGGCTCAAAAAACTAAAAAAAACTTTCAAAAAAAGGACAATAAAGATATTTTGAACATCTGACAAAAATCACAAATTGTCCTGCCAACTTGAGACAATTTTGTTGTTGTTATTTTGAGAGAGGGTCTCGTTAGTTATGCAATTCAGATTATCCTTAAACTATGTAGCCCAAGAGCTGGGTGTGGTGGTGCACTCTTGTAATTCTAGCACTTGGGGGGCTGAGGCAGGAGGATAGTTGCAAATTCTAAACCAGCCTGGGCTACAAAGTGAGTCCAAGCCCAGCCTGAACTGCACAGAGAGAGCCTGTCTCAAAAAGACCAAAACAAACAAAAAACAAAAAACAACCTGTGTAACCGACTGTCTTCAAACTTGTGATTTTCCTGCCTCAGTCTCCCAAAGGCTAGTATTATGGGCATGCACTACCATGTCTGGCTAATGAGACATTTTTAGTCCAATAATTCCAATTATAAAATGAAAAGAAGTGATAGTTCTAGGAATTATATGAGTTTAGAGCTTGTTTCCAAAACATCAGTCTAATGTTTTCTTGCATATACTTCTTAATACTTGTGCTAATGTATCCACTTCTGGGCCTCTGAGGATTCTTCCAGTGTTTTTTTCCTGTCCTTTCACCAGGATGGGAGTGTGTGGGGGAGGATTGAACCCATGGTCTTTGTAGTGAGCTACATCCCCAGCCTTTAAAAAAATTTTTTTTGTACCAGAAATTGAACTCAGGGCCTTATGATTGCCAGGCAGGTGCTGTGTCAGAGCTATATCCCTGGCCCCTAAACTTAATTTTTTTTTTTGAGACAGGGTATTACTATGTAATCTGGGATTGTCTTGAACTCCACTATGTAACCTAGCATGGCCTTGAATTTATAGCAATCTTTCTGCCTCAGCCTTCTGTGTGCTGAGATTACAAGTGTGAGCCAATATGCCTAGCTTTTTTCTTTTTTTTTTTTTTGAGACAGGGCCTCACTATGTAGTTCAGGCTGGCCTTGGACTCAATTATCTTATTTTATATTGATGGAAGTTGTTATAAGTATCAAGGAACCTGCTAGGGTGTCATAGTTAGTTTGATGTAGCTCACTACAAAGACCATGGGTTCACGACTGAAGCCCAATTCTTTCTTTTGTGTCACAAGTGGTCCCTTCGGTGAGGTTGGATGAGCTGTAATAACCATGCAAGACAAAGTTTGGAGCAAAGCTTTCCTTTTTATTGCAGTTATTAGTGGAAGTTACACTTTAAAATGAAGCTAAGCAATAATAAAACCGTTAACTTTTTTTCAATCAAGGATTAAAAACAAATATAACACAGAACCTTTCCAATATGCAGAATGGCAGAAAAAAGAAGAGTGGTTCTGTCACAGGACATTTTAGTGACAGTTTGGCTCAGAAAGAATCAAGACCATTTCTTTAACATAAAATAATACACACAGCCGAACTTTTAGAAGTAGCTTCCTCAAGCTTCTCAATCTCATCCAGTTTTTGTAATTTTTTTCAAGGGGAAAATAGTTTAACTCAAAGTAGAATATTTACTAACAAATTTTAAATGCTGAAAATAAGCACTTTTATTCAAAAAACTTTATTTGCTTTCTGCTCATCATAATTACATATAATTTGCAAGAAATTAAAATAATAACCAAATTCAAAGCCTAGGCCCCAAGTACACAGTGATAGAATTCAGTATTTGGTGCTTCTAATGACACAATGGTTACATGTACATCACAGACTTGCTGTCATCCCACCACAAAGTTCCAATTCCTCAAAATAAAACGTGCCAAGCAAGCTTAGTGTCCTATATCTGGTCCCGTAGGATCTTACAGTCTGACTCCCTTGTCTTAACTGATGTTACTGTGTAACCAAACATTTAAAAAGACTTACACATAAACATTCTGAAATTCTACTATAGTAGATTGCTCTTACTTATGAAAAGCCAGCAAAAAGGTATAAGGCCAGGCCAGGCACCAAACAGAGCTAGGATAGGGAAGATGGGGAGAAGCTGGAAAGTCCTAACACTTGCCTTGGTATCAGTAGAAATATTTGGCAAGAATACTTAATGTGGAAAAAGAGAATGCAGAAAGAGGTTTATTGATTTTATGTAATAATTTGGTTTCAAAACATACTGTTATCACCCCCAAAAATAGTTCACATCTGTAATACAAATAGGCACACACGGTCAAGATGATTAAAAGGTAAAATTTAAAAGGCTATTTGTCCACCTGCTGGACATTTTGCAGGTGGTTCTACCCTCCCCACAACACCTGTATTTACATTTTACTCTTCAGAAAAGCCCCTTTAAAAAGAATATGTTATTTCTTCTTCCATTACTTAGGGTTTTTAAAAAAGCAGCAGTTATCTAAAGTGGGAGAAGTTGATAATGCTTTGGGGTGTGCATCTGTGTGTGCACTGTGTATTATAAGAGTGTTTTCTAGAGTGAGTAATCAGATTATAATGGAATGGTCATACTGCAATTTTAGTCTCCCAAACACTAGAGAAACAACACATTATTTTCTGTATAAACTTAATACAGTGTTATAAAATATTTATATATACACAAACGTACACACATCACTGCTTCCCACAGCCTAGGAGTGCATCCATATATGTACTAGTCTACACAAATGATCTTTATTCACAACATTTAGTAATACTTATATGGGTCCATAACTGGAGAGACATTAAAGCTACACATTACAGGAAAAGTGTTTAACTGTATTCCTGATATATCAGTGTTGGCTACCTCACTGCACAAGATGGACTTTTTGTTCATTTTTCAAGCATCAATCTCCCCAACTTTTCATCTTCAATATTTGACATCTTATTGTCCTATAAAAATAAACACATATACCGCCTGTGTCACCAATGAGTTGGAAAAGCCCAACTGCCTGTAACAAGGGAAGTTCAGGATCTACAGAGATAAGAGCAATGCTGAATGCATTCATACCCTGTGTACCTAAATTGCATCATTTTTCTTAGGAGATGGCTTAATTTTTTCAGTGCTGGGGATTGAACCCTGGGCCTTACACATGTTCACAAAATGCTCTACCATTAAGCTATACTTCCAGTTCTTCATCCTTTTTTCTTTACAACAAACAAACACAAATACAAACTGGTGTAAAAAGGAAGTACTTCTACCTGTGGCGATGTGGCCTTTGTAATTTCCTAGAAACAGTTCCTCCTGCCCCTACAAATGTATAAATCTGTTGAAATGTAAGGCCCTGACCAAAAGATTACTGGGTCAGATCTTTTATACCACCTTAGGTACTCAGAATTAAATTAACAAGATAAAAAGTCTTCCCTATATTTTAACATGATAGATACATGCGACTGGAATTTTAAAAGTAAAGCTAAGTCCAATTCTGCAAATTGATTAATGAAATAAATACTTTCTTTCTTAAAATCAACTCTCTACTCCAAAGAACTACATACTAAAGATCTGTGAAGAAGTAAAGGGATAACTATCTGTTGTAACAGCCTCTGAGGCCAGCATGTAGTAAAAGTGCCAGAAGATAACAGGTCAAGTTAATATCTGAGTATCTGATGCTTTCACCACAGTAACTCAAAATACAGCTGCAGCTGCCATAGCACCACTATATGGAGTTTAGTTTCTGAAGTTATTCTTTTGCTATAGATTAAATCAGTCCATGTGCTGGATCTCTGGCAGGGAAGACTCAGGACAGGACATGTTTGTAAGGGAACACCACTCTGTAAGGCCCATATTTCACTTACACTTGGCTCATGCAACCATTTACAGTAACTGAAGATGCTTTCACAGAGTCAAACTGGAAAGCAACACTTCATGCCACACTATTCTATTATCCTGAACTTCTGACAGCTATTCCTTTGGAGAACTCTAGCGCTTTCACAAGTATCTTATTCTCACAATAATTTAGTGAGGTAGGCAATTAGCAAGGGCAGTTATTATCACTTCCACCTATAAGGGGAGACAGGCACAAGGAAATGAAGGAAATTGCCTAAGGACATAGAGCAAATCAATGGTAGAGCTATGACCAGTCTCCAAGTTTCTGGTTTGAATTCTGAAACCCTTTCTACTCTCAGAGGCATAAGATCTCAGTCCTTTTTTCACTTGTGATTATTTTTAAAAAGTTCCTGTATTTAAACATTTTGTAGATCTTCTCCCTCACATCTCAGAAGGATATGAGCTAGGGTACAAACTGAGTTAAAATTTTTCTTGTGTAGAATTTTGTACACATCGAGAAATCGGATATCAGATATAGCTAAAACCAAAGTGAGAATACATATATAAGGAGGAAAGAATCATCTAAGTATTAATTCATTCAATATACTTTTTATATGTAAGGCAGCATGTGCCTGAATAAAAGAAACTTTTAAAAGTATAAACCTGATGCTGGGCATGGTAACACACGCCTGTAATTCCAGCACTCAGGGAGGCTGATGCAAGAGGATTGTAGCAAGACCAACCTGGGCTACAAAGTGAGCTCAAGGCCAGCTTGAACTGCATAATGGGACCCTGTCTCAAAAAAAAGTATAAACTAGAGTGGAATTATTAAAATAATAAGTATATTAAGTCTAGTTAAGAATACAGGGATCTGTGTTGCAGACAGATGAACTATTACTTTCAGAATAATTTTGGGCATGGTGGCATATGCCTGTAATCCTAGCACTCATGAGGTTGAGGCAGGAGCATCACTAGTTGGAGGCCAGCCTGGGCTACACAGAACTCATGGCTAGCCTACATTACACAAAAAGAACTTACCTCAAAAACAAAAAACAACTACTCCCTCAAAACCAGATGAAACAGTAAATTTGTAGCTCAGTAGAACAGCTCTTGCCTAGCATGTGTGAGGTCATGGATTTTATTCCATCATGTGTCCATCAAAAAAAAAAAAATTCAAGAACAATGTTACCACCGTGCTGTAACATTACATTCAGGATACATATTGTTTACATTATCACTCTACAGCTAACAAAAAATTCTATGGGTAGATATAATATCTGCACATTAACCCTTTCAACCTTCTCACTTTACTAAATTAGGATTTCATTTGCATTAACCAAAGTTACATGCTGATGATTCTCATTTTGTCTCTTGATTTTGCCCCTTTTATTTTTAACTCTCTGTGTCAGAGAGAGACAGAGAGAGGATTTTGATTCATGAATGGCACAAAACACTATCACAAAAGGATGATGGCACATGCTTAACTTCTGGCACATAATCCTCCTTGGCTTGGTTTTTAAAGGCTGTTATCTAGCTACATTGAATGCTACAAAGCTGCCTCTAAATCCTCCCCCTCTTCTTTGTTAAGGAGGGTAAATGGCAACAAGAAACAAAAGCTTCCGGAAAATTTTGAGACTTCTGTACAGCAACAAATTAGATTTTAATTACCGCTAGATGTTCCTGGTTTTTTACTATTTGGGGTGCTACAGATCCAACTCAGGGCCTTGCTAAGCACATACCTCTAGCCCCTCAAGTTCTTGGCAAAATTTGAATTTGAAAAGTACACATGCAGTTGTATGAGCTCACTGCCTGCCTGTCTGTGAAACAGGGAGGTAACTACAATTAACTCTATCAGAGATATGTTGTACTAAAACTAAAGTTTCTTCTTATTAATTCCCTGGGGCCAAAGTCTATGTTAACCAGGTAGAACTATCCATGCCCAAATTCCTTCTTTCTCAACCTACCAGTGCTTCCTCAAATCCTTCGCTAAAAATGGGTTTTGTTTTTCTTGTAGAGTCTCATCTGGAAAGGCTTAGCTTGTTTTCTAAGAAAGAAGAAAACTGGAAAAGCTATGTTATAGTAATGTCATGGTTCTACTTAAGGATACTCTATTGATTTTTTTCTTTTTGGTGTACTGTGGATGAACCCAGGGCCTCAAGCATGCTAGCCAAGTACTTTACTACTGAGCCACATTCAGCCTTTTTTCTATTTTGAGAGAAGTCTCATTAAGTTGCCCAAGGTAGCCTTGAACTTGGAGTCCCTCTGCCTTACTCTCCTGAGTAACTGGGATTACAGGTCTGCACTTCTATGCCCCATTAATTTTATTTTATACTTTTTTTTTTTTTTGTACTGGGAATTGAACTCAGGGCCTCACGCTTGCCAGGCAGGCGCTGCACCACTGAGCTACATCCCCAGCCCTTGCCCCATTAATTTTTAAAATTATAATTCAGAAGCAATTTCAAGACTTCTCCAATTTGTTGAGAAAAGAAAATAGCTCTGGATCTGGTATAACCACTTAACACAGGTTTAGACCACAGAGGCACTCTGGGTCTCTTCTGTAGGTTAACATAGTGACAACAGCTCTCCTACTATGTGGTTGTGATGTAAGAAATCTTAGTCTCATTTCTTTCTCACTACATACTCTCAGTCCTACTCGCCTATTCTTTCACGAAGATCTCCCGTCTTCACAGACTTCTATAGTTAAAAGGTGGAGTCACATATGCATTATTTTTGCAGTCTTTTCTTTTCTGGCTTTAAAAGGACTTTAAAGGGTTAAATTCAGGAACTACTGTTTGTTTACTCTGCCAATCAAAATCATGAAATAAAGGAAGTTTTAGACATTAATACCATGCTGAACTTCCTCACTAGTGGATGATCCAGGTTCTTCAAACCTAAGGTTATAGATGCTGCACAGTGTCAGGTTTTAGTAAGAATAAAACAATTGTGAAGTTCTGATAACCAACTTTTTCATGTTTTCTACTCATAGGATTATTCATGATGAGTTCTCTTTTGGGGATGACCTATGATTTCCAGCATAGTTAATTCTTTCTGAAGTGGCAGGCTATAAACATACACAAGCCACCCAATATGTCACTATGTTAATGTATTACTGATGCCAAGTATCTGGATTTGTGGATCCAATCAGTTAAACTCTATGTACCAGATTCTCATGTGCTTTCAGAAGTAACAAAGAAAACACAGGTCCCTAGGCATGCTTAAAAATACTGGTTTTGCCACGTGAGTGTCGTATGCTTATAACCCAGTTACTCACGTGGCTGAGATAGGAGGATCACAAGTTTGGAGACCAAGCTGGGGAATTTAGTGAGACAATATCTCAAAATAAAGTAAAAAATTCTGGGGATATAGCTTAGAGTACTCGTCTTACATGAGTTCAATCCCCAGCACAATAAAAAGCAGATTGACAAGAATTATATGCATTCAACCTAGGATAAGGTTGAAATAAAAGTTATATAGTACAATAAGCATCCTTAAAAGGGGGACATATTCTTGCATCAAAAATAATCTGTTGAAATATATTTAGTTTTTACTTAGTTGTAACTAATTCCTATAATCAGAGAACCAACCTTTATGACTACTTGGTGTGGAGGTAAAGAAAACTCAGAATAATATATTATAAAGCAAATTATGTAGTTAAAGAATATGCAGGAAGAAATGATATGGCTAATGTCTACATAAAATCATACTGATTCACTTTAAACTGTAAAATTTTACATAATGTGAAAATAAGAATTTTACCAGGTATGGTGGCACATACCAGTAATCCTGGTACTTGCAAGGTTAAAGAGGATCATTTTGAGTTCAAGGCCAGCCTGAACTACAGTGAAACCTTGTCTCAAAAACAAAAACAAAAACAAAAACAAAACACATAGCTGGGCGTGGTGGCTCACGCCTGTAATCCCAGCACTCGGAGGCTGAGGCAGGAGGATCTCTGTGAGGTCGAGACCAGCCTAGGCTACAAAGTGAGCTCAAGGTCTGCCTGAACTGCATAACCAGACTCTGTCTCAAAAAGACAAAAAACAAAACAAAAACAAAACACTTATAGTTATTTGGAACTTACTCATTTTCCTCCCTCTTGTGGAAGACCAGGATTAAATACAGTAAAATACTATATATTTAATCTCAATAATTTGGAATTTAAAAACTCAAGAGAATGAGGTAAAAGTTACCTTTATGGCTGGGCACGGTGATGCACACCTGTAATTCCAGTACTTGGGAGGCTGAGGCAGAAGCATTGTTGCAAGTTCAACACCAGGCTGAACCACATAGTGAGACCCTGTCTCAAAAAAAAGACACTCACACACGGACGCATAAAAAAATGAATAAAGTTACCTTTGCATGTGTGTTGGTAAGGACAGAACTCAGGGGTGTGTATATGCTAGGCAGGTGCTCTAACACTGAGCTCCCCCACCCCGCCCCAGTCCAAAAGCTATCTTTTAATTTCTAACAGGAAAAAAATTCCTGAGATTTTTTTTTTTTTTTAGGTTTTTTGAGACAGGGTTTTGCTCTTCAGCCTCCCAAGTGCTGGGATTACAGGCAAAAGGAAATGTATAATGTAAAACTAAAATGGAAATATTTTATCCTCGATACACTTTTTCATGTAATTTTACCAAAAAAGTTAATGTGCTAATACAAATAACCTTGATAATTGCTAGGAAACTGGAGTGATTATATATACTTGAAATTAATATTCTATAATCACACTTTTCACTACTTCCTAACTAGCTCACAATCATAAATTATTACTAGCTAAAAGTTTAATGAGCTGAAACACTCTACTCAGAGATTGAGTCAACTTTTAAAGTATGCTAGGAAAAGTTCAGGGTAGCAAATCTATCATATAATTTGTAAGGAAAAAATCCCAATTCAAAGTCAGCTATCAGTGGCTTCTGGGTCATTTGTTATTTCTTTTCGTGGCCTATAAAAAATGTTATAACCCTAGTGCTGAACAGTATATTAAAGTTAAAAAAGAAAATGTAATACCACTTACTTAATAATTTTCCCAAAAAAGTGCAATCGGGTAAAATAAATCCAATGTGTGTTAGTTTGTTACTGAAAGGAGTAAAAGATACAACTTATAGAAAAGCCCCACCTCCCCTCTGTATATAGAAATCTGTCTAAAGACTTTCTTTAATGCCCACTATATAAACAATATTAAATATTCTAAGGTAGAAAATAGTGTTAACAGTTTATTGGTAAAAATCCATACTCTATACTTTACGGAGTTAGTAGTTTGTTTGGTATGTTAACATACCATCTTAATTTTTGCTAATATTAACAAAGAAAGAAGAAAAGCTAGAAATACCTAAGAAAATAAAATACCTTAAAACCAACATCTAAGCAAAATATAAAAGTTGCACACAAACTGCCAATAAATATAAACATCACAATTGAAAAATTAACCTAAAAAAATAAACTCAATTGCTATTAAGACATTATAAAAATGAAGTTTAATGTGCACGTATATTTGCAAACAGACATAGTACACTCCAAACAATCAATATAGTTTTACTATCATTACATAATGCAGCATACAAGGTTACTGAGGTGTGGTGTTTTTGCTTTAGTCTATTTTCTGGAGTAATGCTCACCAAACTTACAAGCAAGAACTGGTTAAGTGATCATTTACTAATGTTTACTGCTTCCTACTAAAGGGGAAAATTTCTTTCTGGTAGATAACTAAATTTCTGCTAAGTATGAATGGTTCTTTTTTTTTTTTTTTATCTTCTCCAAAGCCAAAAATTGCATATTTTCTCTTTTAGTGCCAAGGACTAAATCTGAGGCATTGAACATGCTAAGCATCAACTCTACCACTGAGCCATATCCCCAGTCTATATTTTATTTTTAATTAACTGATGATGCCCTTTTAAGTACACTGTTATTTTTCATTATTCCCTCATAGAGAAAAATAACCATTTAAAACATTCTTCAGTGTCTAAAAAAAGAAAACTGCCCCAAAGATTTAAAAAAAATTATTTGCATTCTTCTTTTTTTTTTTTGGTAGCAGGGATTGAACTCACGACCTTGCACTTATCAAGCAAGTGCTTGAACTGCTGAATTAAATCTCCAGCCCTTATTTGTATTCTCTTATAAACTCAATGAAAATTTAGCTCTCCCTTTATTAAAATTCTTCCTTACTAATGACTAATTAGAAAAGGCTAGGCCTGGGGCAATCTATGCTATAAAAAACAAAAACAAAACAATTCCTGGCAAGGTACTTTCCCTTGAGACATTTGCTATTAGCAGTTATACTGTTGAAAATGTAAGCGGACTTGCTACTTTATGTCCATTATAAACTACCTTATAGAATACCTTGAACATAGCAGAAAATCAAAAGGTTTAATTGTCAAATTTTTTGCTTTCAGGGCCAAGAATATAGCTCAGTGGTAGATTACCCGCCTACTAGTCAAATGGCCTTGGGTTCAATCCCCAGTACAGAAAAATTTTTTTTTCAAATTTAAAAAATAGTGCTCGTTTCAGCAGCACATACATTAAATTTTACAAAATAAATTTGGTGAGCATTTACCTGGATTCTTTACTACATAAAAGCTTTCAATGGTTCCCTTGACCAGATTCAGGACAACAAACAACATTATTTATATGAAACTGTCACGCTCGTGGAATTCTAAAATAATTTACCTTTAAAATTTTTTGCCTCACACTATTTGAAAAATAAAAAATCTACAGCACCATCTTCTGAAAAGGCACTTTCTAAAAACCACCTTGCTTTAAAAAATGTTTTAAAAATTTAATTTAGAGGCTACCCTGAAAAACCCTTGTTATACTGAGACCCTAACAGAGAATATGACATTAGATTTTGGTTACTTCAGATATTGGTTTTAAAAAGGAAGGGAGCCCAATGGCTGAATTAATGCTTTGAAAAATTTTAATTCTGTCACACTGTTATCTGATACTTCACCAGGTTTTTTTTTTTATCTTAATCCACCATATTAAATTTTTTATACATCTTTAATTCAAATTTAAATCTTTAACTTTCATACTTTAAGAATAAAAGATTCTTGAGATCTAGTCAACAATGTAAAAATCTAGAGCACTATTTTAATGGGTAAAGTAAAACAAATTTAAACTAGCAGTGGCTATCAGCACAAGCTTTGATTATTAAAAAAATTATTCAGACAAAAATTGTAAGCTTAAATATACCATTTTTAAAAGTAGGAAAAAAAGTATTTTCCTTTTCATGTGTAACATAGACATATAGTTATACCAGTTATGTGTGTGCATGTTACATACATACATACACGTAAATATCTTCCCTCCCCGCTCCAGGACTCAGCTTGGCTTTCATTTAAACACAGCATCCTTTCCATCACTGTCACTGAAGACTGTTCTTAGTATAAGCATAAATGTAAAACAATGTTTTTGGAGAAAATTTTTTGATTTCTGTACTGATTCTTACATATTCATTCTTAGATTTTTTTGACCTCTATAGAATCACAAAAGTGCTTTCTTTATAGCGTCAAATGCAAGGGAAATAGGAAAACAAAGACATCCCCCAAATCAGGGTTATACTGTCACTCAGGAAGGACTTACATGGTATCAGTCTCCAAACTATTATTATTGAGGTTTTAAAACATCCACAAATTTTCAAAAAGAATGAGAAGGACTTATATTTCAAATGAATAAAAAAGCCAAAATAAAGACGCTGGACTAGTTGATACCTTTTTACAGTTTGAATGAATGTATAAAAGGTAATTTAAGTAGCAAGGAACTGGTAAAGTAGTCTTTCTCCTCAACAGGTGAAAATCTAAGAGGATGAGTTAAACATTTAATTAAGATTTAATGATAGTGAAAATTATGGAGAATTATCAGTTAAATTTGGAAAAACATTACCATCAATTTTGAAATAGACTACAAAATACTCTAGGCATGTTCACATGGTTAGCTTCCTAAATTTTTTTTTTTTTTTTTTTTTGTCTTTTTGAGACAGGGTCTCGCTATGCAGTTCAGGCTGTGAGCTCACTTTGTAGCCCAGGCTGGTCTTGAACTCCCTAAGATCCTCCTGCCTCAGCCTCCGGAGAGTGCTGGGATTACAGGCGTGAGCCACCATGCCCCGCTAGCTTCCTGAATTTTATAAAAACCACTGCCTTTGGCAAAGTCATGCAAATCTCTGAAGACTTGTCACCTTGTTTCCTGGATACAGCCTCTAATTCTGGGCTTTTGACCTCATCCTGACTGGGGAGTGTTCACCCCTTCCTCTGACATAGAGATCTTCTACTGAGTGGCAGCTCAGCTTTTATTTCCCTAGACTTATTTTAAGTCTTGTCATGACTCTAAGTGTTGGGTCTGTCTACCTAAGATCTATTAGAGAAAATGCAAGTTAATTTTAGGATGTGGTGGGTCACAGAGAACTAAGCTTGGAAAACTAGTCCTGATTTTAGAATGCTGCCCCCTCCCAAAACACCCAGGACATTCCTCCCAGAATCTCTCTAGAAGAGAAGAAAATTAATAGAATTAAACAGGACCATTTCTATACACTAGTTTTCCCAAAACGTTGATTAAAGAGTTAATTATTAAAAAGAAAAGACATTTGTATTTCTGTGAAAATGTGCCAAAAACCAGTACTGAGAGGGTTGAGGAACCCTTTTTTAAATTGTAAAAGTAAGAAATTTACATTTCTAACACAAAGATTAAATTGAAACCAAAATGATATCACTCTTATCACCTTAGGATTTCATGTCCTGATTCTTAATCAGAAAAATGATAAAAAGGGTCTAACACTAGCCTTGAATCCTGTTCATCTCCTTATAATTTAGTGCAGTAATCGTCAGACTCTACTTAAATAAATATAGCAGCTATGGTACTATTAATGTATGGTCCTCAATGCCAGTAACTTGATACTGTAATATAATGACACATATTAGCACTTTACACAGACATATTTACCACCAAGGGTACACATTAAACTCCCAACTCTTCTGTTTTACAATGCTGGGATGAAACTCAGGACCTCACACATGCAAGGTAAGTGCCTTGTCAATGAGCTATAGTCCTAGCCCAAACTCCCAACTCTTCTTCACATGCAAATCTATTATATTAGTTGCTGAGACTGATATTTTAAAGAAAACATGAGAGCGAAATTTAGCATTCCTCAAATAGCTATGCAGGGCAAGGACAGCTATAGAAAAATCTCTTGAGTTTCATGATGCTTAAATAAAACACAAAAATAGCAACAAAATCAAGTTTTTAAATAAAAAAGATCAGGAATTCTACTCAGAAGTACAAAAACAATTAGAATAAATTTCCAGAAGTATTTACCACTTAGCCTTTTATCTTAAAATCCTAAGTACAAGGTTTTTTACAATTAAAATTTGGTATACCAACATGTTTGTAAGTAAAGCAGAAATTTACTCTATATATTCTTCCAAATTAATCATCCATAAACTAGCAATGTTGAATAGTGTAAGAACACTTAACAAAAAAGAAATCACTCACAAGGTAAAGTTTTATATTTTAGAAAAAATTATTTTTCCTTTTTAAATGTCCTTCCAAATAGATTTAAATTAAGGGGTTTACATATATGAGACTAAGTGACTAGAAATAGGTAAAACATTATCTAGGGCCACAGCATCTACAGTTGCTTCTTAGAGTTTTCCACGTGAATTTGTGCAGTTACAATAGATAACAGAAGATGTTTTATTTATATGGAGCAAGCAGATATTAATCAACAGTTTACTATCTATGACACATTGCTTTCTTTTCTTGCTCATGTTCCTGATCTTGTTCAGAGAAATGTAAATGTAAAAAAACAAACATAGGGCCAGGATATATATAGCTCAGTGGCACAGTGCCTGTGTGGCAATCACAAGGTCCTGAGTTCAATTCCCAGTACCAAAACAAAACAAAACAAAACAACCAAACATAGCTGGGTATGGTGGTATGTAACTGTAGTACCAGCTACTGGGGAGGATCATTTGTACCCAGAAGTTTGAAACCATTCTGGGCAACATAGTAAGACCCTGTCTCAAAAACCAAAACGGAACACTAAAATCTCCCCTAAACAAAACAAAATAAAAAAGTGAAACATGTTTCAAAGGAATTTTTTAGTAGGAGATGGGAGAAGGCTTGAGGAAAAAAATGTATATACTGTACAAATATTATCCTATGTAAAGTGCTTTGAAACAGTGTTGTAAATTGCATTTCAGATACTTCAAAATAATAAACATAGAAAATACAGTACTTTTTAAGTTTTCTGGCAAAGGGACAAAAGATACACATCATGCCTATTGGAGGACATGGGCTCAAATTTTAGGCTCAAAATACAGTAAATTGGCAATAATAGTATACTGAAGTTAAGAGAGAAACTAAAGATCTAAATCCATTAGTTTTTAGGTACAGAAGGAATTCTGAAAGGCTAACAATGCCCACTGAAAACAGTCTGTATTATTTATACTTTGAACCAGTGTAAAACAAAAAACTTCATCCCTCAACCCCCAAAAAGAAAATCAAACAAAACCTCCAAAATGTATTTTCATGAATTACAAAGTTCTCCTGATTCCAATGTTACTGATAAACCATGTTTTGACAGCTTTATAGTACATTTTAATATCTTAAAGTGAAAACAACAAAATAAAAGTTTTGTAAAAAGTTTTCCTCACATTTCAGTATTTGAACTCATTTAAAATGATCAAAGTCTTAACATCCTTTGTCCCTATCATCTTAATTTTAAAAAGCAAGTTATATTTGTGGTAAGTCAGGAAAAAAAAATCCTGTATTTTCTGATTCATTTTAAAAAATGAAATTGGGCACCTATCCAGTATTATTATTCAATAATAATTATCTACTTTTAAATAATTTAAAAACTTATATCTGTCATTTCTTAAAGCAAATATTTCTAATACTGAAAGTCAGACTCATCTAGGCAATTTTATCCCATTTTCATTATGATTTTTAAAAGACATGCATTAAAGTTCAAAATTATGAAACTTTCCTTCTGAAATTAAGGCTGTATTACTTTGCCATTTTAAAACAATGGAGGTTCCTGTTTCTCCTACTATCCGTTGTAATGGTGTCAAACAGACACATTTTCCTTTAAAACTGCTTATTGCACTAAAAGATAGCAAAAACAAGTTGTAAGTTCTTAAAATAAACATGATTATATTTCTATAAAAGATGTTGCCAATACAATTCTATAATTATTAAAGCACTATTCTAACAAATATAAAAGAAAAGGAAGCTGTATTTCAAAACACATACATATATGTTTATATATAAACACATACATATATAAAAATATATATATGAAAATCACATTAAAGTATGAGAGGCAGCAAGTAAACTAGCAAAAACCAATCCCCCCATAAGCCTTTCTCTCTCCATCCAACTGCAGAGGGCTCAACCCTACAGAGTTTCAATCTTTTAAAATATTTACTTTATGTATAACTCACAGAAAAGAAGGCTTTAGAATACACATCACATATCAGAAAGAAAGGTTAGAACTTCTCACAAGGTTTTGTATTTATAGCAGCTTCAACAGACTCACTAAAGAAAAAGAATAGGTTGCTACTGTTTATGTACACATTGCACAAATGGCAAATATTTCAGAGCAGGAGGAACACACAAAAAGCAGAATCAAGAGTTGAGGACCCAGAATTGTGTATGAAATAGCAGATAAGAGCAGGGTGTGCAAAATAAAAATGGAAATCTAGTTTGCCATCCTTCACATTCAAATGAGTCACGTGTATGAACATTTGAATGTCACTGGTAGCATTAGGAATAAAATGTAGATGATGAAGGCAGGGAGGTAGAGAAAGAAATAAAGGTGGTAGTGAGCAGAGAATAAAAGGGAAAGAAAATTCCCCAATGGAATGGACCATAAAATATATACACAGACACATATATATCTATTATCAATCTAGATTCAGATATATATGCATATGAAGTCTGCATGTATGTACTTAAAAAGACTCCTTTTACATTTATATGAATGCACATTATTTTTTTGCACACATAATTGTGAACAATCACTTTGATTATTTGTGTAGGTGTGTTTTTTAAACCATCATTTACTTTTGCTTTACTTTTTTTTGCAAAGATAGTTGTGCTGCCAAGCAACTTGAGGTAAAGGCATTAAAAGGGTTAGACTAAGAAGAGAAAACAAAATAACTGCGATACTTCCTACAGGAGATCGCACAAAAAGCAGCTGGCTGGTTTCATATTGCATAATGGTGCTGCGTTCCTTGATGAAGTAAACAGTCTTCCTTGTGTCAACATAAGGACCAGGCTCCCACACAGTGCTGGCTTCTGTATGGCTGGAGGCCCATCTACTCAACTGACTACTGGAAACATACGTTGTATGTTGATTCATCTTTCAGTTCTTCCTCTTATAAAACACACTTGGACTTGTTAAGCAAAGTACATTGTGCGTAAGGTATCTTGGTGAATCTGTACAGCCTTGGCAAGAGCTTGTGGGTCTCGCCCATTGCTCTGTCCTGAAACGTGGCTTCCTTCAGCACTGTAAGAAAAGTGGCAATGATCACAAAAACAAACCACCTGTTTAGATATAATAATACTGAAGAATAGTACTTATAGAAAATTTTGGAAATATTTTAAAAAGAGACTGAAGAATAGTACTTATAGAAAATTTTGGAAATATTTTAAAAAGAGGCTAATATACTGAAAATTATGTGTCTATTAACTAGCTTTACTAATTCAAGGCTGATTTTATTTTACTTTATTCACTTCCCTGGGATCAGTTAGAAACAAGTCCAAGACAGCTTATTATTTTATCTCCATATGTATTTTACTTCTAGTATTACCAATCTCTCTTTCAGATTAATTTTGTAAATCAACTAAATTATTGTATCATTCTATTACTAGCAAGCCTAGAGAGTATATTTTTTTTCCCCGTCTTTTTTTTTTTTTTTTTGGTCTTTTTGAGACTGGGTGTTGCTATGCAGTTTGGGCTGGCCTTGAGCTCACTTTGTAGCCTAGGCTGGTCTCGAACTCGCAATGATACTCCTGCCTCAGCCTCCTGAATGCTGGGATTATAGGCATGAGCCACTATGCCTGGCCTTCTTTGTCTTTTTGAGACAGGGTCTCACTATGCAGTTCAGGCTGGCCTTGAGCTCTCTTTAAGCCCAAACTGGTCTTGAACTCACAACAATCCTCCTGCCTAAACCCCCCGAGTGCTGGGATTATAGGTGCACCACTATGCTTGGCTAGATAGCATCTTTCTTTCTTTCTTTCTTTCTTTCTTTCTTTCTTTCTTTCTTTCTTTCTTTCTTTCTTTCTTTCTTTCTTTCTTTTTTTTTATCGGTACTGGGGACCAAACTCATGACCACGTGCTTGCAAGGCAGGCACTTATGCTGCTGAGCTAAATCCTCAGCCCTAGATAGCATATTTCAATAAAACGTTTTATTTTGGGCAGTCAGTTTTACCATCACTTTTCATAAGACTCACTGACTCTCTGATAGCCTATGGAACTTCAGTTTTTTGGGTTTTTTTTGTTATCAGGAATTGAACTCACGATCTCCCACTTGCCTGCCAGGAACTTATGTTGCTGAGCTAAACCCCCAGCCCTGGAACTTTAATTCTAAATGGCACTACTTGATTGTAAACACAGGGGCGCACAATTATATGGAAGTACTCACAGAATGTTCTTACATAAATTGGAATGTATTTGGATTAGAATATATTTCTTATGGTTTTATATTACCTGTCATGTTCTTTGTCCACAAGATGGTATCTGGCTCTGAATGCCACCAGATGAGCATAATATGCTGGTGCAGGTATAGAAACAGATCGTGTACAGCGTACATAAGTGTGGCAGAGCTGGTAAGTTAGTAGTTGAAGTTCATCTGCAGTAAAGCAGTTATCGTCCCATAAAACATGATAGTGTGAAGGACGGCTGGTACCCTATGGAGAAGGCAACAGCATGTTACTAATTTCTAAACTTTTAAATAAATCTTCAGCATAGAGTAAATTATATTTAAAAAGCTTTGTACATTAACCAGTAAAAAATAATAATCAATTAAAAATACAGAGTAGAAGCAAGAATTCAAATAAATGTTTACACACCTATGTTTATAGTAGCATTATGCACAATAACCAAAAAGAGGAAACAACTCAAGTGTCTAGCAATGGATGAATAAACAAAATATAGTATAAAGGGGTGGAGGTGTGGCTCAGTGGTAGAAAGGATGCTTAGCATGTGTGAAACTGCAAACAAACAAACAAACAAACAAACAAAAAAACAACAACAACAAAAAAAGCCCAACCCAAAATGTCACATACAGGAGTTGAGGCAGGAGGACTATTGTGAGTTTAAGACCAGCCTGGGCTACAAAGTGAGCTCAAGGCCAGCCTGAAATGCATAGTGAGACCCTGTCTCAAAAAGACCAACAAACAAAATGTGACATACATATACACACACAAACAGAAACACACATAATATACACGTACACATATAAAGAATATTGTTCAACCCGAAAAGATAATCCATTTTGCTAAATGAAAAACACTAGTCTCAAAAGGGCCAATAGTATACGATTCACTTACATGTGGTACCTAAAATATGACTATTATGGAAGACTATGTAAATAGGAATTTTAGACTAGGTGATCAGGGAATGCTTTTATCAAGAGATAAGAAGCAAGTTCTAAATGATGAGGAATAGAGGTTGGGGAAAGACCACTACAGGCATAGGGAAAGGAAAAGGGCAAAAGTTCTAACTACAGTAAATGGAATTAATTCTCTTCTCTTCAATTACCATTCTAGCCCCCAAAATCATCATCTTTTTTTGTTTTTTTGAGACATGATCTCACTATGCAGTTCAGGCTGGTCTTAAACTTGTGATTCTCCTGACTCAGCCTCCCTCATGCTAGGATTTCAGGTCTATGCCTCCATGCCGAGCTCCAAACATCGTCTTTTGCCTGGACTATGGTCACAGATGCTTAACTGATGTTCCCAGTGCCATTAGTACTCTTCAGCACAATCTGTATTTTAGTTGAGAGAATTAACTCTAAAAAAAACCATAAAATACCCATTTATGTTACTGTTCAGCCTTTAATGGCTTACTACTGCACTTAGAACAAAACCCAAATTCTTACCCTTGTTCAACAAAGCCTGTATGATCCAGTCCACCCTCTATCTAATCCATTCACATGCTATAGTAACAGCCTCCATTTGATTCCTCCAATGGATACATATTTTTCTGCCAGAAGGGCCTGTTAAATGCACCTCTGACAGGAATTTTTTTCCCTGTTTCTGGTTTGGTTAACTAGTATTTATTCCTCAAGATCTTAACCTAAATGTCACTTCTCAGGGTAACTTTTTGTGGTTTCCCAAAGTAAATCAAGTACCTACTAAAATCTCCCTATTATTTTTTTTTATTGTACTTTTCCCAATTTCTAGATAGGTATTTGTGAAATTTTCATTTACTGTCTCTTCCAAAAAACTGAAAGAGGAAAGGACTCTATTTATTTGTTCATTCTGTGTATACAGGATAAATGGCCATCTCTTAGGAGGTATAATAAATATCTGTTGATGGAAGAGTTGACCTGTTGGGATTTTACAGATGGGAAGGCTCAATCAACCTCCCATCCCCACTCCAAAGAAAGAATGATTGTTTTTTTTTTTCTTTTTTAACAACTAAAATCAAGACTCTTCTTTTTAAACCTCAGATTAGTTTGAAAATTCTAATAAAGCTGGGAAAATACGTAAAATCCCTGTGAACTAGAATTGGTGTCCCAATGGAAAACTGTTCCCTAAGGTTTTTGGATAAATATAATGGAGAGATATTCCTGTCTTAAAGGCTCATGATGACCATTTGCATATTAACAGTCTCCAAAAATTGTAGAATTAAAAAACCTGTTCAACAACAAACAAACAAAAACCCAGTACTTATTATTTTTTTTTTTTTTAGGGGGGTGGTAATTTGTTTTTCTTTTTGAGGCAGGGTTTCACTATGCAGTTTAGGCTGGCTTTGAGTTCACTTTGCAGCCCAGGATGGTTTTGAACTCACAAAGATCCTCCTGCCTCAGTCTCCCTAGTACTGGGATTACATGCATGTGCCACCATGACCCACTAGGGTAATTATTTTGTTTTATTTTATTTTATTTTATTTTATTTTATTTTATTTGGTACCAGGGATTGAACTCACAACTGCGTGCTTGCAAGGCAGGCACTTATGCCGTTGAGCTAAATCCCTAGCCCCTGGTAATTTTATTTTTAAAAAGCCCAGGACAATATTTCTAAAACTTACTTGAACAAAGAATTTTTTTTTCTCCTCTGTGATGTTTATTAAAAGCTGTAAGAGTAGCTGATATTGGGAGGAAGACTAGGTTAAACATATACTACTGCAGTGACACAAGTTTTATCCCTGAGAGGAATTAACTGATGTTTTTTGCTAATTGATGCTAAACTCACCCTAAAAACAGACAAGACTGACTGTAAAGAGGAACAGATATAAGAACCTGGATAGATGATTGAGACAATGTTAGGATTTGGATCAAGAGTATCTTCCAAGTTTCATACGTTCAAAGACAGGACTTCTGGAGGGTGCCTGGATCAAGGGGGGCACTATATTGACTGGTGGATTAATCCACTGATGAGTTCACAGCTGAAAGTGATGTTAAGAGATGGGGCATGGCTGAAGAGTGGCTCACTGGGGGTATAACTTGGAAGGATATATTCTTCTTACTTTCCCTGGCTTTGTATTAAGTTACTTCATCATTGCTGGAACAAAATACCTGACATCCACCAGTTAAAGGAAGTTATTTTGGGTCACAGTTTGTCTAAGTTTTAGGCCACAGTCAGTTGGCTTCAACACAGGGTGACATGGCAGAGAGACATAAGAAAGGGGAAACAGTCCATAGTGGGGGCAGGCACAAAAACAAACAAACAAACAAACAAACAAACAAAGCAGCAAGCACCAAGTAACAGCAGCAGCAAGCTTCCCTTTTCCTTTTATCCCATCAAGGCTACAAGCCTTTTGGGTGGTGCCACTCACAGCCAGGGTGGGCCTTCCATTATTCATACCCAGAACTACAATAAACTAATTAGTGCACTAATCCAGTCTCACACACACCCTTGATCCAGCTATATCTAAAAAGGCCCACCTATGAGCACATGAGATTTGGGTGAAGTCTGTATACAAGCCACAACAGGCTCTTTCTTCCTTGCTCTCCCTCTGCCTCCTGGCTGCCATGGATTGAATAGCTTTTCTTTATGATGCCCTTTTACCATGCCATTTCTTCCTTGGAACCAGCCCACCATAGTCTGTTCCCTCTGAAATCATAAGCCAAAGTAAATCTTTTCTCCTTTAAATTGTGTACATTTTCAGTTACATAACTTGACAATCCACTGTATCAAGCTTTAAAACCCAGATTTGACACATGCCTGTAATCCCAGCCCTCAGGAAGCTAAGGTAAAAGGATTGCTACAATTTCATGGCCATCCTGAATTCAAGACCAGTATGGGCTACATAGCAAGATTCTAAACAAAACAAAACAAAACAAAAAATGACAGCTATACAGTAAAGTACATCTTGAAATTTCTATTTTAATGAATAGTAAGTAATTTAAAACAGTTTTAGGCCACATTTGCTCAGCTATTCTGGGAATGTGGGGTTTATTTTCTGCTGATGAAAAATTTGGGAAGCACTGAATTAAAGGTTCTGTTCTACAAAATAAAGTGAACAAATGAAAAGGTCTTTGTTTTTAAAATATAAAACATGTAAACTAGTAAATGTTAAAGTTTTCTATGAAATATATTTGCCAAAAAAGATGTGTATCGAAGGAATTTTTTTTTTTGAAGTTTTGGGTTAAATTAAGAGCCTGTTATAGGGACATACATTTTATCAAGCTAAATATATGTTTTTTTGTCTTTTTGAGATACAATCTTCTCCCTATGGAGTCCACGTTGGCCTTGAACTCAATATGTAGCCCAGGCTGGCCTTGAACTTGAGACAATCTTCCTGCCTCAACCTCTCTAGTGCTGGAATTACAGGAATGTGCCACCATGCCCAGCCTTATATTCTGGTATTTTCATAAAAATAAGCCTCATTTAAAGGAAAGGAATACATTTATTTATTGAAAATTTAATCTGATTTCATGTGAAAACAGCTTGGAATGCAGACAAGAATATTTATTTTTCCTTTTGCTGAGATTTAAAAAATATACACAAAAACTGAAGCTCCGAATTAAAACATCTTACTCAAGATGTAGGCTTACCTGTATTCCAGCATGGCTACAAAGGTAAAAATCAAATTCATATGGGTGCGTAATGTCTGTATCAACTGTTGTTCCAGCTGGGATATTGCCACTTCTTCCAACCTAGATTTTTTTTGGGGGGGTCAAAGTTTAAACAAGATAAAGGTTAAAAAAAAATGTAGCTGAAAGCACTTTAAAAAAATATTTAAATATGTATGCTTACCTGATGTTTGATTACTTTCAATTTGAAATATTAAGTCACCAATAAGAGCAACCTTTACAAGTCCTTGTTTCTTTTTTCCTTCCTTTTTGTAGTGCTAGGACTTGAACCCAAGACCTCATGCATGCTAAGCCTATGTTGTACTACCGAGTTTTATCTCCAGCCTCTAGGTTCCTATTTTGCTGAAAATAAGTGTTGATAAATAAGTTATTAGCTTCTACTACTGCTTAACTGTTAGGTGAGTGCAAGACATTAAATTTTTTTGTTTGTTTTTGTTTTTGGAGACAGTCTCTCCATACATAGTTCAGGCTGGCCTTGACCTCAGTATGTAGTCCAGTCAGGCCTCCAACTTGTAGTGATCCTCCTGCCTCAGCCTCTCAAATGCTGAGATTACAAGTGTGCACCACCACTCTTTTTGAGACAAGATCTTGCCATATAGTTCAGGCTGCTTTGAACTCACTACATAGCCCAGGATGGTCTTGAACTTGCAGCAATAGTATTTCCTCAGCCTCCCAAGTACTGGAATTATACCGGGCTAAACCCTAATTACTTAATTAATTAGCTTGCTTTTTTGAGACATGGTCTTTTTATGTAGTTCAGGCTAATCTTGAACTCACGATCTATCCCTGGGTGGCCTTGAACTCATAGTGATCGTCCTGTCTTAGTCTCCCAAGTGGTGGGATTACAGGTTTGCAGCACCATGTCCAGAGCTAAAAAAAAATTTTTTTTTAATCCTGGTTGTTCTTTTTTTTTTTTTTTTTGGTAGCAGGGGTCAAACTCAGAACCTAGAGATTGCCAGGCAAGTGTTTAGATCACTGAGCTAAATCCCTGGCCCTAGAGTTAAAGATTTTTTAAAAATTAATTGTGTGTTGAAATTTATGATACTTCTATATAATGCATACTCTTGAAATTATCATCTATGAAAATTAACATTTTCCTTGGTGAATACTATATTTAAAAACATCAACAATAGTCACCATTTGTGAACTATTTTATTTAGCACTTTAAATTCATTGGATACTATATTTAAAAACATCAACAATAGTCACCATTTGTGAATTATTTTATTTAGCACTTTAAATTCATTACTTCTAAATCCTGATAATAATCCTGCAAGTTAGACTTTACCATTTGGGGTGACTAAGGACTAGGAATACAAAATGACTGACCAACAACACACAATAAAGAGCAGAACTAGTATGAAAATAAGAAATGACTATCAGTTTTGGTAAAAAACCAAAACTGTAAAAAAAACAGAACTGTGCTTTTCTCTGAGTAGCTATGACATGACTGAAACGAGTGAAATACCTGATAATGAAAAGCTCTTAATAACACATTTAAAAATGTGTATTACATCTACCTCCACCCTTGCTATCCCTAAAACATCTCAAATCATTAACTGTAAGTCTAGATTTACACCTAGATGGCCTGGGGATTTAGCTCAGTGGCATAAGCACCTGCCTGGCAAGCACGAGGTTGTGAGTTGAAACCCCAGTAACAAAAAAAAAAACCACCAAAAAACAAAAAGTACACCTAGAAAATCACAAATGATTTTACTGACTCAGGAATTATTTTTGACATGTAAGGGACTGCTATCAGGAAGCAGTCTGAATTTTTGCTGTATGGATCAACCAGTTGGGCTTTATGAAATACATAAAGAAAACAGCTCCTAACTTATTTAATTGTGACTTTCGCAGTACTGGAGACTGAAAATAAGGCCTTTGCACTATTGTCTGTATCACCAGCTCTGCGCATTTTTTGTTCTGAGATTAAGATCTTGTTAAAATGCTAAGCTGCCCAGGCTTGGCTCAAATTTTTGATCCTTCTGCCTTGGCCTCCCAAAATGCTGAGACTGTAAGTATGAACCACCATGCCCAGCTTGCCTTGGCTTAAAAAAACACTTAATAAATTAGCAATAGATACATAAAGTTGTACTTTAAAATGCCTGAGTCATATCACTACTCCAGGAATTTATTGTTTTTTTTTTTTTTTTGCCAGAATCTTTTTTAATCCAGCAATTTCTAATTATATTTTTCTTCTCTGTACCCATTTCCTGAACTGTAATTATCTCTTACTCACTCATCATTATTATTATATTTTTCAGTCTCGGGATTGAATACAAAGTTTCTGCACTAATGTACACTTCAAGTCCTCTTAAAATTTTTAAAAATTTTGAACAGGGTCTTGGTAAGTCACCAAGTTTCCTAGTGCTCAAACTTGTGAGTCTTCTAGTCTAGCTTCCCAAAGTGTTAGGATCACAGATGTGTGCACCACACCCTGTTAATTTTAGTAGTAAAGGTGAAATGAAAAGCAAATAAGTGAATGAGTATTCATAATCATTCAATCTAACTAGGCTTTCTAGGTATAGAAATGTAACTAGTCATTTGGGATCAAAGCCCTTTAACAAGCTGAAGGCTACAATAAAATGGTTATAACTACTATTAGAGAAGTGATATAATACAGCACAATGGTTAGATGCACTCTAGAGCCAGATTGCCTCGATTTGAATGCTACTATTATCTAAAAGTAGTTCTGTAATTTTAGGAAGTTATTTAATCTCTAGGTGCCACAGTTTCATCATGTGCAAAACAAAAATAGTAAAAATGGTAACAAATATCTAGTAGTGTTTGTGAGGATTAAATCAGTTAAATTTATAAAGAATACTTAGGCTAGAGATATGGCTCAGTGGTAGAGTGATGGGCTGGTATGTGCAAGGCCCTGGGTTGAATTCCCAGCAGTGGAAGAAACAAACAATTCAGAACAATGCTTATTATTATTTCTTCCCTATTATTAGCACTATACTACCACTTTACAATTATCTAACTTCTAGTGAGTACTCAGGATGTGTCACACAGTGTTCTAAGAGTATTACATATTTAACTCTCAAGAAGAGATAAATGTATTATCCAACCTTGTTGGGGCGATTAAAGATTAAAGATGTTAACATGCTTGTCAAAATAACAGTGCATATATAGTATATATGTATCCCTTTTCTGTGTGTATGGTATTAGGGGTTGAATCCAAAATCTTTGCACTGAGTTACTGCTCCAAATCTTTTGTATTTTCTCCCTCAGTCTCCCAGGGTGCCGGGGTACAGGGGTGTTTTTCCCCACTGAATTTCTTTCTCCTGAGTATAATGACACTTGCTTTCTCAGATATCTCTTGCACCATGGTTTGCAGGATGGGGACAGAGATCAAGGCACTGGAAGTGACAGCAACACTACTACTGGCATACACTGCACACAGGAAAGAGACATGTACATTTCCCTTCCTAATTATAAAAATACATACACTATAAAATATAGAAAATTATTTTATGAATTTTAAAGGAAACACTGTTTGAAAGTTAAATTTATATTATCTCTACTTTTTCTTTTTTGAGATAGGGTCTTACTACGTAGTTCAGATAGGCCTGGACTCACTATGCAGCCCAGGTTGGTCTCGAACTCACAGTGATCCTCTTGCCTCAGCCTCCAGAGTGCTGGGATTATAGGTGTGTGCTACCAGGTCTGGCTATCTCTACTTTTTTTTTAATAAAAACCTAATTTTTACAAAATATTTTCAAAAGCAGCACGCAGGGACATAGGTAAGTAATATAACACTTACCTCTGCATATATGATGCCCTGGGTTTGATCCCTAGTACCACACCAAGAAAAAAATGGGGGAGGGGAAAGGAAATGTATCCTTTTTCCTACACATTTAAGGTAAATATTTATATAAAGGTCCGTATTTCACACAAGAAATAGAAAATGAAATGGTATTTTGAAATTTTGAGTGTTACCAAAAATTCTAGAAAGTTAAGAAATAATATCTATTGATACAGTTTTGATTTTAAAGACAGTCTCACTATGCATTCCAGGCTGGTCTTGAACTCATTATACAGCCCATCCTGGTTTTGAACCTGTAGTGATTCTCTGCCTCAACATTCCAAATGCTAGGCTTACAGGCGTGCGCTGCCACACCTAGGTACTTTGATACTTCTATACTCATAATATACTTACTGAAATCTATTATTGTACTTTGGAAACGCTTTGTTGGCAGAAGGCCCTTGTTAAGTGCCTATGAACTGTTAGATAAGCTTAACTTAGAACAATAGTGTAAGAGATAGGGTTACCCTTTCTGTTCTATCAGCACAAAATAATCGAGTGTGATGTCTCTTCTGAACCACAATGTAGGTTATTCCAGGTTGATAGTCCTTCTCCAAACTGATGCAGGCTTCTCGAATTGCTAGTAGTTCATAATATAATACCTAGAGATGATTCAATGGCAAGATTTAGTGAGCTGTTTGGTTTTACATAACTATATAAAATAATGGTTTAATTTTAGGATTTCTTAGTCTCACAACGTTATAGCAAAACACATTTCTCTATTTCATTTAAACTACTAGCAGAGCAATCGACATTTACATATCCATAGTGAAAAAATTTTTTTGGTGGCACTGGCGATTGATCCAGGAATTTCACATTGAGCTACATCCCCTGTTCCGTTTTGTTTTGCTTTGTTTTGTTGAGACAGGGTCTCCCAATGTAGCCCAGGCAGGCCCTGAACTCATGATGATCCCCCTGCCTCAGCTCCCAAGTACTGGGATTACAGGTGTGCAACACCGCATCTGGCCTCTAGTCCTCTGTCTTTTATTTTGAAGCAGTGTTTTGCTAAGTTGCCCAGGTTGGGTGTGCACCTGCAATCTTTCTGCCTCTTTTGTTGCATTAGCCATATGTGCTACTACTCCCAGTCCATAGTGACAGCTTTAAAAAGGGAGAATATACCAAAGCGTCGTAATTTGACTTTAGGAATTCTCAAGGCTTTCAACTTGAAATGAGATACATTATAAATAGTTTCTGATTTAACCATTGTCTGAGGATATCTCAAGCAACTGACCTGTCTAAACTGTCCCTCTGAAACACCGTCCCGATAAAAGATGATACGAGTAGGTTTGAACCGAGTTGACTTATAAAATTGAATGAGAAGTTCTCGGACCATGGAGGCTAAGTCCTGTATGATCTCCTGTCGGGGTCTCTGAACTCTGACTGTGGCACAGTATCTGCTTGGGTGGGCATCCATACTACCTACAACCTAGGTTAGAAAAAGTAAGAATTAAAATTAATCACAACTATATTTCATTTACATTTCTATTTTATTATAACCTCATTATTTATCACCGTTTACTTTCAGAATAATAAAAAATACATAATCCCCAGTGAAGAAAAGAATAAATGACCCAGTATGGCATCTAAACCTATTTTCCTATATATAGGCTACACATTACATCTAACAATTACATTCTAATTTTTATTGCTAGACCTACTAAAGATTAGTCCTAGGGAAAAAAGAAGTAAAAAATACACGCAAAAAAACTTGAAAGAAAGGAAATAAGTCTAAAAAGATTTCATATCTTCCACTTTAGCAACTCACCCCAGAGAAGATTTTCTTTCTCTTACTGCAAAGACCTATACACCAGACATTCTGACTCTATAGTCAGTCTTACTGTGTGGTGGTTGTATTCTATATCTGGTCTTCAAAGACGTTAACCTTGGTTTTCAAACTGGCTACTTAAATTTGCTTTTTCTTTGTCTTGTTTAATATTATTATATGTCTGGTGGAAAGGAGACCTCAAAGCATGAACTTATAACATTATTCCAGTCACTGCCTCAGTTAGTCACTCTGCCTCTATACTTTTTCTTTAATGGCAGCCTATATCAAAGTCATGCTTCAAAATAGAACTTTAAACATTTTATTCCTCTGAATGATATCTCACTACTTAAGAATAAATTCATGCAAGCTTACTATCCTCACTGTCTTCTTTAATATATCCAAGTTCCCTAAGTGTCTCACAATTTCTAAACATCACAAATTATCACAGTCTAAATTTTAAGTTATTTTGCTATAATGTTACTACCTGTCATACTATATAGCATTTAGTACTTACATTTGTTTCTCAAAATGGTCTCTTAAATTCTTGGAACAGAAGCCATCGAACAAAGAATCAATTGATAGATTGTATTTATAAGACTTCTGATAACCATAAAATAAAGTGGATATCTGATAGAAATGGATTTAAAAGAAAATGAAAATGTCCATTGTAGGTCCTGATTCTGTGGAACATACCTAAAACTTAGCAAATCCAAGGCAATTTCTTTTGATTCAAATCACTGATTTGAATTTCTTTACTATTTTCATCTTTCCTAGGAACATTTTTACGAATATCAGAAATAGCTTAGAACTCTATGTCTAAATTTTTTATTTAAAATAAAATGTCATGGATAAGATTAAAAATACAAATTGAAATAATTAGTAGTTAAAAATGAATTTTCTTCACTAATAAAAATAGCTTTGGCTGGGCATGGTGGCATAATCCCAGGATTCTGGGAGCCTGAGGCAGGGATTGCAAGTTTGAGCCCAGCATGGGTAGTTTAGTAATCAGCCTAGGTAGTCCAGTAATCAGTAACCAATTTTGTCTCAAAAAACAAAAATGATGGCCGGAGGTTTAACTCAGTGGCATAAGTGCCTGCTCGGCAAATGGGAGGTCCTGAGTTCGATCCCCTGCACCAAAAAAAAAAGAAGAAAGAAAGCAAAAACAATAAGAAAAATACCAAAGGATTAAGGATATTGCCCAATCTCAATTTCTAGTGGTTTAAAAAAACAAAACAAAACAAAACAAAAAAACCCTTGGAATCTTTAATATTACTATTTGCAAAGACAAATAAGATTTATCATACTGTTAAAATTTTAAATGTAGATAAAATTATAAGATAATGGAAAAATATATACAAAGTTTTACAATATCTGAAATTTATTGTGTATGCCTAAAATATGCTGATATTTTCAAAGTGGTTTCATTTGTTAAAATCAAGTGATTTTCAACATGATAAAACAGTATGGGGCTTTCTGAGGTTTAAAAGAAATACAGTAATCCTGATACTGAGGGTTATTTTCACAGAGATGGGCAAAGATACAACAGGCAAGAGTTAAAAGCAGGAGTGGCAGTGTTACAATAAACAACACTGGTACAAAATACTGGGTAAAGGTAGAAAATATTTTATACTGGAAAAAAATGTAATTCACCAAATATATATATATATATATATGTATGTATCTTACTATAACAAAGACAACATTAAAGTATATTAACAGGTTCTTTGTACCCCAAACTAAACATAACTGACCATGTACAATCTCTAAATATAACTGAAAATGGACAATCATAAATCATAGATCAGGTTGAAAACAGGATACAGGAGATTTGAGTAATATAATTAATAAACTTGATTTAGGAGATTTGAATTCTATAATTAATAAACTTGATTTAATAGATATATATGGAATTTGAATTTCCAAACCAGAATGGTTGCTTTTTATTAAAAAAAAAAAAAAGAAAAATTTATGAAAGTTGATTGTTAAAAAAATCATTAAAATTTAAAAAGTTGAAACTAAAATGTTAATACTAGGCTAAACTTTAGATAAAACTGCTTAACAACACTCACAGCAGCAATAGAAGGCTTCTTTCCATCACCAGCAGGAGGATGAGTGACATCTGCTCCCAAAAATATCACTGGTTGCTGGAACACAGAAGGTCTTAAACACATGGTAAAAATGGTTAGATCATCCATTTATCTGTTTCAGACAATTGCAACACACAAGTCCAAGTCATTGACAGCAAAAAGGAAGTCCTCTATAGACAGCTTCATACTACTGTACTACTGACTGTTTTATCCTCTTAAATCATCAGTAATGTACGAGCTATCACAACAGGTATGTCCAATGTCTTACTGAGAGCAGTTTTTTTCCTCTTAAGAGTGGTGCTAGTGGCTACAAAGGGCAACTGACACTAGTGTTCCCTATAATAGGAACAAAATGCTAAAACTTTGCATTCATCCACTTTCCTTATGTGTATGGTGCTAGAACTGAACCCAGAGCTTCATGCATGCTGGCCAAATGTTCTACCTCTGAACTACATCCCCAATCATAATCTATTTTTAAAAATCTATTTATATTTTGTGCCTATGTAATTTCCTACAGATCATTAAACTTTATATTGGAAGGGACTGTGGGAGTCTATTATTCTCCATCTCCTACCCAAAAGTATAAATTTTAGCCATATATATATATAAAGACCCTGTCTCAAAACAAAACAAAACAAACAAAAAACTTGCTATGCAGTTCAGGCTGGTCTTGAACTCACTATGTGGCCCAGGCTGGCCTTGGACTCACAGTAATCCTCCTGCCTAAGCCTCTTAAGTGCTGGGAGTATAGATATGTCACCATGCTCAGCTCTAACACAGGTCCATACGGTAGTTAAATATAGTCACAGGTAGAAAAATGAAGATATAAAAAGTAATAACCATTTCATAAGTGAATAGCTTACCTTTGATGAGGTACAAGAATATTATTGATCCCTCCGAGTTTAACATTTATCTTTAGGCACAAATTTGAGAGAGTTTGAGGAGATGTTTTTATTACATTCTTGACTTGAACACACTGGGTAGCCATACCCAAAAGTGTATCTCCTACACGTTTTACCTCTGCTAAAGAACAAATACAAATATCTCTAGTTAGAAAAAAATAGCTAAAAGTAAATTTACTTACTAGAAAGAAAGATCTTCTGTATGTCCCTTGAAACACTTGACTGTATTATAGGACACCCAAAATTATACCAATACTAAAGTAATGCTATTGAAATTTAAAGTACACTGCTTTGAAAATTAGCATTTAGCAATAATTTTTGACCGTTATAAAAATAGTATAATCACAATAACTGAAAAAACATGAAAATACATATATAAAAATATATAATCCTTTGTTACAATTTTATTTGCTCTTTTCCAATAATTTTCTCTATTTGGCACTGGAGATTGAACCCAGGGCCTCATGCATGCTTGGGAAGCATTCTACCACTGTGCTACACTATTCTGAGAAAGGATCTTGTTAAGTTGCCCAGGTTTATACCAGTATGCCTGGCTCATTTATGTTATTTGAATGCACTTATACCATAGTCACAGTATTACTGTTATTTTCAGTCCTGTTCTCTAGTGCTTATTTCAACAGTGCAGAGGTGGCTTGGCATGGTGGCCCACATCTGTAACACCAGAACTTTAAAAGACTAAAGGAAGAGGATTGCAAGTTTAAGCCCACCTTGGGCAACTTCATGAGACCCTGTCTCAAAACAAAAAACTTCAGAACAAAAAACTTCAGAAAAGGACTGAAGATATAGCTCAGTGTGAAGATCCTGGATTCAATCCCCAACAATGAAAAAAAATAAGTAAATGTAGCAGAGGCATTATAGTGTAAATAATAAGATGCCGCTATTCTTTTCCTCTTCCATAAAGGAAATCTAACTTTCTTATGTATAAAAAATACATTGAAAAACACTTTTAAAATTACAAGAGCAAGCCGAGTGTGGTGGCTCACACCTCAGCACTTGGGAGGCTGAGGCAGGAGGATCATTGTGAGTTTGAGACCAGCCTAGGCTACAAAGTAAGCTCAAGGCCAGCCTGAACTGCATAGCGAGACCCTGTCTCAAAACAACAAAAAAAAAAAAAAAAAAGAGAATACTATACGTTTTGCTCTGCAACTTGTTATTTTCACTTAATACAACACAACATGGTTCTCAATCCCAATATATATAATTATTTATAATATCAATATTTCAAGTGCCATAATATATTTAAATCAGTCATACACTGATATATTTCTAGGCTGTTCCAGGTTTTTAGTATTTCAAATGACACTATGAATATTAGGCATTATAAAATTTATATGAATTTGTTAATTTAGTAGCATAAAATGTTTCCTTTCATTGATTTGTACTATTTTAACTACTAGAGAATGTGAACTTTTTTTCATGTATTATTTTGCTTTTCTTGAGAAACTCTGGTTTACATTCTTTTCTCATTATTATGAGTGAAATATTTTTCTTTTGTTGAACCAGTCTATACATGAATATTTTAACTACCATTTATTGTTTCCATTTGTAGTTTCTTAAATATTTTTTTGTCTTTTTGAGACAGGGTCTTGCTATGCAGTTTAGGCTGGCCTTGAGCTCACTTTGTAGCCTATGAGGCTGGGCAACATAATAGGACCTTCTCAAAAAAAGATTCTGGAGTTAGCCTGGGTTGTGAAATAACCAAATTACTGCCTGTTGTACTGTCTATGATGTGGCTGAATTACTTGGTCTCGAACTTGAAATGCTCCTCCTGCCTCAGCCTCCTAGTGTTGGGATTATGGGGTGCGCCACCAAGCCTTGTTTGTTTCCATTTGGTATAAATACTATTTTCACTTTTTATTAGCTTTAATTTTAATGCATTTGTGACACAAAAATTTAATTTTTATGCAAACTAATGATTTTCTTTTGTTTTCTTCTATTATTTTAAAAATTAAATGATTTTAATTTGAAAATTAGATTTTCTTCATGTTTTTCATGATTCAGTTATTGCTATTTTACTTATTAATCTCAGGAAACTTTACAATGATACCTCAGTTCATGAACTCAATTTTCTTCACAATTCTGGTCATAAATTGAACTGGATGAGATCCAAATCAAATTTCCTCAAAAGATCAACACTGACCCTAACCAATGAATTCGATTCAGTTCTAGTCCAACTCAGTTTGTGATGAGAATCAGGGAAATAATCAAGTCCCCTAACCAAGGTACCACTGCATTTTGTTTATAATCTTACATATGGATTAGGTATTCCAGTTTCATAGGTGATGAAACAAAAGTTTAGTATGGTTAAGTAACTCAGCCACATCACAGTACAACAGGCAGTAATTCAGATATTTCACAATCCAGTCTAACTCCAGAGCCTTTTTCTGAGAAGGTCCCATTATGTTGCCCAGCCTGGTCTCAAACTCATGAGATCAAGTGATTCTCTTCCCTTAGTCTCTCAAGTCAAGACTGATGTATGTCATCATGTCCATTTTAGCTACTGAAAATTTTTTCAGGATCTCTTCCTGAACTGTTTAGTTTACTGGTCTAAAACTAAGAGCTGGGTGTAGTGGCACATGCCTGTAATCCCAGCACTTGGGAGGTTAAGGCAGGACAATCTCAGTGAATCAGAAGGCAGCCTAGACTACACGTGAGTTCAAGGCCAGCCTCAACTACAGAGTGAGACCCTGTTTCACAAAACAAAACCAAAAACCAAAACAAAAAACACAACACTAAGAAAACATGGTTTTAAATAACAGTATAAAATGTGTTTTGGTATTTGAAAGTTTTAGAATATATAATCTTAAAACAAGTATTAAGCACTTAAGGAAAAATCGAAGTTTTCTGCTATGTTTTTTGTGGTACTTGGGATTTAAATCAGGCCTTATGAATGCTAGGCAAGGACTATACCACTGACCTACCACCACCTCAGCACTGAAAAATGCAATTTTAAGATACCCTTACCATATACTGGTGTCTTCCCTGGCAGGATGACAATAATGAGCTGTAGCCCAGAATATGTATTCTTGAGATGCCGGAACATGGGCTCCACGCTATCTGCCCCCTGTGCATACTTGCAGAAACAAGGCTGACCCTGGATTGGCATGCCTGCATCCTTGGATATCTTTCGAAGTTGGTCCGTGAAGCCCCTAGAAGGAGAAATCTTTACATATAAAATCTTTATTTAGGCCTGGGGATGTATATCAGTGCCAAAGGGCATGTTTAAAATGCATGAGATAATGGGTTAAAGTACCAGTTACTTCTAACACAAAAAAAGTAAACAACCCTAAACCTTCATGTAATCATCAATACAAAATAGGAAAGGAAATTTGGGAAACAATGAAGGATGCAACAAAAATCTGTGTATGAGCGGGGGAGATAGAGAAGGGAGGGATATAGCTTAGTGGCACAGCACTTGCCTGTTAAGTGTGAAGTCCTGGAGTTCGATTCTTGGTATCAGAAAAAAAAAAAAAAAGAAAAAGAAAAAACCCCCAGCATACCTCATATACAGTATAAGGAGTCACCAGATGATTGACACTAAGGACAATGGTGTACTAGTAATGTGGAGTAATCATTCTGTACCCTTGAAGCAATACATTTCAAGACCAGTGTATGCTTGAAACTAGGGATAGTTCTGAACTGTATAATTTTATGCCTTTTCAGCAAAACTAGCACAATTTTCTTTCTTCACAATTTCATGGATTAAAAAAATCATTCTCAGTATATATCTTAGCAACCTTAAATGATGTTTTTCTTCCATTAAGTTGAGAACAAATTTACCTTTTAAATTAAAGAAAGCACATTAAAGCTTCTCTTTGGCATATTCAAACTGCCAGCATAATTATTCTCACACTTTGGATTCATTATTAAGCGTAACAAGTGTTATTTTAGATAGCGGTTTCTGTAGTGTAGTGGTTATCGCATTTGCCTAATAAGGATTATTTGAACATAAGTACTATGATAATTTGACAGCTGATGAAAGCTAGAGAGCTAGTAAGATACTGCTGGGTGGGTATCACATATGACATGGGCACAATGAACAAGGAGATGATTCAATTCCCAGGTATGGTGGAATGGGGTGGTGCAGGACAATGCAAATTTTATTACACTATTAAGAATAACGGATGATTTAACACGTAGAAATTGATTATTTCTGGGATTTCCCATCTAATATTTTTTGGAATTTTTTTTTTTTTTCTAGTACTGGGCTCCAACTCATGACCTCATGGTTACCAGGAAAGCACTTGAGCCACTGCGTTAAATCTCCAGCCCTAACATGTATGGATTACGTTTGACTATTGATTACTGAAACTATGCAAAATGAAATCACAAATAAGGGGGGGGCAACTGTGTTTTGCAAATTAAAACATAGAGTTATATGACATTTTCTTGTTTATAAGGGGCATTAGGAATAGAGTATACTGGTTAAGTGCTCAGGTCAAGTCAGCACAGAGGTTTTTTTTTTTTTTTGTGGTACCGGGGATCAAACTCATGCCTCACACTTGCCAGGCAGGTGCTTTTGCCACTGAGCTAAATCCCTGGCCCCAGCACAGAGTTTCAATTCCAGTTCTGCTATTTTTTAACTATCAAATTTTATTTTTCAATTTCCTTGAGACAGGATCATGCTATGTAGCTCAGGCTGGTTTTGAACTCATGATCCTCAGCCTCCAGGATGCTGGGATTACAGGTATGTGACACCATAAAGTATCACTATATTTTGTGCATAAAATGATAAGCACAAATAGAATATTGACTGATAAAGAAAGGAGGTATTCTCAATGAAGAGCTATAGGAATGGAAATAGGAAAACAGACCAAAGGAATAGAAGAAATAAGGTACTTTAATTTTTGCATCTGCTCAGGTGTGGTGGCTCATGCCTGTAATCCCAATACTCTGGTGGCAAAGGCAGGAGGATCACTGTAAATTTGAGACCAGCCTGGGTTAAAAATTGAACTCAAGGTCATCCTGAACTGCATAGTTAAACCTTATCTCAAAAAGACACCCCCTCCAAATTCTTTATCTAGAATATATGAAAATGGAGGCTGGTGGTTTAGCTCAGCGACAAAAGTGCCTGCCTAGCAGGTGCGAGGTCATGAGTTTGATCTCCAGTACCAAACAAACAAACAAACAAACACCCAGAAAAGAAAATGTAGTCAAAGGATATAAGAGACAAGTGAAAGATACTGCCTGTCACTGATTTTGAATGTCATTCTTTGTTGGAGATGCCTAAATGTTTTGAAGTAAAGACAGTAACAATCAGAGCTGTTCTTTCACAACACCACAACTCAAACAAATGTGACAGCAAAAGCCCTTGAGATCGGCGGGGGGCAGGGGGGGGGGAGTCTCAAAAGACAGGAAACAGATCAAGAAGAGGAAAATAAGCCAAAGAGAAAAAAAGATAAAGAACCAGAAGCCAAGAAAAGGAAGAATGTCAAGAAGGTAGTCAACTATATTTACTGATGTGTATGAGAAAACTAATGAGTAAGATGAGACTATCATTAAAACTTTAAATGTAAAGAGGCAGGAGATCTTCCAGGAACCAGTATTGGCAGAGCTCTAAGCTTTTAAGGGAGGAAAGCCAGGAAAAATCTCTAAGCCTGAGGGACTGGTAAAATAAAACTGCAGCCAGGTACAGAAGTGTATGCCTGTGGTCTCAGCTAATGGAGAGGCTGAAGCAAGATGACAGTTTCAAACCCAGAATAATGCAAGTGTGTATGTGTGTGCATGCATGTCTGTCTGTCTCTTATTTTGAGACGAGTCTCACCATACAGCCCAGGCTGGCCTTGAACTCTTGATTTTTCAGTCTCAGCCTGCTGAGCTCTGGTTTTATATATGTGTGCCAGCATATCTGGCTCAAAACCCCATCTTTTTAAAAAACAAAACTAAAACTGCAGATTTTCTTTTTGTGTGTGTGTGGGGGGGGTAGGCAGAGGTCTTGTCATGTTGCCTAGTCTGGCCTCTAACTCCTAGGGTAAAGAGATCACATTGGCTCAGCTTCCCAAATTGTCAGGATAACAGGTATCTCATAAAAAACTTCAGAGTTTGTTCTGCTGTTTTTTTGGTGATCCTAGGAATTAAATCCAAGTCCTTTGCAGTGAGCTACAAACCTGAGCCTTTTCATTTTATAGGGTTTTGCTAAATTGCCCAGCAGGGCTTGAATCTGTAATCTTCTCTTAGCCTCCCAGAATACTGGGATTATAGGCATGCCATGCCTAATTAAAAACTGAAGATTAAAAAAATTTGTTTGAATAGAAGATTGTTTAGCACTTTTTTAAGTTAGAGGAAAGAATTTGAGGAGGAGGAGAACGGGATTAACATGAAGGCCATAGTTTGCAAAGTAAAGGAGCAGAAATGAATTTAATCATTCAAGAATTTTGCCAGAGAAATAGGGATCTTTGTGGTAGGTAAGTACTATTATCTCTATTTCACAAAGAAAATATGAACAATAATGAGATTAACTAAATTACCCATGGTAATAAACTCTAAAGTGGCAAACACTGGAATTAAACCTGTCTATTGGCCATCAAAAGAAAATAACACTGCTGTTACATCACATAAACTGGTTTACTGTGATATCCAAAAACATGAATCAATGACTTTACTAAGACTAATGAATTTGGAAATTTTCACTATCAAAATAAAACATTTTTAAAAGTTCAGTGGCAATGTGGAGACAATGTTTCTGAACATAAGATGAGCAATTTAAAACCTAACCACAATCTGCAAATTCCAGCACTCAGAATGCTGAGGCAGAAGGATCACCATGAGTTTGAAGCCAGCCTGGGATACACAGTGAGTCAGGTCAGTCTGAACTACATAGTGAGACACTGTCTCAAAAAAGTAAAACCAAAAAACAAACACTCCCCCTCCCCACAAAACCTAAGAATAAAAAGGTCTGCAAACCAAAGTAACAGCATGCCTTACTTTAATATTTCTTCTCTGCACTGTCTCTGTGTGGCAAAACACGCTATGGCCCACATTTTTATTTCAACTCCTGTGTGGAACTGTTTTCCACGCATGTCCCACACCCCGTGGCTTGGTGTTGCTACTGTTCGGTTCTATGGAAGGAGAAAGAGAAATAATATGGCAAAGAAATAACAAAAACTTAACAGTATATTTCAGTGAACTGAAAATAGGTATTTCAAATTGCTGAGCTGATACATTTCTGATAGTCTACACAGAACTGGCTAAAATCAATATCATTTAAATTTTTTAATTTTTTTTTTCTTTTTTGATACAGGGACTCACTCTGTAGTTCAGGCTGGCCTTGGAGCTCACTATGTAGCTCAGGCTGGCCTCAAACTTGCAGCAATCCTCATGCCTCAGTCTCCTGTGATTATAGGTGTGGACCACCACACTCAAGCACATTTTTACCATAAAAAAGTTCTAAACTCAAGCAAAGGCAACTCTAGACTTAGTTAGGATGTCCTTATCTCCATCCTCTCAAACTACATGTATATGATTAAAACATTATTAAGAGATTTTACCCGTCCTCCATACTGGAGCATAGGTGCTGGAAGTACGCGTCCGGTTACATGGGCCATTTCATCCCGAACTTTAAATTGAAACTCCTGAACAAATGGATCTGTTTCATAATTTGCACTTCTTACCTAGTAACAGGAAAGTTGGTAGTTACTCTCAAAATTTCTCTAGACCCACTAATTTACTTATTAGAACTCTTTTTCCTTTACTATGTCAAGTATGTTTTGCAATAGGTCTAATCAATGGCACCCTTAGAGTCAAAAGTCTTAACCTGGAGATCATGGGTCATGAATGGACTGCAGAAGTCTGGGAACCCCTTGGTAACATATAAAAAATGTAGATATATGTATTAGGGTGAGTAATAAAATGTTATGTAAAGCTTGGTAGAAAACATTAAAATCCCAATGCTTGGGATGTTTTTCTCCTCCCCTCTACTCCCTTTTGGTGCTAGGGCTCAAACTCAGTACTTTGAGCATAGCAGGTAGTATTCTATCACTGAATTATATCTCTAGCTCCTAACATCTTTTTCATAACTACCTGCTTTACAATTTACACATATTTACTTATTTTCAGATTAATAGCACCAAATGAAATTTATCTAATGAGACACACTGAAAACAGACAAGAAAGCTAGTATGAGTTGACATATAGTTGATAATTTTTTTTTTTTGGTACTGGCGATTGAACTCACAACCTCGCACTTGCCAGACAGGCATGTAAGCCACTGAGCTAAATCCCCAGCCCTTAGTTTATAAATTTTATATAATGTACCCATATATATAATCAAAGAAAGAATTTAATATTATTCAATGTTGTGCTTCTAGCATGAGAGCAGATTTTCAAAATATTTATTTGTTCTCAGGGTAAAGGTCAAACAAAAATACAAAAAGAAAGCAGTGTTCAAATTTGAATAAAATCCATTTTAAAAACATGTATTTAAATATATAAACAGGATCTCCCCATAGTAAGCAGGAAATTCATTTTCTTTTCTGGAAAAATCATTTTCTAATGTATCTTTTTCTTGAAGCCTAACTGCCATGTACTCCTGTTGTATGTTAGTATGGTTTCATAGTAAAAGATATGAAGCATAATCAATTGCTATTTAAGAAGACTTGTTGGGTGACATGCTTGGTGCTAAGGGCTTAGCAATTAATTTTCACAATTATTTTAGAGCTATAAAAGTAGATCTTTTATAATCTGCATTTTATAGAGGATAAAACTGAAACTTAATGAAGTCAAAAGACATATTACAACTATAATATGATAATACTACCAGTAAGTTGTGAAGCAAAACTTTAAACTTAGGAGTACTAGACTCATCTGTTCTTTTAACAACTACAGAGTATTATCAATCTGAATATTTAAACTATGATAATGAATTAGAACTGTTAATTACTGAGATTTTATAGATACAGGTGTCAATGTCTCACAGGTCTGGTAACACTCTTAAGCATTACTATGATAGAATTAGAGAAAAACTCAGGATGAGAACCCATCTGTATCTTTCTAATTAAACAAATAAGTTTCATTGATTCATTACAAAATTATAAGAAGAAAAGGTCTTTGTTTGGTAACTCAAAAAATGAAAGAGCCAGTTCTGTAATCTTTCCCCAATAACTTCCAAAATTACTTCTGAAAGTGTTACCAAGTGGTTTTGAGGAATATTTATTATTTTAGTTTTTCCCTATTGAGGCAGTGTAGTTAGTGCTCAAGAGAGTGAGCTAAAATGCAAATGCCCCTTTATTTTTAATGTTTCTTATTTCATTAGTTTTTTTATTAAAAAAAAAAATGAAATGGGGCCTGGGGATGTAGCCAGGTGATAGAGGACCTGCCTGCCTGGCTAGCCTGGGTAAAGTGCTAGGTCCACTCCCTAATACTGCACTGAAAACAAAGGAAAAAAAAAAAAGGTAACATTTTATGTTTTTATTGTGTACAATATGATATTTTTAAGTATATGTAACATTGTGGAATGAGACCATCACTTTTATCAAGTACCACTGGTAACTCCCACAATGAGACTTTATTCAGACTGTACAGCTACCAGTTTGATAATGAGATCTAAATAATCCAAGACAGTATTGAGACTTTCAGTATAGGGCTGGGGATTTAGCTCAGCGGTGTAAGCTCCTGCCTGGCAAGGATGAAGTCGTGAGTTCAATCCCTGGTACAAAAAAAAAAAAAAAAACTTTCAGTATACCTAGTCATACTACCTTGACTTTTTCTCTTTTCCCAGCCCTCATTTAACAAGAGGTTCCAGTTTACCAACTTAAATCATTAGTTTTTGACAGAGCTCTTCCTTGGATCTAATTAAAGAGTCTAAGGGTTAAGTCAGAAACACTTGACACCTTTTTCATATAATGGTCACCCCCACCCAAGTCCCTAAAAAACGAAACAAACCACTACTAGATGAGATTATTGTATTCCCTTTCAATTCTGAGTCTGCCTGGCATGGTGGCATGTACCTGTAATCCCAGCACTTGGGAGGCAGAGGTAAGATGACTGCCATGAATTTGAGGCCAGCCTGAGTCACATAACTGAGTTCAAGGCCAGTCTGCACAACACAGCAAGACCCTGACTCAAAAACACAAAAACAAAACAAAACAAAACACAACCCAAAAAACTGACAGTACAAGAACTGTTTGTAAGAACAGTAGAACATTTCTAGAAATAACAGTTATTTTGGCCAGGGATTTAGCTCAGTGGCGTAAGCGCCTGCTTGGCAAGTGTAAGGTCATGAGTTCGATCCCCAGTACCAAAAAACAAAACAAAATAAAACAAAACACCAGTTATTTCTTTTATTTTAGGAGCTTGTCCTTTTATTTTGGTGGTTCTAAGGTGCTTTATCTCTAGCCCTATGAATGAATGTATGTATGCATGCACATATGTATTTGGTTTTTGGAGACAGTCTTGCTCTGTAGTTCAGGCTGGCCTTGAACTCACTATGTATCCCAGGCTGGCCTCAAACTCACAGCAACCCTCCTGCCTCAGCCTCCCAAGTGCTATTTTTTAAAAATTTGAGATAGGGTCTCACTAAATTGCCCCGGATAGCCTCAAACTTTTGATACCCTTGCCTCCACCTCCTGAGTAGCTGTGATTACAGGCGTAAGTCACTGTACCTGGCACTAATATGTATTAAATTCCCATTTCTAGGTTAAGTACTAACCAATCTGCTAATTTCCTCTTGTCTATCTGGTGCAGATCTTGCTGTTGCCTTGATCATAGTTGAAGTTTGATTGTCTGTTAGCTTTTTGATACATCGTTGCCCTGCCACAATATTACAGACCTAAACATAGAAAAAAATTATATATTTTTTTTACTAGTTTTCAATAAAAATGTAAAACCTATTTTATTAAGTAGCTTCTTTTTTAACAACATCTTAAGTAAAAAAAGCAGTGAACAAAATTACTTGTAGACTATATTATAACTAGGCTAAATGTACATGGTATAAAAAGACTAAAAGATATAAAAATGCTAATAATGATTATGCTATATACAATAGTGGTTAAATATAGTGGTAGGATTATGGATGACTTTTTTCCATATTTTTCTTTTAATTAAAATGCAGAATAAATTAAAATTTAAAAAATAATTCAAATACCAAAACAAGTATAAGTTATAGACTATAAAAGATCCCGCAAAGAATGATGAGTAGGAAGACATTCATAAAAAGCATAAAGACATTACTTCTAGTGGCAGGTAGGTATGCTTCTGTTCCTGCCCCACTTGCAGACAGGGAAGGTGTGGGTACTTCAGTTGAAGAGTATACTTTTCTCTGAAGTACTGTGCTACTGTTCTTTCCACAGTTTGGCCATTTTCTAACTGTAAAGGAAAGCTGGGGGGGGAGTAGACATAAACAACTCTTATCTCACTATGAACCAGTATAACTCCCAACCCAGTCTACCCAGAGCCAGGTGCTTCACATCACTGCTCTGGTAAAAACCAGCTTTTCTTACGTTTGATGACTGGCGGGTCTTCTTGTTACATTACAAACGCGGTATTTCCGTCTCATTGTTCCACAATGAGTAACTTCAACTTTTAGACCTGTTCCCAAAAAGAAAATGGAGGTTATAGAACTATTACATCTAAAATAGGTACTTATAAAGCCTGTTAACTACTTTAAAATCTCAATTCTGATCAGACAGAAAATCTGTAATACAAGTAATATGACATTAACAAATTTTATGTATAGCATTGCTGGTCATGGTTACAATTACGGTAGATTTAATGTCAAACCTTTTCTTTATTCTATTGAGCACCACATGATAAAAAGCAATTATAAACTTAGCAAAGGACAAGAGACAAAGTTCTCCATTAATAAAAACTCTGTTAACAATAAATTCAGGTATTTATGCTAGGAGAGGGAAGAAGGAATGCGAGGGTGGTTTACAGTCATTCTCTAGATAGTTTATAACCTTTAAAGTATGTGATATAACCCAATAGCCCAATCATCACATACTAATTCAAAGATTATAATCTCATAAAGAGGAAATCCTTCAGATTTATAAAACAGGAAGAAAAAAATGTCAGGCCCTTTTAACTTAAGCTGTGCAACAGTTTTTTATTTTATTTTTATTTTTGGTGGTACTAGGGATGGAACTCAGAGCCTTGTGCATGTGAGTCAAGCACTCTACCACTGAACTACATCCCCAGCCCTTGAGCAACAGTTTTACTGAAGTATAATATAGTGACACAGCTGCTTTACAATGTGTACTATCAGAAATCAAAAGTAACCAAAATAGGTTTAGGGATTTAGCTAAGCGGCATAAGTGCCTGCATGGCAAGCTTGAAGTTGTGAATTCGATCCGTGGTACTGGAAAAAAAAAAAAAGTAGCCAAAATAACTCCTAAAATAAGTTACCCTCTTTTGAGAATCTGATGAAAACAATAAACTCTCAGAAAAACATGCATACACATAATTTAGCACATATTTTTATTATCCTTGTAGTCTATATGGCTCTTAAAGGTTCAAGGATCCCAGACTACCTTTAAGAAAGTGAAGAAATGGGCTTTAAATCTGCTGAATTTTGGGGAGATGAAATTTTGTAACTAGTGCTATTAAACAGAATTTTTTTGAGATGTCAGAATGTTCTACATCTGAGCTAATGTAATAATCACTAGTAACATGTTTTACTGAGCACATGAAATGTGGTTAATGTGCCTGAGAAACTAAAATTTTAATTTTATTTAATTTTAATTAATTTAAATAACTATACTTTGCTAATGGCTACTCTGCTGGTTGGTCTCGGAGCAACCAAGAGAAGAGTTAAAAAACAGACATAGGGTAACTATTGGTCACAGATAAGCAACTCATTTATAAAGTTTGGCTTGGATTCCAAAGGATAAAAACCTATGATGGTGTAGATGGAGGATAAATTTTAGGCACTAGACAGAATTCATAGTTATTACTCTTTGTACTTGGGATTCTTATAGCACAGTAGTTCTCAATTCGGGGCAATTTTGCTCCCCAGAGGACATGTGTCTGGAAAAAAAATTTTTTGGCTGTACTGGGGATTGAACTCAGTTGTGTGTACACTAAGCAAGTACTCTACTACTGCATCCCCAGACCTCAAGGAGGTATTTTTTGACTGTTATAATCTGGGGGGTGCCTATTAGCAACTAGTGGGTACTGGCCAAGGATATTCCTAAATATTCAGAATACATAGAACAGCACTACCTCTATCCCAACAAAGAATTATCTAGACCACAATATCAACAGCATCAGGGCTGAGAAACCCTACTAGAGCATAATTTATTTTCTTATGTAGTAATTAACAGTAATAACAAACGTAAAGTTCATTCAAAGTACATGGCATTTTCTTCTAATGTATTAGCACAAATTAAGATGCTAAATGGATATTCCCATTTTAGAATGGTATGGGTTTTTCCTAAAAAGTCTTCCTAATTGAACCAGTGAGTAGTTTTTACCTTGGTAAATTTAAATTTTCAGATCAGTTACAGAATTTATTATGTCTTTATATTCTAAAGGAGCCTAGATAATACAAAGGAAACCCTTATAAGAAGGAATTACTGAACCAATACGAAGTAAAGCAAGATGTAAAAGTATCATGTTTAGGGGAAACACAACAGAAAATTTTAAAGCAAATTTCTGTTACGTGTAGAACTTGTTTTCAAGTTTTTGGTTTTTTTTTCCCTGTGTTAAAAAATACTGACAAGGGCGCTAGGGATTTAGCTCAGCAGCATAAGCACCTGCCTGGCAAGCATGAGGTCATGAGCTTGATCCCTGGTGCCAAAATAAATAAATAAATAAATACTGACAAAGCTCTATATACCTACAAAATAAGCACTTAACAAAAGTTAGTATTTTTATATTCATATGGTACTTTTGCCACATACTTTCCCCAATATTTCTGCTGCTTAACTACCGTGAATTTTGAATAAAAAACTAACCCAAAGTTATTATCAAATATTTGGGGAAAGACTCAATTGGAATAAAATGAATATACTAGAAATATATTCATTGTAGCAGTTTATACCAATATTTAACAGTTATCACATATCTCTTGCTAGCCAAAATACTAAACCCAAATAACACAGAATACAAAACTCTGATTCTCCTGAACTACTGTGGTAGGAGTAAATGATACACTTTAAAGAGCCCTCTTTAAGTCTTCTTGACCTTGACTTTGAGTCTTGTTGACTTTGAGAAATAAAAATCACTGGTTTGTCAATTAGACCCACCTCACATTTTCCTACCCAGATTCTAAGATCACAGAATTAGATCCCAAAATCTAGGGAGCTAGCAAAGAAGTCAAAATTTTTAGAAAATGGACTAGATCGTTTTCTGCCCCAGTACCCCACCCAAGCCCTCAAGTCAACCACAATTTTTTGCCTTTAATAAGTATTTAACCTATAAACTTGGCTAACCTATAAACTTGGTTTTACCTTCACTATAACATCAACTTTATAATGCTTTCTAGTCACATTTTCAGTCATTTTTTTGAGCCCCTGAGCAGTTGAAGTTAAGACCGAGTCCATGCTCTCCGAACAGCAGTTGAATCCTTGTTCTGTACATCTTGTATTTTCTGTGATAGAGTGGTGATATGAGTTGATTGCAAAGTTACCAAAATATAATGTAAGTGATTTCATGATATCAGAGGTGGTAACTAAGCAGCAACTCCAAGGGAAACCATAGCATTTAGATGATCACATATATAACGGTATACTAACCTGATAATGTAAGTGCAGTTAACACAGATTATGAAAGGACAATGATATGACTGCAAAATAGTTACATTTAACAGTGTCTTATTCGGGCACTTAAATAACTTTAAATAAATAAATGAATATTTTTAAAGTAGGAAGGATTTTCCTTTCAATGTTTTATTATAATGACTCTTTTCTGGCTACTACAGAATGGCAGAGAATGAATGATTACTGGAACAAGCAGGATTTACTCAGTTACTCTGATTTGGGGACTAAGAGATGGTTAGTGAACAAACTTGAACACTACATTCAAACAAGCTGAACGATATCTGCAACAAACAGGTGAAATCTTAAAATAAAAACAACATAATTATTTCTGTGTATTTAACAGCTAACAGTATATGATATTCATTCTAATTAGAGAATATCTAATTTCTCTGTACATCTAAATAAACTAAATACAGTGGAGTCACATCTTACATCAGAATTAAGTTCTAAAATCACCAACAAGGTAAGAATTGTACAGGATCAAAACAGTACATGATCATAATCTTTTAAAAATTCCTTTAGTTACTAATATAGTATATATGTGTTCAGACAAAAAGACTGAATATGTACCGTGAATGTATTTAGAAGCAGACATATAAAAAATAGAAAAGGACCCAAATAATATACAAAAAATACAAAATTTAGAATATTATTAAAATTGTTTTTTCTTTTTCTTCTTGGGAGACCACAGAGATAAATTTAGGTGAGCTAAATGTACATATGATACAAAACCATTCTACAAATTTTTGTTATTAAGTAAAATAGGCAAAATCAATAGCCAACTCTGTTTATCAAACTGCTAAATTATAACTCGAGAACAATACATGAAATAGGTTGGCCCCCTATATTTAAAACTGTCATTTCAGAAAAATGATGTCATTATATTACATTATGTTCAAAGAATGATTGTACTCCTAAAGTAACAGTATTTTTTTCGGAATAAGCTTTCTACTTTTAACAGTAAACATTATCCCATGAAACACTCTTGTCCCTTCAACTAGAGTATATAAGGAAAATATCAGCTGTTTATCAATGCTAATTACATTACTTGGCATATCCTTCATTAAAACATTACCTAAATTGAATTTAATGTAACATTTTATAATTAATCAATGTTTCTACTGATATCAGATTTTAAAAATATTTCAATAAGAGTTACTATATCCATGCATTTTACAGCTAAGTTGTTCTAACTGCTAATTAACTAACCTTTTATCTCTTTGGTGAATTTTACCCGATGAGAATCAGTCAGAGGTCTTGGCTGCTCATCAATATTATGAATGTCAAGAACTTCACACATGAACTGAATTACAGGTTGTGCTTTGTAGAAGGCAGTGGCAGAAACTAAGAGGAAAAAATATAAATAGTACAGATTAATATTTCTCTAAAAAATTCAGAAGCTTCACCTTAGGCTTCATTATAATTATCTACAGAGTTAAAACTATTGTTTACGTATGCATGTATGTGTATACATATATATGCATATATAACTTCCCTAAATTAAGCAGTTTCAAGCTGACCTCTGAGGCACAAGAACAGAAAGGTCACTTCTATTGGTTTTACAATCTCTCTCTTTCATCACAGGTACCTCAATCATTCCACTCTTAACTACACATACAGAGAAGTGTTCTACATATGAAATATCACTTGTAGAAGAAAAAGGTCAGATAAAAAACTAGATTATTATTTCTTAAATAAGGTTTCGTATGTCACCCTACATTGTATATTCTTCTGAGAGTTTCCTTGTCTTATAAGGATCTGAAAAAGACAGTGGTTATTAAATCCAAACTATAGGAAACAATATTAAGTGCCCAGTGTTATTCAGGCAATCAACCAGCAAAATACTTGGGTTTTGGAACTTGCAGATCACCACCACTCATTTCTTTCTTTCTTTTCTTTTTTTAGTAACATAGGAGTGACTGCGAAGTTGATGTCTCTAGATGGGCCAAGCCCTGACATTCCAAGACAGTCACTGTTTACTGGATATATATTTTAATAGGCAGGAAGAGCGAAAAGATTCGAATTTGGCAGAAGACTCAAAGGTTTATGACTCAACAGGCAAGCATAATTCTGGGATGACTCAAAAGGGTGTAACTGATTTTATGCTAAGAATGATCTTGCCCTAGGGATCTTAGTTTTAGTGTTATCAGGTAGAAGAGGCTGGCTCATCCCTAAAGAGTCAATGGAAATCTCAAATGATTTTTTTTTTTCAGTACCAGTAATCAAACTCAGGACCTCATGTTTGCCAGTCAGGTACTATGCCACTGAGCTATATCCCTGGCCCTTCATTTCTTAAACACATACTGACAATTACATGATATAAAGGAGCTGCAGATATAATGAAAAGTAAAACCAGACAGACAAGCTACATGCAATCATGTTATTTTTCTACTCAAAAGACATGTCCACTGTCTGTTGAGCTAAGTATAAGCATTTTATGTGGTGGTCTTTTCTACCTCTCCTTGATTTAGGATGGAATTGCCTCCATAAAATGCCTATCACCTCTGGATAGGTATTTTTCAAAATTTTAACAGTTTTCACAGATTATTTGAGGGGTACTGAAGCTACTATGAGTAGTTTTTATCTTCTTTAAAGGAATTTTTAAAAGGTTGCAAAGGAATTTTTCTACTGAAAGCCAGTATAGGAGCTGGAAAATTGGTATCTGTCAAGTTGCCTCTTGCAGCTCTGGAGAAACAGGCAAGTTCTATGCAAGAAAGCAGAGCTGTGGTGCTGCTCTTCAGGGCAGCAGAATGTCTCTCCACTGCACTTCACATAGCAAGGGTCAGGTTTGTAGACTGCAGTTGCTGGGTCTCTTGGCAGATATTCTCTATAGTATCACACTCAACTCGGAATGCCTGAATCTTTCTTCAATAAACCTTTCCTTTTTAGCCTGTTGTCTCTGAAATTTTCTGGTATGACCAATGTGTCAACTTCATCCAAGGTCATGTACTTTTACAGAATTCATAGAGGGCTTCACCTTGCAAATCTTTGGCCAGAAAACCCTACTAGATTCCAGTAAGTTCTTTTTTCAACTCTTCCAGGTGGTCAGCTATCTTCACAGACTTCTCCAAAGTTTTCAGCTTCTTTAGTTCAACGTTACTCTGGATTGCTCTTTTCCCCAATTAACATTAGTGGACAAACATTTTGTATTTTAAGGCATCTCCAGTCCCTTCAGAAATTTTCCCCTTAAATAAGAACTTTTGAAAAAGCAATGAAAGCCATGTGGCCTCTTTAACAACGTAGGCCAGGTCTTAAGACAATTGGTTCAGTGCTGTTCTGCTGAGGGGTAACAGTACATACTAAGCCGAGTGGCCACCGTTTCCTGGGTTAGGGTCACCTCCTTAGTCTGGGTACCTCCTCTGCCCTGGTCACTTCCTTTGTCTGGGTCACATTTTTGCTCTGGGTGGAGTGGGAACATGCTTTATTCTTTATCAATGGCCTGTCAGTGCTCCTAATGTAGGAGCGTTAGGGTAGGCCACGTTCACTGGCTGCACTCTGAACAGACAATGGACGCTGAGAAGGAGGCAGACCGGGCATCTGTGCTCCCAAAGGCCAGCACTTGTTGACCCCCAGCATAGAAGCTCAAAAATTATTCTTCCTTTTTTTTTTTTGTAGTAAGTACATATTACATTTTCCTTCTTTTACAATAGAAATAATACACAAATGAAATTTCATCATAAGGACACAAATACTATAGATACACAGTGGAGATTGTCACTAATTTGAATCTTCCTCCTCCAAGGGTCTCTAAAAAACAACCGTTGTTAATAGTAAGATAATGTATACATCTTCGTTGGCATGCATTTATAAAAATAAAAATGAAATAATTCTAGGTGGATCTGATAAATGTTCTATGACTTATTTTATCATTTAAAAAATTATCAATGTTTTAGAGATGTTTTCATGTCGGAACATTGTTTTTAATGATTTCATATTATTTCTACAGTGTGGGTACATGACAATTAACTGAATATGTATTCTTTTCCCCTCATAATAAAAAAGAACACTAGTGGTAAAATATTAGAAACACTACTTGGGGTGTTATTTTACTTGCACAGATCTATCTTAAAGAAGGTGTATATGTCCTAACATGGAACTATATCGTTCTTTTCATAGCTGTAGAATATCTTATTACATAGATGTGCTATATGTCTCTAATGATAGATAGTTATGTTGGTTTTGTTTTACTATTACAAAAAATAGCTCTCTGAATATCCTTATATAAACTTTGGGTACATCCATGAGTACTTCTGTGAGAAAGACTTAAGAGGAACCAATATTCATTGCTAACCTTCCATCCAAATAAAACTATAGAAATACATTTAGTTTTTTTTAAAAAGCAGCCACCTAACATGGGTGAGACACAGTTCAGTCCCCAGCATGGCCAAAAATATATGCATTACTCTATTGAAATATGTGAGAATACTGTGCATAACAAAAGACTGCAGGATATATACCAAATATCATATATTCATGTTGTTTAAGTATTTATTGATCTGGATTAATTTTTAAAAAGTAAACAAAGCCGGGGATTTAGCTTAGTGGCTTAAGTGCCTGCCTGGCAAGCACGAGGTCATGAGTTTGATCCCCGGTACCAAAAAAAAATAAATAAATAAAGATATGGTGAATAATGTGCCTATCCTTTAACTATAGGTCAATTTTCTTCATTAGAGTACTATAACACTAGCAATCACAATTAATGTTTTACACACATCAGCATTGTAATTACTAAGCATTCATGTTGGAATTATTTCTCCTGTTTAATTCTCATCTACAATTTTTCTCTATTAATCCTACTATATTCTTAAATCATTTCAGTGTTTGCCATGTTCTCCGTAAGAATGTGATCATTTGAGGTGAAAATTAAATTTGGTGATAAAATACCCTTTAAAGGATGAACTGAAATCACAAACAATTTTTTTCTTTCATCATCATCATTATCATCTTCTTCTTCTTTTTTTTTTTTTGACTGAGTCTTGCTATGCAGTTCAGGATGGCCTGCACACACAGCAATCCTCTTGCCTGGGCCTCCTAAGTGCTGGGATTACAGGTGTGCACCTCCACACCTGGCCACAATACAGTTTTGTTTTTCTTTTTGTTTTAAAAGACTTTGTAAGTACAGGCTGGCCCTGAACTCACTAAGTAGCCCAGGCTGGCCTCATACTCACAGCAATCCTCCTGGTTCAGTTTCCCAAATGCTGGAATTACAGGCATGTGCCACCACGCCTGGCAATAGTTTTGAATTAGAATGATTCAATCAGAACAGTTTATTAGAAAAATTTCAATTATTAAAACTCTACTTCTAACGATGTGTGGTGATCCATGCCTATAATCCTACTTACTTAGGAGGCCTAGGCAGGAGGATCACAAGTACAAGGCCAATCTGGGTAACTCAGTAAGACCCTCTCCCCAAAATAAAAACAAAAACAGAAACAAAAATGAAAAAAAACAGGACTAGGAATATGGTTCAGTGGTAGATGCATGCCAATAAGCACAAGGCTCTGAACTGAATATCCAGTACCACAAAAAACAAAGCACAAAAAACAAAGCAACAGCAACGGCTAACAACAACAACAAATGTAAACGGCCTTAGAAGAGGTGCTTCTCTGCAGCTTGGCTGAATTCTTAACATTTAATAAACACACACACACATATATATGCATTTTATTCCTTCTTTTTCTTCACAGATTAGCTGAGTACCACTGAAAAAGTAATGTGTACATTTAACATTTAAAATTTATTAAATAAAGTCTACTAATATAAGCACACAATCATTTTTATAGATGATGTCCCCCAAAATAAATTAGATAAAATCAAGAACTGTAGCAAACACTCTTTCTATACTGGAAACAGAAGGGAATCTCTTTAATCTAATCAAAGTTATTTACCAAAATCCATGACAATTTCAACTTTCCTTAATAAGAAGTTCTAGCTATCAAAGTAGAGCAAATTCAGAGAAATAAAAGGTTAAAAGTTTGGAAAGAGAAATAGAATCATTACACTTTACAATATTGATATATTGGAAAACAATACAATCTATAAACTAGCTGGAAAATTATTAATAGTTCAGAAATGTTAGATACAAGATCAACATACAGAAATAAACTACATTCTTACATACTAGCAACCAACTTAAAATGTGATTTTAAAAAGATACTATTTGGGCTGGGGATTTAGCTCAGCAGCATAAGCACCTGCCTTGCAAGCACGTGGTTGGTACTGATTAAAAATAAATAAATAAATAAATAAATAAGATACTATTTAAGCACTTATTATTGAAAGATTTTACAGATGTTTTAAATAAAGGGAGTACTACACCCTATTCAAGTGGATTATCTGAAAACTGATCTATAAATTCAAAACAATTTTGGTTCAACAGGATGGAAAATACATCCAATAAGATACAGCCCCTTCTCTCCCCGGAAATGAAGAGGCTGATATTATAATTAACACAGCAACAAAACTAAAATAGTCAAGACAATTCTTAAGTTATACCCTTTCATTTATCAAGCTTTGTTATAATCCTATTCAAATCAAAAGATTGTAAGGATAAGGCATACAGATTTGCTTGACAGCCTTCATACTACTGTATAAACAAAACCAAATTTCTATTCGATGAACTAGATCTGAAGGGGAAAACAAATATTTCTTGGGAAAATGTACAGTATCTTTATGATCTTGGTGGCAGAAAAGAATTTCTTAAGATAAAAAATCTATAAACCAGCCGGGTGTGGTGGCTCACACCTGTAATCCCAGCACTTGGGAAGCTGAGGCAGGAGGATCATTGTGAGTTCGAGACCAGCCTGGGCTACAAAGTGAGCTCAAGGCCAGCCTGAACTGCATAGCGAAACCCTGTCTCAAAAAAGACAAAAAAAAAAAAAAAAAAAATCTATAAACCATAAAAACTGTGAGAAAAAAGACATTATAAACAAAAGTTAAAACTAAAGATTGGCACAAGAATATGTACAATATGTACAACAATTACAATCTAAAATATGTAAAGAGTTCCTACAAATCAAGATAATGTGGGCCCGCCCAGGGATTTAGCTCCGTGGCTTAAGTGTTCGCCTGAAAAGCACAAGGTCGTGAGTTCGATCCCTGGTACCAACCAAACAAAAAAAGATAATGTGGCAAAGGATAGGCACATAGATGAGAAAATTGAAAAAGCAATATGCTAGCTTCTACAGCAGATATAAAGAGATTACCATGGCTACTATGTAAGGATGACACATAGATTTGTGAGATACTCCAAATTTTTAAATAAGATGTGTTGTGTCCATGGGCCAACTCCCCATGATTAATGCTTTCATTATGTACTGCAAACATGTATAATTCAAATCAAATCAATATAAGTTAAAAAAAACTTTAAAAATTCTAATTAGCAAAAACTTTTCAGATTTCATTATTCAATTTGCTATTTAGGAAAAAAATACATATTTATCAGGCTAATAATCAAGATTTAAAATTTCAAGACTGGCAATAAAAACTGGTAAGCCAATGGAAGAAGCTCTCAGACTGTTGAGTATAAATTGATACAATCATTCAGCAGAGTAAATGGTACCATATAAAAAACTGAACATGTGAATAATTTTCAACATCTGCAAAAGGAAACATGAATGTTAATGTAGCATGATTTGTGAGAGTAAAAAAAAATGAAATAAATATAAACATCCCTCAACAGATTGTTTCATTATAAATTTATTTATGTATAGTATTAATTAAAGTTAATGAGAAAACACTGGAATTTATATAAATAAAACAAGAGGAATGAAGTACAAATAATAGTTCAGTGGCGTACAGGGAAAACGAGCCCTTATTACCTACTTAGAATGCCAGTATCTAGATAAATAAAACATATAACTAGGGAAATGAAATTTAACAAACTAGACTAGCTATCCAGAATACCACTGGGATAGTGGTTCAATTTATGAACATGATAAACTGATGAATTTACTGACTTCAACAAGGTTTTACATTTTAAAATTCATTTATCTTTTATTAGATTAAAAATTGATAAAAATTGCTTCAGCCAGAAATTCATCCTTTAACTTTTCTATTTACTATTATATGTTTGTTTTGGTATTTATGTATTTAGTTCTGGTGCTAGGGGTTGAACCTGGGCCTCATGCATACTAATTATGCACTATACCAATGACCTACACACCTAACCACTATTTATTTCTTAACCAGATTTCTTTTTATAGGTAGTGTTTTAGAGTGATGAAAAAGGATAAGCTTAGAAGTCAAACAGACTGATTTTAATCCTAGCCCAGCACTTAAATTTTTATCTGTTTTAAAAATATCTACTTCTCAGAGCATTGGGAAGGCAATGCAAGGTATCTACCTGTGCCTAAAAGATGATAGCAGCTCTATAGAGCTTTTTCCTCACTTGTGAAGAATTGACAACTCATGGTATTTGTCACTAATCTGCCAATGTCTTAATTTCAGGTAGAATCACACTCTCAATATAAACTAACTCCTTGAAGAGGTTGTACAAAAGAACATTCCATGAAAATGAGATTAGGATTGTTTTTCACTGTGCTAGAACTACAGCTTTCTCTCCTAGCACACAGCAGAAAACATGTGAAAAGGAAATATTTATTATATTTAAAATAACTAGGAATACATGTAACTAAAATGTCCAGATCAAAATGAATAGCATAGAAGAGGGTAGCAGATTATGTTGGCTCTTGGAAAATGACAACAATTACATATTTTGATGCTATATACACATCATTGGTATCCTGGGATGTACTTGCTATGGCTAATACCTACCTACACTTTATGTTTACTTCCACAGCTCTGGAGCCAAAAGAATAGAGATTATTAAAATCATATGTTAGTGTGGAGGTAAAAGATGCTGAGGCAAAAGGATTGCAACTTCAAGGCCAGCCTCAGTAACTCAGTCAGATCTTGAACTTAAAAAAAAATTGAAATTGAAATTTAAAAAAATCTCATTGTTCTTCCCAATTTCCTGAACACTGGGAAGAACAAAAGGATTGGGGATGTAGTTCGGTGACAGAGTGCTTGCTTAGCATTAATAAGGCCCTAGGTTCAAGTCTCAAAACTGGGGGGGAAAAGGATCATCTACCACATAATGAATTTTGGGGGGTAGTTTTTTTTCTTTGTTTTTGAGACAGGATCTCACTATCCTTTATATTAAGTTTAATATAAAGGATAAAATATTTAATCTATTTATATTAAGTTCTGAACCAGTTATCTATTATGAAAGGAATCAGGTGGTACCCAAGAGTAGACATGGAAGAGACTAATTACAAGAACATTTTCTGGGGTGATAGAAGTGTTCTGTCTTAATTCAGGGGGCAATAACATAAAATAGTCAAAATCACTGACATTTATAAGGTACCTTTCAAATAGGTTTCCCTCCCCCCCAGAAATGACATTAACTGCACACCCATCAGACTGGCTATTCAGGGCTGACAGAACTAACAGCTGATGAGAATTCAGCACTAGATTGACTTCTATACACTACTTTTAAGGGGGAAGGTGTTAAAATTACTGTGGAATTAGGCATTGTCTAAGAAAGTTAGCTGTGAGTTCAAAGCCAGCACAGATTACAAAGTGAGTTCAAGGCCAGCCTGAACTGCGTTAGTGTGCAGTGAAACCCTATCTCAAAAAGACAAAAAAAAGCTGGGTGCATGCTTACAATCCCAGCACTTGGGAGGCTGAGGCAAGAGGATTATTGAGAGTTCAAGACCAGCCTAGGATACAAAGTGAGCGCAAGTATCTCACTGGGCTTATTTGCATTTACTGCATGACCAATGACGTTTAACATCATTTAACATCTCATATTTACATACCTTCTTTTACATATATTTACATATTTTAGAATCAGTTTGTCAATATATATCTTTAAAAATATAAACGAGATTTTTATTTCACTGACTTTATAGATCAATTAAATTTACAGATCAATCCAGAAAATGGGTAGCTTAAAAATTTGAGTCCTGTGGTCCAAGAACTTTATATATCTCTTTCTACCTTTCTACCTTTCTTGATAATACTTTGCAGCTTTCAGGTGACACTTCATACATCTTTCTTTATATTCTGAAATATTATATGCTCTTTTGGTGTTACTATAAATGGTACTTAACTTTGAACTTTTTTTAAATTGTTGAATGCTGATATTACTAAATTGTTAGTATTCACTTTGTATATATGCAATTAGTGTCCTATAACCTTGCTGAATTTATTTGTTAATTCTTTCAGGGTTTTTTTTTTTTTTTTTTCCTGGCACCAAGGATTTGTTTAAGGTTTTTCTGGGGGTGGGGGTGGTGTAGATTCCTTAGGATTTTTAAATGTAGAGTACTATATCTTCTGTAAAAAGTTTTATTTTTTCCTTTCTACTATCAACGTTCTTTCTTGTTCTTGCTTTATCAGTGGCTGGAACCTCTAGTATACTAAATAGAAGCAGTGACAGCCAAGTTTCCTCACCTTATTCTTCCTCTTAGGGCAAAATGTATTATCTTTTCATTACATATGTATGATGCTATCTGTGTATTTTTCTAGATGTTTTTATCTGAAGTTTCCCCTTGTAGTTTGTTGTTAATTTTTATTGGGAGAATGTCAAAATATTTTGAATGTTTCTGGCTGGATTATACAGTGGTACCTTGGTTCACAAACTTAATTTTTCTATGATACAGGTCACAGAATTCATTCTAGAATTCATTGTCTTTGTTAGGTGTGTAAGATATTCTGCCTCAAAAAATGACTTGGAAAATTGTCATTTTTTAATTTTTTGAAATAATTTGTGTAAGACTGGTGTAATTTTTCTCCCTTAAATGTTACATAAAATTCACCAGTGAAGGCTAGGAATACAGCTCAGTGGTAGAGCATATGCCCAGTATGTGTGAGGCCCTAGATTCAAACCCTAGCACTGCAAAAACAAAAATGAGAAACTCCATAGTATGTGGAACTTAAACAAAGATGAGGGGAAAGCAATAAGGATGAGGTTGGGTTATCAGGATGGGTAATGGGGGGATGAATACATTATATGCGTTGAAACTAGTAAACAAGGTGAATGAAACTGGAGGGGTAGGTGGGGCAAGAAGGAGAGGGGGAATGATTAAAGTATGTCATGTGCATGTACAAATCTGCCAAAATGAAACCCAATGATCTATATAACTAATATGCACTAATAAAAAAAGACTGGTCTTCAAATACAAACAAATAAGCAAACAATTCACTAATGATATCATTTGGGACTGAAGTTTTCTTTGTGAGAAGGGATTATAAATTTAATTTTTTGATATAGGGCTACTCAACTTTCTTAAAATTAATTTTGGTACAGCTGTCATTGTCAAAGCAATGTTTCATCAAAGTTATCAAATAAATTGGCACCAAGTTGTTCATAAAATTCACTTTAACACAATATTTAATTCCAAAAGTATTTAGTGATATCTCTTCTTTCATTCCTGATACTGGTAATTTTCCTATTTTTCTTGATTAATCTTTTTTTAATTTTTAAAATTTTTTATTATTTTTATTTATTATTATTATTTTTTTGAGACAGGGTCTCACTATGCAGTTCAGGCTGGCCTTGAGCTCACTTTGTAGCCCAGGCTGGTCTCAGAATTCACAACGATTCTCCAGCCTCAGCCTCCCAAATGCTGGGATTACAGGCATGAGCCATCACACCCAGCGATTAATCTTTTTTTAGTTGGGGAGTACTAGTGAATTCAGGACCTTCATACTGAGATACACCACTACCCCTTTTTTTCCACTTTTATTTTGAGACAGGGTTTTTGCTAAGTGGTGAAGTTGCCTGGGATTAGCTCGAACTTGCAGTCTTCCTTTCTCAGCCTCCCCGAATGCTAGCATTATAGTTGTGTGCTACCATGACTGGTTTATTGATCAGTCTTGTGAGATGCTTTTATCGAAAAGTTTCTAAGAGCCAAGTGTGGTAGCAGGAGGACTGCTACATAGTGAGTTCAAGGCCAGCCCTGAACTGTGAGGCAAAACCCTATCTCAAATACCACCTCATTCTTCTAAAACAAAACCAAAAACCAAAAACGAACAAAAACCAGGCATGATAGTGCACACCTACAGTCCTAGCACTGGGAGGTTGAGGCAAGAGGATTACTGCAAGTTTGAGGCTAGCCTAGGCTATATAGTGAGTTCAAGGCCAACCTGAACTACAGAGTGAAACCCTGTCTCAAAAAGACAACAAATAAACCACACACATACTCACACACAAATTTTTAAGAGCCTAAAGTTGGTTTCCTTGATTTTTAAATTAATTTTTGCTCTCATCTTTCAGGGCAGAGGGGGCCCTCTCTCCCTCCTGTTCTTTCTTTTGGGGACTGAACCAGGGACAGTTGAGCTATATCCTCAGTTCTTTTTATTTTGAGATGGCATCTCATTAAGTTGCTCAGGCTGGCCTTGAACTGTTGATCCTCCTATCGGCCTCCTGAGAAACTGCGATTAAAGAGTGTACCACACCACACCTGGCTCACTTCTCCCCACCTTTTTTACATCTTTCTTACCTTCTACTTCAATGAGTTTAGTTTGCTCTTTTTCTAGCTTAAGAGGGCTTTTAGTTTCTGATATGGTCCCCCCAATGAGTCTGACTTATGGGATTCACAGTTTTGTGTGGTCTCCCACACTAAATATAACTGACCTGTGTAACTGATAGGACATGAAAATAGAGGATGTAACTTTCAATCCTAGGTCTGAATGTTATTATAGCTTCTACTTTGATTGCTGGTGGATTACTTTAAAGAAAGCCAGCCACAATGCTGTGAGGACAATTACTTAGCCTTGTAGAGAGGAACACGGCAAAGAACTGATGCTTTCACAACTAACTTGTTACCATTCGAGTGACTTATCCTGCAAGTGGATCTGCCAGCCCCACTAATGCTTAAGAAGAGATTTTTCTTTCTTTTTGGGTACTGGGGATCGAACTCATGACCTCGCGCTTGCCAGGCAGGCACTTATGCCACTGAGCTAAATTCACAGCGCTAAGAGGAGCAGATTTCTGAATGGCCCTGCGCCTGAACTAAATAGCTAAACCACCCCTGAATTTCTGACTCACACTAACTGTATAACAGTATTTATTACTGTTTTGAGTCATTAAATTTTGGGGTAATTTGATACACAGTGATGGGTAATTCAAACGTAAACTAAGCATTTGAATAACATCTGTTAAGTACTATATCTACTCTATCACAAATTAATTTATCAGTTGGAATTTAAACACAGAATCTAGGTTAAAATGACAGCTATCATGAGCATTTCATTTTGATCTTTTCCCAAATTAATATAAATATGGTAAGGAATATATAATTACAGTAAGGAATTGTTTTAAAAAACATAAATGTGGACAGAGGTGAGAACAAAACAAGAAGTATACGAACTTTTGGTTTCTTTTTTTGAGCCAGGGTCTTGCTATGTAGCCCAAGCTGGCCTTGAATTTGTAGTGATTCCCCTGCTTCAGCCTCCAAAGTACCTGGATTACAGGCATGCAGCACCATGCCTGGCTTAGTACATCAATATTTTGGAAGATGAAAAGCAATGACAGTAGATCCAATAAGATAAAATAAATCAGCTGTGTTGGGAAAGGTTTAGCACCAACTGCATTTATACTATTGAGTCCTCAAAATGCACAAGCAGCAGTAAAAGGTATGGCTAAAACTAGGGATGAAAGGATGACAGAGGTAAGAAAAATAGAGGAAAATTGAGAAGCAGGTAGATTCCAGATTCCCTGACTAGACCACACCACTTATGAGCTGCCCATTTTTCCTTGCATAAATCTGAAGGTTTATTTCTGAAAAAGCAAAAACAAAGTCTTTCTGCAATGATACCTGGCATTAGTCAAAGGCACAGAACTATACGATAAACTAGAGAATGAATGACTATAAACATACTAAATGCTGAATGTGAAAATTCCCCAGCCAGAACTTCTAACTTCTAGGATGTAGGCAGCCATGCAACAATATGGCAGAAGGGTAGAAGGTTAATTTTTCAGAAATATGACCAGCTAAAAGAAAAAACCTGTAGATCCTCCAATCTCCTACTATTGAAATCATCTTATTATAAAGTCTGGGGTCAACAAGCTTTACCCATGCATTCAGAACTTCCAGTCAGTATGTTTGGCTCCCACTGAATTATGAGTACTAATCAAGGATACCAGATATTTGAGGAAATCCTCCAAATACAAAACACAGAACAAAACCCAAACAGAAACCAGAGGAAGCATAAGGATATATGATAAGAACTCCAAAATAAACTTTTATATTCAGAGATTGTACTGCATCTGTCAAACAGGAACAGCATGCTAGTAGAGCGTGGTGGAACATGCTTATAATCCTAGCCTATTTGGTAGTCTGAGGCAGAAGATTATAGATTTTAGGCCAACTTAGCCAGACTCTCTTTTGAAAGGGCTGGGGATATAATTCGGGGCAAGACCCTGGGTTTGATCCTAACTGGCAATCCTCCTGTCTCAGCTTTCCAAGTGCTGGGATTACAAGCGTGCCCCACTATGCAGTTTCCAGCTTTAATTTTCTAAAGGAAAATTATTTTCAATGTATAAACTCAGCTCTATTGTGTCTATGTGTTTGAAAAGGAGTATTGATATATTCCCAAGCTAGTCTTGAACTTCTGGGTTCAAGTGAATCTCAGTCTCCTGAATAAATATCATCATGAATTTGTTGATGAAAAATATTTTCCAATATGTAAGGCATCAAAAATTGGTATCCTATGTACCCTTTTCTCATAAAGCTCTTGGGGGTGAAAAAAATGACAAATAGAGGAGGACAATAAGAATTCAACGTAGGGCCAGGGGTTTAGTTCAGTGGTGTAAGTGCCTGCCTGGCAAGTGTGAGGTCGTGAGATCAATCCTCAGTACCAAAAAAAAAAAGAATTCAATGTAGGAGCAAGACAAATCTCAAGAAGACTGTAGTACACCCAACATGAGTCATACTCAACCACACTGATGAGTCAGAAAACAGATCTGACAAAGGCTGTCACTGAGATTCCTGCTCCATTATATAGTTTTTGTAGTATAAAAAACTTGCTTCTAAGCAAAAATAAATTACATTTACTGAATTCTACAATCACTTGTATATTGGGACTACTTTTTTAGTAAAAAGTGAATGCTTTACAGAAAGGTACACTTGAGTTCAATCCCTGGTACAAAAACAAAAACAAACAAACAAAAAACCCCAGAAAGACACACTTATTAAAAAGTATAAGTAAACAGAACTTTTTTTTTTTTCCTTTCTTGCAGTATTAGGGACCCAGGGCCTCAGGCATGATAGGCAAATGCTTTGCCATTGAGCTTTATTGCAGCCCTAAAATAAAAGTTTTTAAAACTGAGATATCTAAGGTTTAAGATGTGCTTGCCCAAAATGGGATGCAGTATAGAATTGTGAGTATTTTAAGGGTATAAGTTTTGAAGTCAGAAGAGTTGACTTCTACCATTTAAATTAAAAGTATGTAACCTTGACCAAGTGACTGCTGGTTCTCTGAACTTCAGATGGGGGAAATCAACTAACTCGATGTTGCCCAGGCTGGTATTGAATTTGTCGGCTCAAATGATCCTTCTCCTTCAGCATCTCAAGTAGGTGGGACTACAGGCATGCTCTGCCATGCCAGGCTCTGTGGTGATATTTACATGAGGTAACAATGTAAAGTGCCTACAATTATATCTGGTATATAATAAGTGATACATAAAACCACCTTAAGGGAGAGGGTTGGGGGTATACCACAGTGGTAGAATGTATCCTTGGCATGCTTGAGGCCTCAGTTAAATCTCTAGCAGCCAAAACAACATCCACCACAACTTCTTGTCCCAAAATCTTCATCTAAAGGGATATACAACTGATCAACAGAAGAGTCACTATGAGTTTCTTCAAATGTGTGAATTACAAAAATAAAATCCAAATTACAAAAGAGCTTGCCAATAAAGCAGGCTAACCTACAGAAATAATCTGTATTTCATTAAACTCTAAAATGTCACTGATGCCAATGGTTTACGTATCTTAAAAAGAAACTGCCAATTAAACTGTAACATATGAATTATAAGATATTTCCCAATTATAGAAATACTGAAAAAAATTTTTTTGAGTCTTAGGTTGGTATAGTAAGTTTAATCACATAGTTAAGCAGATATTAAATATCACTAAAATTATTTCTTTTCTTTCTTTTTTTTTGGTACCAGGGATCAAACTCACAACCTCGTGCTTACCAGGTAAGAGGTTGGGGTTGGGTGTTTAGCTCAGTGGCATTAGTGCCTGCTTGGCAAACATGAGGCTGTGAGTTCAATCCAAGGTACCAAACAAACAAACAAAAAAACAAGAGGTTGAGCTGCTGAGTTAAATCCCTGGCCCACTAAAACTATTTCTCTTAAGAGAAATTTAGTCACATAATTTGAACTCTTACCTCCTTTCCCTCCGCCCTCACCCCCTTCTCTTGGTTTTTAGAGACAGGGTCTCACTATGTAGTTCAGGTTGGCCTAAACCTATTACGTAGGTCACGCTGGCCTTGAACTCAGAGATATTAGTGCCTCAGTCTCCCAAACACTGAGATTACATGTGTGCGCCACCATGCTGGGCTTAAGAAGTAATTTGACATGCTCAATCCTACCATCAGTTTCACCTAACTGCTGTCACCTTCTTGAAAAATATTCTTCAAACACTAAGACTAGAACAGATCCCTCTGTCATATGTTTTTATTGTACTTATCCACTGTAGTATTTATTATACTATTCAATACCATTCTTCTCTAGCTAATTTCAAATTCAATAAAGGCCATTTTGGTTGAAGTAATATACTAAGTACAGGGATTGAAAAGTCAAACTCATATAGAACCACACAAAAAACAAGTTTGGAGATCAATGCAATTTCTAATTATTTCTTCGTAGCAGCAATACCGTTTATTAGCAAATAATAAATAATCCATTGGCAGAGCCATTATAAAAATAGTATGTAGGTTCCCACCCAAATTAAAAATACTTGAACTACAATATTATCCAGAAATCTTACTTTGAGGTTTATATCTAAAGGAGATAAAATCACTATCTAAAAGAGATATCTGTATATCTGCATTCTCATGTTCACTGTAGTTTTATTCAGGGTGTTCAAGATATGAAAATAACTCAAGTGTGCACTGACAGGTCAACTGATAAAGAAAATATAGGGTGTGTATTATAAAAGAATATTACTCAGTCTTAAAAAAGAGGTCCTTGGTGGCGCAGAGCTGTAATCCCACAACTTGGACTGCTGTGAGCTCAAGGCCAGCTTGGGCTACATATGACTTCAAGATCAGTCTGAACTACACAAAATATAATAAAAATGAAAGAAAGGAGGTTCTGTCATTCATTACATGTACGAACTTGGAGGACATTATGTTAAGTGAAACAGTAAACAAAAACTAAATAAAATGAATTCATAGAAACAGAAGGCAGAATGGGAGTTATTAAGATCTGGGAATATCTATTAACAATGGTCACAGGGTACAAAGACAAACACGGACACCTGATGTACAGCATGGTGAATAAAGTTTAAAAATGTGTATTATGTACTTGAATTTACTGATAGTAGATATAAAGTGTGATGACACACATACAAAAGTAACTACGTGAGGTGATGGGTATATTAATTAGCATGATCATAGTAATCTTTCACAATGTATATGTATTACCAAAATCATGTTCAATATCTTAAACATATGTAAATTTTGTCACTCATATTTTAATAAAGCTGGGAGAAAAAGAAAACCATTATAAATTTTAGGTGCTTTGTTCATTTCATTAATATAGTAAAAGTTTATCTTTTTTTTTAAAGATTAAACATTTTTTTTGCTTCTCAATGGCACAAGTTACACTTTGTTCACAAAAACACACTCATATTTTTTAAAAACATGGCTTTTTTGTTTTCTTTTCCCTACCCTAACCAAACTATTGCGTTTCTCTTCTTTTTCCTAAAGGGAACCATGACCCTCAAACTGGCATGTATTTCTGCAATTTATATTTCACAATTTTACTGTATTTTTGTATATAGCCTGCATATACTTTAGCTTGAAATTTATGTAAGTAATACATTTTTAGCTATTTATTTTCTCCTTCAACATCCAATACTGGTTAGCAGTCTATGTTGATAAATCTAGACTTGGTTCATTTATTTTGTCTGTGTGTGTGTGTGTGTGTGTGTGTGTGCGCGCGTGTGTGTGTATGTGCTTGAGATAGCATCTTATATGTAGCCCAGGCTGGCTTTGAACTTGCAGTAATCTTGCCTCAGCCTCCCAAGTGCTGGGATTACAGGTGCCAGTTTTCATTTAACTTTTATTTATTAATTAATTAAAAAAACAGTTTATGGGTCAGGGATATAGCTCAGTGGCATAGCACCTGCCTGGCAAGTGCAAGGTCCTGAGTTCGATCATTCTGTTGTTGACTGGAATTTAGGCTCTTTCCAATTTTCTGCTTTACTATATGTCAGGCACATATACAACATATCTCTGAGATACATTATAGGTCTCAAGATATATCCAGTTTTTATCTTTATCAGATAAAATTGCTCTCCAAGGTAGTTACCAATCACACTCTTTTTTGTGTGTGACAAGGTCTTGCTATATAGTTTAGGCTGGTCTTGAATACACAGTCATCCTCCTGCCTCAGCCTCCTGAGTGCTAGGATTACAGCATGTGCTACCATACCTGGCCACAAACTCACACTTTTATCAACAATGTGTGAGTTACTTTTACTTCCTCCTCACTGACATCTAGTATTTTATAAGGCTTTTTAATTTTGCATAATACTAGGTACAAAATTGTTCTTTATTAATTTCATTAATAATTTCCTGATTATTATTAAACTTGAGAATCTTTTTGTATGTTTATTAGGACTGAATTTCCTCTTTTGAGAACTATTTTTTCTATGGTATCTATCCTTGTATTTTATAATGCTCTCAGCCATATTAGCTTCAAACATTTTACTATTTCAACTCTGTTTACAGTATCTTCTGTATGATACAAGTTTTAAATGTTGATGTAGTCAAGTTTATTAGTACTTTGCTTTATGGTTTATACTGTGCATTTTGTTCAATCTTAGGAATATTCTCTTATTTTCCCTAAAATAATGTCAAAGTTTTCCTTTCACATTTTTTACATAAATCTTGAGCAAAAATGTAACAAAGATCCAATTATTTCTTCAAATGGTTAACAAGTAAATAAACATATCTTTTTTTTTCCCCCTGGAACCAGGGATTGAACTCATGACCTCATGGTTGCCAAGCAAGCACTTACACTGCTGAGCTAAACCCCTGGCCCAAATAAACATAATTTAATGAGTATTTTACGCTTTCACCATTGTTATGAAATGCCACTTCAGATATTTATGGTTTCCATAAATATATATTATGCCTTATTTTTAGTTTCTCTTTTTTGCTTCATTATCTGCCCCTACATCTAAGGCATACAGTGTAAGTGTTATAGTTTTATAATAAATAAGGCAATTTATCCTTCTTTAAACTGTACTGGCTCTTCTTGGTCATTTATTCTTCCACATTAATCTTAATATTTAAGTCAGGCATGATGGTGCACATCTGTAATCTCAGCACTTGGGAGGCTGAGACAGAAGGATTGTTGAAATTTGAGACCAGCCTGGGATACAAAGTAAGCTCAAGGCCACCCTAAACTGCATAGCAGGATCCTGTCTCAAAAAGACCAAAAAAAAAAAAAAAAAAAATTGACTTACAAAGTTTCATGACAGATCTTACTAGGATTCTAATTGAATTACATTTACAGATTAACTTTAGAAGAACTGACATCTTACGGTTCCTCAACACGCCTAATATATTTCATTTATTCATGTTTTTCTCTTGTGTCTTTCAATAAAGTATAAAGACTTTTCAAAAATATTTTATTCCTGGCACCTGCTGTTCAATCCACACACTTTTGTTATTGTTAAAGCTCAGCTAAGACATCATTACTTCAGTGGCAAAGGCCTCTAATCCTAGCACTTAGAAGGCTGAGACAGGTGGACTGTCATGAGTTTAGGCCAGCCTGGACTATATAATGAGACCCAGTCTCAAGGAAAAAAGAGACATTTGTGTTAGGCATAGAGGGTAAACTGATTAATATGATGGAGTGCTTAGCTTCAAGGAGCTTTCATTCTAGAGACACAGAGCAATAAATACTTATAATTCAGGGTGACCCAGATAATTATATGGGAGGTATATTATACTATGGGAATACATAAGAGAAATACCTAACTCAAACTTGGGGGATAGTTGGACTGGGGAGAGGAAAGGATATCATATACTGCTTCTCAAGGAGGTAATTACATAGATTAAAACCTGTAAGAACAAAATCAGAAAACACAAACTAATAACCTTGTTTTGGTTTTGATTGTATTAGAAAAGTTATCACTGTTGAACTAAAAAATTGTTTATTATTGACACATACTTCCCCTCTTGGCTTCTCATACTCTCTGTGATAATCACTACTTGCTCTGTGGTTCTTCTAACCTCCTAATATCTTAGTATCCTCCATTGTTTTAGCATCCTCTTTTTTGTTTTAAACTAAGTACTATTCTTGAAGACTTTTCCATGTCTAGAGTTTCAAATATGATTTATACACTATGGAGTTTTAACAATTTTGCTTTTATTCCAAATACAAGGAATTTCAAACCACACTCTGGATGTCTCTAGCCACATGCTCCATAGAATCCTCAACTTTTGGACATGTTAATATATGGTCTATCTATATATGGTGATATACAACCCACATTCAGTTGACAACATTACTGTTCATAAGTGGTAGAAATCTCAGTCAATAATCTGAATCTGTGTTGGAGGATATGATCTTTCTTTCTTTCTCTTTCTCTCTTTCTGTGTGTTTGACATAGGGTCTCACTATGCAGATCAGCCTGGTCTTGAGTTTACTTTGCAGCCCAGGCTGGCCTTGAACTTGCAATGATCCTCCTGCCTCAACCTTCCAAGTGCTGAGATTACAGGTGTACACCACTGTGCCCAGCTTTATATGACCTTCTTGGAAAAATACTTCATACAGTCACTGTACCTGAAGGTTTTTTCAAAGATTAAAAAATTACAGTAATTTTGAGGCCATGTACTTTTTGTTGTTGTTTTTTGTTGTACCGTATTTTTCTTAGTTTGTCAAGTTGGCTAGGTTTCTAGTTGCTATTTATATAATCAAGCACTAATCTAGGTGTTGCTGTGAAGGTATGGTGGACATATAAAGTCCATAATCAACTGACTTTAAATAAGGGAGATTATCCTGAGTAATGTAGATAGACCTTATTTAATTAGTTAGCCTTAAAAATAGGACTGAAGCTTCCTTAGGAGAAAGAGAAGAAATTCTACTTACAGACAGCATCTTTATACATTGTGAACAAGAGTTCTAGCTTGCCCTTCCAGATGCCTGCTCCAAAGATTTCAGATTGGCATTACTACTCCCTACAATTGCATAAACCAAATCTATGCATCCCCTAATGCTTCTTCTTCCTCAGTTGAACCTTGACTGATACATCAAGCTTTTAGTTTATTGCAAAGATAATTCCTTCAACACCCTAGTAAAGCTTTTAGACTATTTGTTTTCAGTCAGTTCCATGTACCAGTAACTACACCCAAGTTTTTTTCTGGACATGGTTTTTAAATTTATTTTTTCAGCTTAATCCTTGGAATATATTTCCTTCCTCTCCATCCCACATTAGACCATAACCATCTCTTACCTGAACTAGTGATTGAAAAGCCTCCTAACTGGCTTCTCAGATTAGTTTTTTCTCCTCTATCTATTTTCCACACTGCTGCCAGAGGTCTCTTTCTGGAAAACAAATATGATCATGTCACTATCCTTCTTACAAACTTTTGAAATCTCTCTACCTATAATGATAGAGGTAGGTTTGTTTTTTATTTAATTTGTTTTAATCTCTTATTTCCTTCTATTCTTTTTGCATTTAGTTTTCTTATTTTTCTAACTTGTTGAGATGATTGCTCAGGTCACTAATACTTCTCTCCTTCTGCAATACGTATTTCAAATTTAATTTTCTCTAAGCATTGCTTTAGCTGATCATACCAGTTCTGATACACACTATTATGTATTATCCTTTGGTCCCAAATTAAGATTTCTTTTGTGATTTAACTGATGGGTTATTTAGAAATTATTTCTTAATAATTCCCCAACCTAGAATTCAAGTTGCAATAGGAACACAGTAACAATTTAGTTCCAAAGTTTCCCATCTTTCTCTTAGAACCTGTGCAGAACAAGCAAGAATGTTAAGAGACAAAAAATAAATAAGACAGTAAGCATTTATCTTCATTAAAGCTAGGAGATAATAAAAACCGGAAAAATGCCAAATTATAAAGTAAATATTTCCAAAGTACTTGAGGCTAGTCAAACCCATGCAAGAAGCCACATCTCAGCATGGGAGAAAATGACAAGATATATAAAGGAGACTAGTGGGAGAATAGTTAATTTTCACTCTCAGAAAGAAACAGTTCTATTTTAAGTGGGAAATGCAATATTTAGAACTTCAATTAAGTGGCGGAAATATGAAAAGGAAGTAGAGAAAGAAGGAACAGAAAGTATTATGACAATGAGAGGGTCTCAAATGACAGTCACGGAAAAGACTAGCATGCAGTTTTGTAATTTATTTTGAAACAACAGAAAAGTTATAAAAATAGTATCAGCTGGATGTGGTGGTGCACAGCTGTAATCCCAGCACTCGGGAGGCTGAGGCAGTAAGATCACTATGAGTTTGAAGCCAGCCTGGGATACATAGCAAGACCCTGTCCCAAAAAAACAAAACAAAACAAAAACCCAATTGTGTAACTGTCACAGATTCTCTAATTGTTAACATTAAAAAACAGGCAATTTAAAAGGCAAAGCAGTACCCTTTGGTAGTACAACCTAGGAGTATTCATGGCTGGTAGTTCACACTACTTAAATCACTTGAGTTATTGAGAGGCACAGATGTGACTACACTTTAAAGAATGAATTCATTAGTGCCATAAAGATGGAGGACTTAAGCAGAGACACTTGGAAAAGTATCTTGTTCTTAAGGTACAACTAATGTTCTTCCCCCAATCGGAAAATCCCTGTTGATAGATGGTTTGGGAGGATGCACATCATTCAAATATGAACGTAAAAATTTTACTATCCACACAAAGATGCTATGTAAAAAAAGCAGTGTGACATCTGACAATATCATCATAAAGTAGACAAAAGTTACAACCCTAACTTTTAGCATGAATCCTAAAAATTCTTAATGCAGCTATGAAAAAGATTAAAAAAAAAAAGATCTTAGACATTTAAGAACTCCAGAAAAAGATAGCCAGTCAAAGGGAGGTAGGTAGTCTAAGAAGTATGGCAGAAACAGCACAGAAATGGAAGAAACAGATTTTTTAAATTGAGATTAAAAAAAAAAGAGAGAGAGAGACAAAATGGCAATAAGCACAGGGTGGTTAAACATATACTACAAAAGACACAGTAAAGAACACACTTGGTGGACATTGTTAAAAAGAAACTAAGGTGATAGACTTCTTTAAAAATATGAATTCCAATCTCGTGTTCTAGATAAACCTGACCCCGAACAACCAAGAAAAAAAATCTTGTAAAATAGTTGCAAATAAATTATTTCCAGCAACTAAACAAAAAAGATAGATCTCTTCTAAAAATAATAAAATCAAGGCTGGGTGTAGTGCTGCATGCCTGTAATTCTAGCACTTGGGAGGCTGAGGCAGAAAGATTACTATGAGTTCCAGGCCAGTCTGGACTGCATATAGGGAAGTCAAGGGTAGCCTAAAGCTAGACTCTGTCTCAAAAAATAAAACAAAAAAAATCAACTTAGCATTATACTTCTCTACTGGACATTCAGTATCAGAATACAATAGAAAAATATCTATTAGATACTCAAAGAAAGTATGAACCAGTAATTTTGTATTTAAACAAAACTAGACTCTGTCTCAAAAAATAAAACAAACAAAAAATCAAATTAGCATTATACTTCTCTACTGGACATTCAGTATCAGAATAAATAGAAAAATACTTATTAGATACTCAAAGAAAGTATGAACCAGTAATTTTGTATTTAACTAAACAGATCTTCAGGAACACTATATAGACAATATGATATGCAAAATCTCAATTCTTATTCATATAGCCCTTTCTTGAAGAAATAACCTAAGGACAAACTAAAACCAACAAATGGCAGGAAAAATATCAGCAAAATAACTGCTACTGAGCATCAATGTACTGAAGTGAAGATTTAAAAAAAAATGTACATACAGATGACAGAATGGAATGCAATTTTTACATTCTAAGAATGAGAATTATACTAGATACAAATAAATTATTGCTAAGAACAGAAAATATAAAAGTATAAACAACTACACAAATGTACCTTATATGTAATAGGATTCAAACTTGGAAGGTAAGTATTAAAATTTTAAGCAAAATTAAAGAGTAAAAGTATAAGGGGTAATATAATAATACAATGTTAAAAGGGGGAAGAAAAGAAGGAATGAAAAAAATAAATGTTCATTATTCATTCAAGGAAATGACTCTCCTTTAAGAAAGCAGAAAAAAATAAAAAAGGAAGATGAAGATATGAAGAAGTATAACGGTAACTACTGAGAGGAAGGGGATCTTTTCTAATATCAGAATTATCATTTTAAAAGCAAAGAAAATATGTCATTTAAAGATTCAAAATACATACACTTAGAAAAAAAAAGGATAACTAATTTTATAAAACCAAAACTAAGAACTTCCTATCTGGCTTAACTCAACCATAAACAGAACAAATGACCAAACAAACAAACAAAAAAAAAAAAACACCCAACTGACCAAATAAACCTCAAAAAAACAAAACCTTAAAACTGACTCAAATCAAATCCATCCTATGCTGTCATAAAGACATATGTGTAGGCCTGAATATAGCTCAGTTGTATGGCACTTGCCTATCATGCAAAAAGCTCTAGGTTCAAATCTCCAGCACTATAAAAATAAAAACAAACAGCACCACAAAAATAGATATATCTATGGTTCAGGAAGTCTTTTTTTTTTTAAGGAAGTTTTATAGAAAAACAAAACATGGGGAATGTAGCATAGTGGTAGGTAGAGTAGTTGCTTAGCATGCACTAGGCCCAGGGTTCAATCTCTAGCACAGTACCCCTCCCCCCGTTTAAAATAAAGGAAACTTAAAGGATAGGATAAAGTTCCAAAAACCACAGATTACAATTTTCCATCAACCTATAAATTTGGCCAAAAATGAATGCATTATAAAGATTACAATTCACATGGTTCAAGTACTACAATTCAACATTCATAAAGCAGAAATTATAATGGACATAAAAACGGAAACATGAGGAAATTAAAGATTTATTTTTTCTAGTCTGAGAGAAAAAATACAGAAATAAAATGACCAAAATGGCATTTGTGAATATTAATCCATTCTACCATAATAAATTAAAATAATCTATTGAATTATCACAAAAACTAACCATGTATTAGGCTATTAAAAAAAAAAAACCTCAATAAATTCTAGAAATAGACATACAAGCCAGACGGGGATGTGCACTTGTGTTCCAAGCTCTTTGGCACTCAGGGGTGGTGGGATCACTTTGAGCTAACTGGTTCAAAACCAACCTAGGCAACAACACCAATGTCTTTAAAAGGAAAAAAACACACACACAAAAACAAAGAAACAAACAAACAAAAAACTACTACCAACCACATAAAACTATTAACAACACATAAAACTAAAAGTTCAAAACAAAATCAGACAACTAAAAGGACTTCAGTCTGAAAATTTAAAAATTCTCACTATGTGGGTCAGGGGAAATATAATGAACTAAATGGAGTTTCAAGTATATGATAAAATACTGCACATTAAAAGCTTTGTAATAAAACTAAAACAGTGGTCAGAAGTGAAGTCAATGTTTTAAATACTTTGTTTTTGGCTTTTGAGACAGGATCTTACTATATTTTTCCGACTGACCTCAAACTTTCTATGTAGCCTAGGCTGGCCTGGAACTCTTGGCAATGTTCCTGCCTCAGCCTCCTGAGCACTGGGATTACAGGTATGCATCACCACATCTGGCCCTTTGGTTTTTTTGTTTGTTTGTTTATTTTTGGTTTTGGTACTGGAGATCAAACTCACGACCTCAACCTCGTGCTTGCCAGGCAAGTGCTTATGCTGCTGAGCTAAATCCATGGCCCCGGCCCTGTTTTTAATACTTTTGTTAATGAAAAAAAATGAAAGTAAGCTATTAAGTAGTTTAGAACAATAAAACAAAAATTTAGTTAGCTGAATAAAAATACAGGGACAACACTATTTAAAAAAAAAAAAAGAAATTAAGAAGATACAAATCAGAAAGCCTTAGGCCAAGCATAGTGGCACAAGCCTATAAATGTCAGCCTTTGGGAGGCTGAAGTAGAAGGATCACTGTGAATTCAAGGCCAGCCTGGGATACATGGTGAGTTCAGGGCCAGCTTGAACTACATAGCAAGACTCTACCTCAAAAAAGAGAAAGGAAAGGGAGAGGGGAGGGGGAGGAGAAGGGGGAGGGGAAGGAGGAGGGGGAGGAAAATAGCCAAAAGAACTTTAAAAAAAAAATTTTAAAGCTTTTCAGTTGGGAGGAAAAAAAAATATTGGTAGATTAAATACTAGCTACTCTTCATAAGAAAAACAGTAAAATTATGCAAAGTAAGAAACTGAGGAAAACCACAGAAATAGAAAAATTTTAAAAATATTAAGAAACTGCTTTGTAAAGCTCTATACAATTGTATTAAATATGGATAAAGTAATTTTTTAGTGATCCCAGATAGCCTTGGCAGACTGATTTTCAAAAAACATAAGAAGCAAGTCTTAAAAACTGGCTACATTTTGGATTGGGGATTTAGCTCAGCAGCTCAAGCGCTTGCCTAATACACACAAGGTTGTAAATTCAATCTCTGGTACAAAAAAAAAAAAAAAACTGGCTACCAAACAAAAAACACAAGGCCATACAGTTTTATAGGGAAGGGCCAGGGATGTTAGCTCAGTGGCACAAGTGCCTGCCTGGCGTGAGCAAGATCCTGAGTTTGATTTTCAGTACCAAAAAAAAAATGTTTTGCAGGGAAATTCTCCCAAATCTTTTAAGGGCTGAAAATTTCAATATTATGTGAAAGTTACTGTACACTGTAGGAAAAGGAAACATCCTAAATTTTAAAATGAAATATAAATACCAAAACGTGAAAAAAACTGCATACACAAAAACCAGCAGATTAATCTTACTTTGGGATTTTAATTTAAAAAGTGGGTATCAGTAAACAATGCAATATCACATTAAAATAATTTAGGAATGTCAGTTTGGTTCTGTATTTTAAAAAAAATATATCATTAGCTCAATAAATACTAAAAAGGCATATGACAAAACTTAATATGCATTTGTTATGGCTTGTATTTAGATACCTCCTGCGTGCCTGCAAACCTTGAAAGATCACATGTGGGGCTTTTCAGAGGTGGTTGGATCTAGGGTGTGTGATAATGAGATTAAGGATGTGATGCTGGGATTAAGTAATGGGAGTGTTACCCACCCTAAGGTTAGGTACACTGGATAGAATATAAGGGACAGAAAGTGGGCTCCTGCTACCACTTGCTGCTTCTTCACTACTTCAGTGCTTTGCAGTTTCTCCCCGGTGATGCCCCTCTGCCATGGCACCCTGCCTTATAGCCAGCTGACTATGAACTGAAACCTCTACAAACTAAGAGTTAAATAAGCTGTTCTTCCTTTAACTCTGGGTGTTGGGTATTTTGTCTCAACAAGAAAAGTAATTAAGACAGCTTTCTTGTTTAAAAGTACTTAGTAAAACAGGAATCAACAAATGTTTCTTAACATAATAGATACAAAAAAATATGCATGTGTAGTACTTAATGCAGAGATACTGCAAACACTCCTTTTAAAGTAAGGAATAAAAAGAGGATGTCAACAACAAATAAACAAGATGTCTAACTAATTACTACTATTTAATAATACTGTCCTTGTCTAAATAAGTCAATATAAGTTGGTAAGGAAAAAATTAGAAGCATAAGAATCTAAAAGAAGAGCTAAACCTAATACTATCTGCAGATGATATGATTATAAATTACAAACCCCATGAAAATCACAAATGCCATAAATAACGGAGCTTGGTAAGACAGAGATAAAAAGTTAGTACACAGAAATTAGGTCTTCATGTATATAAACAATGTTATAATCCATAAACCTACTTAATAACAAAAGGCAGAAAATATTTAGCAGTAAGAAAAAATAAGCAAAATTTATGTGAGAAAAGCTTTAAAACTTTCCTGAAGGAAGCAAAATAGACATACTATGTTCTTCTACACAAGAATACTGTAAAGATGCTATTTTATCCTAACTTAATTTATAAAATAAGGTGACCTCAATAAAAATAATCTGTTCACTTCTCCCTCTAAAGTTTATGTGGTAAAATAAGAATGGCCTTGTAAAGTCCTAAAACAAGAAAATGAGATTAGCTATCAGATATTAAAAGTCATAAAAAGAGGGCTAGGGGTTTAGCCCTATGAGTGCTAGCCTAGCATGCACAAGACCCTGGGTTCAATCCTCAGCTCAGAAAAAAATAGAAAAAAACAGCCATAATAGAAATAACTGACTGCTGAGTGTGGCGACACATGCCTGTAATCCCAGCACTTGGGAGGCTGAGGCAGAAGGCAAGTTCGAGGCCAGCCTAAACTGCATAGTGAGACCCTGTCCTAAAAAGACCAATAAGACCAAAAAAAAGGAAGGAAGGAAGGGAAAAGAAATACATAAGTGTATCTCTGTGTATGAGTATATGTGCCAAGCTTTTGTGTGGCAAAATAAACTACAAAAATCTCTACCATACAAAGGTCAAGGACAAATAATTTAGATATAACACCTGCAACTCATATTATAGACTAAGGGTTAATCTTAATTTAAAAAGAACCCTCAATAAATGGGGAGACCAAAAATCCGAGAAGAAAAAAAGGGCACAGAACACCAACCAGCAGTTCATTAAAAAAGAAAAAGTGGGGAGGAGAGCAGCAGCAACTCAGTGGTGTCAGTTCATATTTGTCTAGCATGAATGAGGAACTGGTTTTATTCCCCAGCAATAAAAAAAGGGAGAGAGGGAGAAGAAAGGAGGGAAGAAGACAGAAGGAAAAAAGGAAGGAAGGAAAGGAGACAAAGGTCTTACATAAGTGAACAGGTAGTCAAATGCAAATTACAAGCACATAAGGAAACCATTTCTTGCAAATCCGATAGATAAAAATCTAAGAATTTGATAATTCATGTGACAGACATAAGAAAACAGGTGCTCTCACTGATGCAAAATATTGATGACCTCTATGGAGGGCAATCTAGAAATAACAATCAAAATTACAAATACATTTACACTTAACCCATGAATGTCACCTCCAAGCATTTATCTTACAGATGTATAAAAATACATATGAAATGATGTTCTGAAATGATAAGTAATTTAGAATGGTCCTAGCACACATCTAAAAGGAACTGGTTAAACATGTCCTCTCATTTTCACAATGGTAGATGCTGCTGGAAAAAATGAAACTTTATAGCTATCTGGAAAGATGAAGGATCCTTTGATGATCAGCCAATTCCAGATACTGGACAGAAATATATGATGAGCCAGACTATTCTGCTATGCCAGGAAACAAGGAAGATAGATATCAAACATTAATGAATTAGCAAAAGAATACTATACTCTTTCAGACAAAACCACACCCACAAAGAGGTTAGGAACCACTCTTACACTCAGAGAAGAGAAGAGAAGAGAAGAGAAGAGAAGAGAAGAGAAGAGAAGAGAAGAGAAGAGAAGAGATGAGATAGTAAGAAAGAAATAAAAAACAAGCTGAATGAAAGAATACTATACTCTCCCACATAAGAATTCCATCTAATAGAAAAACAATAGCAGAATTTGAAGAAATTACCAATTAGTAATCCTTAATAATATATGTGATTTGAGTAACAAAGTTCAATAATCTCTAATTAATCTACAGGTTAATTTCAGCATCACTAAAATTGGGATAACTAATACTGTGAATTTCCCAGCATGATAAAATATAAAGCACTTATGAAGTATTCTGAACCAGAACTGACTTAAACTTTGAGATAACTTTCATTTTAAGGGAATACAGAAGATGGAAGAAAAACATGATACAAGAAAATAAAAGAAAATCTCAAGTTTGGGAGATATTTTATAGGACAAGTGAACGAGTTTCTACCACAAGTTACTGATACGAAAAAAAAAAAAGAGGGAAGAAAATAGGACTTTCGATTAGAAGAGACATAACCAAATGTGGTATGTAGGTCTTATTTGAATTTTGATTAGAATCAACTAACTAGAAAAAGACATATTTGAGAAAAATCAGAAAAACTGGATTATGGGAAGGGTATTAGAGAGTACAAAAATTATTTTTAATTTCCTTACTTATAAAAATGGCATTGCTGCTGCCTAAGAAAATGCACAGGTTTTCTGAGGTATGTACTAAAGCAATATGGATAAATAACATGCTGTCCAGAATTTGATTTAAGAAATTTGAAGTACAGAACAAAATGCAAATAGCATAAGCAAAGGTAGAAAACTCCTGACAGTCTGAATAACGGCTATACATACAAAGCTTACAATGTTCTCTTAATTTTTATATAAGCTTGAAAATATTTGTAAGACAGTACCTGAAAATGAGAATGAAATTAGCAAAACCTTAGGTACCAGCAGCAGGCATAACACCACGGGTCATATGATGCAGACTTTCAGACTATTTCTTTTTCTTTCTTTTTTGCTTTTTGAGACAGGGTATCACTATGTAGTTCAGGCTGGCCTCAAACTCATGGCCATCCTTCTGCCTCAGCCTCCCAAGTGCTGGGATTACAGGCGTGCGCCACCACGCCTGGCTCCCTGTTTCTTTACTATATGTATTTTACAATGAAATATTGACTTTGAGTTAAAGGGATAAAAGTGAATTCATTGTAAGAAAAGACTTCTCAGATGATCACATTAGGGCTTTTATATTTGTTTTCATATATTTGCTTCATGTGTTGTAGCATTCCATGACAAATTATCCATAAAAGGTTCCTAAATAAAATGTAATAAAAATACAAACATTTTTCCAGGTTGTCACATTTCCAAATATTAATTCAAGACACCAGTGCACACACACACACACACACACACACACACCCCATATAGAAATCAACTGTCCAATTCAGAATATGGTGTTAGTTCCCTTACCGTCAATATTAAGCATCATTTTCCACATGGCAGGTCGAACAGATTGATGGAATCCAAACCATACTTCCCTGCCCCCTCCCAGAGGGTGGTCATATCCTTCTGGAGCTGAGAAAAAGGAACGCCCCACAGGTGTATATCTACAAAAGTTAAAATGGCAAGTTCAATCACTTCTCTCCTGTGTATTTAAATCTTCATAAAAATGAAGATTAAAGCACAAATGATTCATCATAATGATGCTCACAATTACTAATACATTAAACTAAATGTTTTTGAAATTTATGAAGGTGAATAGGAACCATTCTAAATGAAAAAATCCAGCAACATCCTTCACTAAAATTATCCATTTTCAGAATTGCTAATTTACATGTGAATAAGTTTGATTTAAAGTATTTCCTTAAAATAGGTTTTAAAAAGTTAAAAGTTCCAGGCTGGGGATATGGCTCTGTGACACAGCACCTGCCTGGCAAGGTCCTGAGTTCAATTCTCGATACCAAAAAAAAAAAGTTAACAGTTCCAACTTAAAAAATACTAAATAGGCAAGAAAATTTCTATAAACACTTTAAAACATACTATTTATCTTTAAAGAACTACACACACACACAACCTGGTATACATATATACACTGGAATGCTAGTTTGATTAAAAGCAATTTTGACATGATTTGACACTATTGTTTGGACCGTAAAAATTACTTTCAGAGTAAGACAATTTAACTACAGAAGTATATCTGAAAATGTATTAGTTATTCAAGGCCTATAGCTCTACAGGAAAGAGTGAGACATTTTTCTATGAAAGAATTCATTAGAACAGCTAAATGATGTGTATATATTTGTAAAAGTCAGAAAATTTTCTATAATGTAATTCTGTCAATGAATTTATATGCATGCTATTTTTCTTCAACTGAAATAATAAAAATTTACAACCAAGGAAGGCCTATACCACTCACTCTTAGGAGGAAAACCATCACAGTGAAAATCTAAAGAGGAAAAAAAGCCAGAAGCACCCACTTCATCGAGGGCAGATGTCGTAGCACCACATCAACGGCATGGACAGGGTTAGTGCTGATTGGCTTGTCTAATTCCAGTGGCTCAGGCAAGGTCCGTCCTGTCAGTACTTCATGCAGTAGGTGCCAACTCACCCGAGAGACAAATTTGATTGACACCTTGAAAGGTCGATCTTTTCCACCTTCCCCAGGTAATGTAACATCTAAATCTACCTGTTCACAGATAAAGAGTAAAGTGGCAAATGTTAAAAGAGATAACTACAATTATCTAAAGTTTAACTTACATAAAAATGTCAGAGAAAATGCAAAAATTAAAAAAATCAATCTTAATGTCAAATCAATACACTAAAATTTAAACATGGTTATTCATGCCAGTATTATTACTGCCAAATACTGAAAATTATCTACACGCCCTAACATTTAGGGCACTATAAAACAAATGAAGATCTTTTAGAATTGCTATGGGATAATTTGCAAACCATATTATTAAATTAACAAAGGAAAATACAAAGAATTACAAATAGTATGACAACTTTTGTGTAAGGAATAAGGAGGAAATAAAAAAAATACTCATGTATTTGCTTACTTTTGCAAAAAGAAACACAGTAAGCAGGAACCAGAAAAAAAAAAAAAAAGAAACTGATTATTTTTAAAGTATGGAAAGGAGTTAACTGGAAGAAGTAAGAGAACAATTTTAAATATAGTATATTTTGGGGTACTATTTTGACATTTGGGAACATTAAAAGTTTTACACAGCAGGACAGTAGATAGGTAGTTGAGGTGGGAGGATCACTTAACTCCATGGAGATCAAGGCCAACTAACCAACCTTGGGCTGGGGATATTAGCTCAGCTGCACAGCGCTCACCTGGCAACTGTAAGGGTCCTGAGTTAGATTTCCAGGACAGGGGGGAAGAAAGGACCAATCAGCCTGGATAATACAGTGAGACCCCATCTCAGAAAAATTAGTAACTTATTTTTTTAGAGAGAGAGAAATCTTTCTGAGACAAGGTTTTACTATCCAGTTCAGGCTGGCCTTGAACTCACTTGAACTCACAAGCTGGTCTTAAACCTGCAGAGATCTTCCTGTTCAGCCTCTCAAGTGCTGGGATTATAGCCATGCATCACCATGTCCGGCCTAAATAAATAATTCTTTAAAAAGTTCTACATATTTAAAAAGTTTTACAAAACAACAAAGATACAAGGGAAAAAATTGAGACTAAGTATAAGCAAAATCAAATAAACTCAAATTGAGACTAAGTATAAGCAAAATCAAATAAACTCAAATGTATTTAGAATGATTATCATAATTGCCTTGCAATACGGAAAAGGAAATATTAATGCAAGTATCTATGTCCTGACTACACTCTGAGTTTAAGAGGTAAGGATGGAGAAACGGTGGTGGTTTGGAAGAACAACTGCATACAATGAAATGACCTCCTTTTATGCCAGTACTATACTGGAGCTCAAACCCAGGGTCTAATACATGCTAGGCAAGTCACTCAGTGAGCTATTTCCCTAATCACCTCTCTTTTTTCTTTTTAAATATGAAACAGTATCTTGTTAAATTGCTGGAGTTGACCCTGAACTTTCAATTCTCCTGCTTCAACCTTCTTAATAGTTGGGAATACTGGCTTGTACCACCACACTTGGCTGCTGCTGCTTCTTTTCCTGGGGTGCTAAGATCAAACCCAGGGTCTCACAAGTGACAGGCATGTGCTCTACCACTGAGCTATCTCCCCAGCCCTAAAACCTTAAACTTGATGAGAGGCAAGAGCTATGCTAGTAGTTTTCTGAAAGGACTTGGTCTAAAAGAGCTGGGACTGAGGCAAACAGATTGTTTGGCTCCTAAGGCTTCCTGCCTCCAGCACACAACTCAGTGGTATGTTTGTTTTCCCCAATTACCAACATGTTTGGAGACATACTTCTCTCTGCTTGGATGTTTGCTCCCCACTTGGGAACATGGACAGAGAAGCCTCTAGAGTGAGTAGAGTACCCAAGCAGCCCACATGCCACACAACTAAAGGCTAGTTAGCTGTATAGAATGAAACAAACAAAAACCTCTGGAGTGAAGGCAGCCTTGAGGCAGACAACACACCACTGGCTGGCTCTGGAACACATGACTGGCAATGGAACACATCAAATCAAATTCTTTGCACAGCAAAAGAACAACCTAAAGACAACCTTCAGAATGGAAGAAAATCTTGGCCAGCTTCTCTTCATACAGAGAATTTAATATCTATAATATATAAAGAACTCAGAAAATACCACCATAAGAATGGTATAATCCAGTCAATAAAAAGGTAAATGAACTGAGCACACACTCCTTGAAAGTACAAATGGCCAATTACTACAGGGAAAAATGTTCAATGATTTTAGCCATCAGGGAATGCAAATCAAAACTACAACGAAGTTTCATTTTACCCAGTTAGAACAAAAAAAATACACACACACACACACACACACACACACAAATAAATACCTATGAAAATGCATGGAAAAAAGGAATTCTTACACTGTCGATGGAAACATAAATTAGCATGATATTATGGAAGTAAGTATGTAGGTTCCTCAAAACCCTAAAAATAGCTAGGCATTGTGGCACACGCCTGTAATTCCAGCACTTGGGAGGTTGAAGCAGGAGGATCACTAAAAGTTCAAGGGCAACTAGACTACACAGTGAGCTCAAAGCTAGCTTGAACAACAAAGCAAGACCCTATCTCAAACAAAACAAAATGAAACAAAAACCACACAAACAAAAACAACAAAAAACCCCCACATATACACACACAAACAAACAAAAACCCTAACAACAACCAACCAAACACAAAAACTATAAAACAGAACTACTATGTGATCTAGGTATATCATTCCTCAAAATATATCTAAAGAAATTAAAATCAGCATATTATAGATAGTACTTGCTTTCCTATGCATGACATACCACAATTCATAATAGCTCAATTTGAGAGTCAGTCTAGATGCTCATTAGTGGAAGAATGGATAAAGAAAATGTATTGTATATATACACAATGAAGTATTATTCAGCCAGTAAAAAGAATGGAATCATATCATCTGCAGAAAAATGGATGGAAGTGGACATTATCATGTTAAATGAAATACGACAGACTCAAAGACAAGTACTACATGTTTTTCCTAGTACATGGAATCTAACAATAACAAAAGATGACATAAAAGCACAAGAGAGAAGCCAGGTGGGGTGGCACACACCTCTAATTCCAGCACTCTCAGAACACAGGAGGCTGAGGCAAGAGAATCATTACGAATTTGAGATCAGCTTGGGCTACAAAGTGAGCTCAAGGCCAGCCTGAACTACATAGTAAGACCCTGTCTCAACAACAACAAAAAAAAACACAAGACAGACAAAAAAGGGAGGAGGGGTATAAAAGAGGGTAATAGAGAGATGGAGATGAACAACATGTTATATGCATGTATGAAAATACAACATTGAATATTTTGTAAAATTAAAAATACATTTATAAAGTAGACAGAACTAGAGATCATCATATTAAGCAAAATAAGCCAAGCTCAGAAAAACAAGTATCATGTTTTCTCTAATATGAGGTATGATAGAAGCCGATAGTGCATGTTTAAATTAAAAAATATTTACAACACTAAAAGGCACCTTGCCAATTAATCCCCCTCAAAATACTATCCCTTGCTTCAAACATATTTATCCTATTTTTCTTGCCACTTTCTGAAACAGTTCTGCAAGCTCTCTTTTGTAAATGTCTTCAGTAGGGCTGTTGTGGCAGTGCTGACGTGCAGTGCTGACATCCTGAATAGATTCAATACGTTTACCCTTCATAGTCATTTTGACTTTGGGGAAAAGCCAGAAGTTGCACAGCACCAAATTTCAGCAAATATGGTAGATGAGGACACACTGTACTGTTTTTTATGAGACTGTCTTTCTGGTGGACAGCAGCATTCAATGTGGTTTTTATTTATTTATTTTTTTAGACAGGGTTCTGCTGCGTAGCCCAAGCCAGCCTTGAACATGTGGTAATCCTTCTGCTTTAGCTTCCCAAATGCTGGGATTATAGGTGTGTGCCACCATGCCTAACTCACTGTTTCTAATCATACCTACTACAACACCATTCACTGTATTCTTGATCATACTTCGTGAAGATACCCACAAAAGATACCCACAAAAGAACTGCTTCAGACAGTGGCAAGGACAATGACGTAAGTATGTTCTAAGCAAGAGGAAATATGTTGAGAGGGATTATGGAATGTGTCTCACTACAATAATTTTTTTCTTTTTTTTTGAGCTAGGATCTTGTCATGTAGTTTCATATATATGTACGGTATGCACGAAAGTGCCACAATGAAACTCAAGTAAAACACTTTTTTAAATGCTGAGAGTCATTATATTAGGCACGTAGTCCTGTAAGTATTTTATCTTTACTTTCATTGTTCTACAAGTTGAGTAAGAAAAAAAATTTTTTTAATTAACATTTGTTACCTTTTTTTTTTTTTTTTTTAAATCAGTACTGGGGATCAAACTCATGACCACACGCTTGCAAGGCAAGCTTTATGCCGCTGAGCTAAATCCCCAGCCCTGAGTAAATTTTTTTCAATGATTGAAACAATTAAAGGTAGATTGTGAAGCAGGGCATGGTGACTCACGCCTGTAATCCCAGCACGTGGGAAGCTGAGGCAGGAGGATCACTGCAAATTAAGAGGCCAGCCTGGGTGGGCTACAAAGTGAATTCAAGGCCAACCTGAATTGAAACCCTGTCTCAAAAAGACGAGAGAAAGAAAAAAAAAAAGGATTGTGAGAATATATAAAAAAAGGTGCAAAGAATCTGAATAGACACTTATCCAAACACATATAAAGGACTAATAAACATAAGATGCTCAATATCACTATTTATCAGGTGAAATGCAAATCAAAATCACAATGAGATAGCATCTCATGCTTATTAGATGACTACTATTTAAAAAAAAAAAGCCCAGAAAGTAAATATTAGCATGAATGTGTAGAAATGCGAATGAACAATTGTACACTGTTGGTTGGAAAGAAAAATAGTGCTGCTGCTTTGGAAAACAGTATGGTGGATTTTTCTTTAAATTAAAAATAATTACCTCATGATATATTAATTTCACTTTGTTATACACCCCAAAGAATCTAAAGGGTTCTCACATAGACACTTATACATCTATATTCATAACAGGATTACTTAGAAAAGCCAAAACGTGTCCCACAACAGATGAACAGCTAAAAAAGAATGTGTTGTATACATACAATGGAATATAAGCCTTCAAAGGAAAAAAAAATCCAACATATGCTACAATATGGATAAAGCCTGAGGATATGATGCTACACGAAAAGACAAACAATCCATGATTCCATTTTCGAGGTTTTAGTTAAGCTCATAGTGAGTTAAGCTCATAGGCTGAGGGGTGAGGGCACTGAAGTTTTTGTTTAATGAATAAAGTTTCAGTCAACAAGAAAAAGAGTTTTGGAGATGGATTTTGCTGATGATCTCTCAATATTAATGTACTTAATATCACTAAATTTTAGCCATTATACCTTAAAATGGCTAAGATGCTAGTTTTATGTTATGTGTATTTACCATAATGTTTTAAAAGAAAGTATTTCTCCAGAAGATACTTGCTACAAGGAAAAAAAAGTATCTTGAGAGGAGAAATCTGGTAGTTATCAACTTAATCAAGAGACTAAAGTTAACCTATACAAATACCTATACAAATTTTGTGCCTTTCAATATCAGGCACAAAAATGGAAAGAATGCCTATATAATATTTCTGCCAAAAATACATAAATACATTACAGAATGAGAGAGAGAGAGAGACAGACAGACAGACAGAGAGAGAGCAATTACAACAACAATATAATTAGAATTATTCAAGGGTGAGCATGAGACAGACTCCAATGGAGAGACAGTCTGCAAAGTAACTTGCCTGTAACCCTCTTTCCCCTCCCCTTGAGAAAGTATCACCCTATGTAGTTCAGGTTGGCCTTGAACTCACTATATAGCTTAGTTGGCCTCAAATTTGGAGTGATCCTCTTGCCTCAGGCTCCCAAGTGTGAGATCATAGGCTTATGCCACTATGCCTACCCTTGCCTATACCCTTGAATCATGTTAGCATCAGGAAAGGAAAAAAAAAAAGCTAGGAAACTGTTCTACAGTGAAGACTAAAGAGACATGCCATATATATATATATATATATATATATATATATATATACATACATACATATATATATATAATGATTCTGGAATAGTGGACTAGATTTTGTATCTATAGAGGAGATATGTTATACAACATCTTTAAAACAACTGAAAAAATTGGAATATGGATTGCTGATTAAAGTATCATATCAATGTTAAATTTAATGAGGCTAACAAATATAACATGGTTTTTATCTTTATTTTTAGGAAATACATAATAAAGTAGTATGATATACACAACCTAATTGTTAATGATTCAGGAGAAATACATATAAAATCATATATATAGCTAAAAATGGAGGAAAATAGTAAGGAAAAAATTATAAAACCAATGTAGCAAATATTAAGGATATTGGTGAATCTAGGTAAAAAATACATCAAAGTTCTCTACCTGCTTTTTACAAACTTTCCCAACAAACAAATTATTTCCACAAAGAAAGTTTAAAATTAAAAAAAAGTTTAAAATTATAAAAATAGATGTATACATTGATATATAGATTATAACTTAAAATAGTAATAAATTCATCAAAAGGGAGACACGGAAAACTATCTTTACAATAAAGGAATGTACATCTTACCCCAGTAGTTGCCACAGGAAGTGGATTAGCTGTATAAAGGCTTCTTTTTCCATCATATACTGGTCTACGGTCTCCAAATATAGTTACTTTAAAATGCTGAACCATTGAGTCAACCACCTCCCTAAAGAAGGAAAAAAAAAATTCACAAAAAAATATTAACTGAAGTAATTTCTGGTATAGTTTAAAGCCATCAAATTTCAAAAGACATTCATTCATCCATGATAAAGATTTTGCTTTCAGAACTATGACTTAGGATAGCAAAAAAAGACAATGCGGCCGCCAAAAGATGACATGTATTTCCCAAAGACAGAATAATGAATCCAGTACATCATTCTGAGACAAAACCGACCTGCAAAATATTTTCCTTAGAAACTGACTCAAAAATCTCTTTCATCAGCTGAAAGCATTCCCTGATATGTTTACCTCTCTTTCTTGAAGATTAAGATGCAAGCTCTATTTTGCTAAAATAGTTCCTAGTACTAATAGAGAATAGTGTTCTTTATTAGAACTCAGTCTATTGCATTATAATTATTATTTATTCTAGTCTATTGCATTATAATTATTATTTATTCATTACTATTGTGATTTAAAAGGAGACATGGAAAAGTATATCTTTATGATAAAGGAACATACATCTTACCCCCGTAATTGCCACAGGAAGTGGATTAGCTATGTAAAATAGTGCTGCCTCGATACTGAGGTTCTTGCAAGCAACAAACACATCTGCATTCCTTATACTTCCCTATCCTTAAAACTGTGTCTAACAATAGCAACAACAAAACAAAAAAACAAACAATAAACCCAAACCGTATCTAGTCTGTGAAGATACTATGAAACTTCCATTTTTAACCAGCAAACTTTTTGATCCAATATACTCAAGAGGAAAGACATTCAAGACCTTAAAAAAGAAAAAAAATTGACCATAGAGAATGATACCAAGTATCTATAAATCAACATTTATTCTGTACATGCATATTCACATAAGCAGTGAAAAGACATCTGGAAGGATACGTGCTAAAAAAGATAAAACAGCACTGCCAGGCATAGTGGCACACATTTGTAACCCCGGCACTCAGGAGGCTAAAACAGGAGGATAAAACAGGAGGATCACCAGGAGTTTGAGGCCAGTGTGGGCAACACAATGAGTTGGAGGCCAGCCTGAACTACATAGTAAAACCCTCAAAACAAAGTAAGATCAGACCAGACCACATGAGAGGGTCACAGGGTAACTTCTATTTTGTTTATATAATCTAAATATGTTACCATGAAAGTAGTGCTACGCAGTATTGGTATGAGCTAAAATGAAATTAAATGAGTCAAATACAACTCATGCAAGGGGGCAGGGAAGAATGGGAAAAAAATATTTTCTATAACAACAAAAAAAAACAAACTCAAGCTGACTTGATACAGAGTAATTTTCTAGATTACACATATTTCTCCCTTTTTTTTTTTGTCTTATTAGACCTATGTTTAGTAGGTCTTTCTTTTGACAACAAAGATTTGCTTTACCTATCAGTTCTTGGGTTCAGAACAAAGTTCAGTGATTTTCTGCCATTTTTTCCTTTTTTCTTTCTGGTCATTATAATTAAGGCCAGTTTCTCAGATGTAATTACTGAGAGCTTTGTCTAGGATGTTTTGACTATTTTGTCATTTTTATATTTATTATTTATTGGTCTTTTTGAGAAAGGATCTCACTATGAAGTTCAGGCTGGTCTTGAGCACACTTTGTAGCCCAGGCTGGTCTCGAACTCACAGTGATCCTCCTGCTTCAGCTGGGTTGAGTTTTGTTTTGTTTTGTTTTGTTTTGTTTTGTTGTGCTGGGGATGGAACTCATGACCTCACGTCTGTCAAGCAGGCACTTACACAGCTGAGCTAAACCCCTGTCATTTTTTGGTCATTTTTAAAGTTAACACTAAATTTAAACTTACTAATTTCTGGCAACCCAACCAAATCAGTGTTAGCTATTAACAACATTCACATATTTGTTGAACTGAAACCAGTAATTTGGTATCATCAAATTAATTTTTTTAATCATACTTTTGAGGTATTGTTTAAATGTTGGAGGAGACAGCACTGGTAGGCAAAAAGCATTTTAATGGCTTAAAAAAACCCATCCTGTACACAGTATATCCTCAATAAATATTCTACAGAGGATAATTAATCTACTTTAATGAACTGCCACAGCCTCTAAAGGAATGAATTTAAGTTGAATTCAATATATTTTCTCTAAGTTAAATCTGGTTTTCTTCTGATTGTTCCCCCTGTTTAGTTAATGGTGCTTCCATCTTTCTGCTTACCTATGTTCCAAATCTGGTTCATCTCTTTACTTAACTAGTTGTTGACTTTACCTCTCTGTAATATTTCTTACACTAGTCCTTTACTTTTCACTCCCAATTAACACCATCTTAAATAAGCACTTCAAATCCTAGAACTGTTATTATTTCTTGTAAGTTTCTTGGCTTTTATGTCAGGAGTTTTTCCTTCTCATCCTAATTTATAACGCCACTGCCAATTAAGTCCCTCACCGCCACTTTTATTGTTCAGATAAAAAATACTGAGTTGTGCTCTGGGGTTTAGCTTAGCTGGCTAAGGGCCCACCCTGGTAACTGTGAGGTCATGAGTTTGATCCCAGATGCGGGGAGGAAAAACATACACACACACACACACACACACACACACACACACACAAATTCAGCCTGTCTTTTAAGTGAGATGGTGAGTTCAATCCCAGGTATAAGAAACACACACACACACAAATGCTGAGTTAATCATACTCAGTTTGTAGCATATTATCAACTCTGTAATGCCTTTCTTAAAATAACTGATTTCTTTCTTTCCATCTCCACTTCCTATTCTCATCCTTTTTTCCAATTTCTAATGTGCTTGATGAACATCTTCCTGTTTATATGTATTCCTTCTACCTTCTACACTGGAGTTTAAAATCTATTCATGCTATTGAGGGATGCTGACTTAGTTCACTATTCTTTTAAAAAGTTACTTTCATTATTTTCAAAAACTTTATGAAAACCTGTTGTAAAAAATTTAAACATCGCTTAGTTCTGTTTCTGATTAATGTAAAGTATTCCATGTTTTCTATCTATTCCCCCAGCAAGAAGCCTTAGTATCATTAACTCCCAGCCACCCCAAACAATGCTCTAATTCATAATCTTCTTACATGTCTCCTGTGAACCTGTGTAGAAACTCTCTTCTTGTTACATACCTAGAAAACAGACTGAGAGTCAAAATGAATTTTGTCAACTTTGATAAAATGAAGAACTGCTAAATTGCTCTTTAGAATGATAACACTATCTGTGGTCCTTGATCTTTCTAGTTCCCTACATCTTGAAGCCAAAGCTGGCATTATCCATCCTTACTTGCTGGATACATACTAAAAGCTTGACAGATATAAACTAAAACTTATTTTAATTTAGATTTCTCTTATTACTAATTTTTGGATGTGCCTGGTTTTCTTTTTGCACAATTCCTTATTTTCTTTGCTCATTTTTCTAACTGGGGATCCAGTCTTATTGAATTGAAATTAAATAGAATTAATTCATAAACAGGCTTAGTTATTACAAGTATCTATTCCCACAATGTTAGCTGTTAATGTTGCCCATGTATTTTTTTAACTGAAATCAATAATTTGATATCATCAAATTAATTTTTTTTAATCTTATGGTTTCATACTTTTAAGGTGCTGTTTAAAAAGTATTTCCTAGTATAAGTATCCCTTATTGGAAATGCTTAGAATCAGAAATTCTTGAACCTCTACATACACACTGAGATATTTTGGGGGAGGGAACCCAGGTTTAAATACTTAATTTATGTTGCATGTACACATAGCCTGAAGATAACTTTATTTTATTTATTTATTTACTTTTGTACTGGGGATAGAACTCACGACCTCGCACTTGCCAGGCAGGCTCTTAAGCCACTGAGCTAAATCCCCAGCCCCCTGAAGGTTAATTTTATATATTACTAGTAATTTTGTGCACAAAATTTTGTGACATCATGCTGGTGTGCAAAAAGTTTCAGATTCTCTAGTATTTTGGGTTTGGGATTTTCAAATTAAGGATGTTTATCCTGTAGTAAATCACACAACTTACATTTCCTTGACTTTAGTAATATTATTTTGGGTATTAATTCATTTGAAGTTTCTCTTTATAAACAGTAAGTACTCAATTTTATTTTTCCCTATAGTTAACCAATTTCTCCATACCTTCTATTTAACCAATATTTAACCAATCAATTTGTAATAACACTTTTATTTTATTATATTCTTATATAAATCAAGTTGGCTAAATGTTTTCTATTTTGTTCCAATGGTCTATTTTTCTGCTCTTGGGTTAGGATCACATATTTTATTCATTAATAAAGCATTTCATTGCTTTATCAAGTTGTAATATGAACTGGGGCAAGTTCTCTTACTTTTTCTAAGCTAACTTGAACATTCATAGAACTTATTTTAGAATAACTTTCCACCTAAAAAATTATTAATACCAATAAGGAAAGACAAGCTACTAGGCTGATGTTTCTATAAAGTAAGTAAGTCTCTGTTAGGTAGAAATCCCCAAATAACACGAGAGACATGACTAATAGGCTAAAAACATAAATAACTGTTAAAAGCCATAATGAACTACATCAACGAACTAAAATGAAATATGGTAAGAGCAACTGTAATATGAACACTTATGTTTGAAAGCTTCAACTGCACCTGAGAGGACCCCATGTTACCCAATTACGGAAGGAGGATTTAAACAACTACAAGTGCAAAATGAGTTAATACTGTCATGGGACTTCCTGCAAATTAAAGAACTTAAGTTACATATATTTAAGTACCCACATAACAAGGCAGGTAACTATTCTATAATATATTGCACAGGTCATTTCATATTTTGAAGTATACTGTTCAATTTGGGAAAGCTGAAGACCATAAACAGTAAAAGTAGCAATCCTGACAGAAACTCATGTGATATAAGTAAAAATAAATCAGATTAAGGACTCCAAGTCTAAAATAAGAAAGACTCAAAGAAAATTATAGGAGATTGGCTATTTTGATAGGTTGTCATGTGAAAAACTAATTAGAAATCTACCTTGTATGAGGAGGACAGAATTGGGAGATAGATTTTGTAACAAAAATTCCCAAACATTTCTAGCTATAGTCATTCAAAAGTGGATTATACTACCTGAGCTCCTCCTTGCTTTGTGATCCTCTCAACAAAATTTAATTTTGAGAATACGAAACACTATAGATTTATCATGTCATGAGACAAGAGAAACTCTTTCATGAATAATTAAACCGATACTTGATCATTTACTTCAGAACCTCGATCTACAGTATACTGGCAATTTTAACACTCAGATCAATTTAAAGTCCATAACAGGTATGGAAGTGTAGCTCAATGGTATAGCACATGCATAGTGGGTGGGATGGCTCTGGGTTCAATCTCCAGCACCTAAGTAAACATATGTATATATTTATAGATGGATGTATGGATGTTCATAGCTGCCAAAACCATACTACAAAGGGAATCAGCTTTCATGAAGACTGACAGTCAGTATGTCTCTCCACTTTACCCCTCACTAAAAAGATACTATTAAGTGATATGTTTAGATTTTTAGCATGCAAATTTATAAAGTGATAAATCCAGGGTCTGCAAATCCTCATTTCTTATCTCAAAAAATACTATGGGAAAAGGTAGTTTATTAGAATGTCCATCAGGCAAACATGTGGAACTAGAGAACTCTCTAAAACAGTAATGTGTCTGGACATTTGTAAGCTATACCAGCAAGGTGCTACTGTCTTATGTGGAAAATGTAAACTGGGAGACTGCCAACTTGAGAAATCTTTAAAACCTAAGGTATTATTAATACTGGAGAAAAATGACCTGAGTTTTTAGTTCCATTTTGTTCTTAAAAAACAAATAAACAAAAAAACACTGTTTCTTTGGGGGGGGAGTGGTTATTGAGGATCAAACCCAGAGCCTTTGCAATCCTAGCTACTTAAGATGGTACGGTAGGATAGCAAGTTCAGGGTAGCCTGGGCAGTTTAGTGAGAACCTGTCTCAAAATTAAAAAAAAATAAATAAAAAGGGCTGGGGATGTAGCTGAGCTGTTGCATGTTTGCTTAGCATGAGTAAGCCTCTGGGTTCAAACCCCACTATCACAAAAGAGAAAGAAAAGAAAGTTTTCCAAATAACAAATGGATATATCAAAATGCATTAGTATTAAATATGATACATTAACACCAAGAATGAATTCTGACAATTAACAGAAACTATTTTCTTTGTATTTTAATTTACAATACTAGTCTTACATATTACAACAATGGGGTAAAGTTAGGATTGTAGAATCTCTTGATATTTTGTTTAAATGTAGAAGTTTTAGTGAAATAACTACATTAAATGAATTTCTTAGGTTACAAAGAAAAGTAAAACTACAATAACTAAAATACATAAAATATTTTAACTCCTAAAGCAATATTTAGGAACATAATTTGGGAAACAAAATTCATCTTTTACTAATAACCTTTATTCAAGGATGGAAGAATTTTTGCAGACTATAACATAATACACTTCGTTTTAGAACCTCAAATTAGAATTTAAAAATTCTAGCTAGGCATGGCAGCAAATACCTGGAATCCCAGCACTTGAAGCCAGCCTAAGCTACATGATGAGTTCCAGGCCAGCTAGGACTACATAGTAAGATCCTGTCCTAAAAACAACCAACCAAACAACAAAAACAAAAAGAAAATAAAAAGAGTATCTCAAGTATATATGGCAATTGTTCAAAATGGAACATACTTAAGTATGTGTGTGGTGGATTAATTAATGGGCAACTTATAACACCCAGCTGAACTAAATCAGCATGGTCCTGGGTGTGGAAGGCCCACCTGAGGACTGTTGCCAATGGCATACAAAGACAACTAGAGGGGAAGATAGTGTGCTGTTGATCCTCCTGGAAAAGCTTGTTACACTGGCTTTCCTGATATGAATTCAGCTGTTCTCATCATTGGAGGATTTGGGGTTCTCGCTGTCGCTGAGAATGGCTACAGTTCTCTTTGGAGGTGCTCTTGCTCTCAGCATTGCTTCCTGGCTCCAGTGCAAAACAAATCTCTCAGCCTGCTGGCACAGATGCTTTATCCTGCTGGCACAGACTTTGTAGCTTCCACTACTGACCTTTGGGCTTTCCCAGTATAGATCTTTGATACAGACTTGCATGAGACATTGCTATGGACTCTTGGCCTCCAGCTGGACTCTGGAGAACATTGTTATGCATATGTTATCCAGGTCTTCAGCTGGACTTGTGTAGGACACTGCCATGGGATGCAGGCCCTCAGCTGGACTGTTTGGGTCTCTACTGTGTGGACAGATCTCCCGTACTCTTTTGCATTTGACTCTTTAGGTAAATATTATAAAGTAATTGTATAAATTATGTGTTCTGTATTAAAACTTTTCTCTTGTAAATCCTGACTACAACAGTATGTTTAGGGGTTGTAAAGGACTAAATCTAAACTTACCACTCTTGCCTTACCACATTCAAGTACCAAGTCTCTTGACTCTATCAGGCTGTGGTGTAAATTTAATAGTCATTTTACAAAGTTCTACTTTACCACCTGACTCATACTGCAGAAAAAATGATACAAAGAGATACTTCCACATAAAAAGAGAAGACATAGTTTTTTTGCAAGTTGTTTATTAGCTTAGCAACCCACCTTCGTTTGATTTTTTAGATACCTCTTAATTCTCTTCTCCCAAATAGTAAAATGGGAAATACTATACAATAGAAAGTGACATGATAAAGTATTTTCCCCATGAGTCTAGTCACATTAATTTAGTTATTCACAGCTATAATACTTGATCTGTTACTGTGATAGTTAACTGACTATAAAAGTTTCAGTAAGAAATTCCCAACTAAATTGCATCAGCGTAATTTTGAGTATGGTTGAGAGAATTTAGCAAAGACAGAAGACCCACTCTAGAGCAGCTTGTCACCTGACTGGTACAAAAAGGGAAACAAAGAAGGAAGGATTGCTTCTGTTTCTTTAGAGGACTGCTGGTCTTCACCTTCACCTTGGCCACCTTCTTCAGCCTTCCAGCACATCCTCTTTCAGCCCTCCAGAGCAGACACTTCAGTCTCCCATTACAAACCCTTTGACCTCCTGACAAGGACTCACATAGGATACTACAGTGAGTCCAAGCCTTCGACTAGATCCTTCGGATCTCCAGTGAGTAGACAGCCTTTTAGCACTTTCACACTTGACTCTGTGGGCAACCAGTGTAAACCAATCTTGGAAATTCTTATATATTTTTATATTTTGCATTAAAGTGTTTCTCTAGTAAAGATTGATGGATATAGTCACTATAATGTACCCAGAAAAAATAAAAATAGCATAATATAACACAGTATAACACAATGCCAAAATCATCCAGAGATTATACTGTCATGCCTGGCATCCAATAATATACTGAACTGTTCCATTTTTATTTTGCAATTCAGTCTCCAAATATCAAAAAGAATACTTTTTTTAAAAAAAAGATCCTGGGCTGGGGATTTGAGCTCAGCAGCATAAACGCCTGTCTGACAAGCTCAAGGTCGTGAGTTCGATCCCTGTTACCAAAAAACAAAAAAACTATCCTTTCACAATCTATATTTGTTAAAACTATCAATAAGGCATAAGCTATGAATTTTGAAAATATGTGTATTTCTTCTCTTTCTTCACATACCTAAATTGTTTATTCTTTTCCAAATATTTCATCACTGGGAATGCGATTCAGTGATAAGATACTTGCCAAACATGAACAAGGCTCTAAGATCTATTCCTGGCATCACCAAAAAAACTGTGTAAGTTATAATTCAAATCTACACAAGTAGACAGATATTAGTAATACCTAGCAACAAGTCTGACATTTAGACATGTTTATTTGTAAAAATATCTACAAATTTCAAACATATTATATGGATACTAACCCAAAGACTAATTTCTATTGAGTAGTCTGTTTAGTTGTTGCTTTTAAAAAATTTTTGAAATGTGAAATAATGGCCATCTGATAGCTTTCCTATCTCCCAACTGATTTACTAGTAAGGACAATAAAACTTGTTTATTAGCTGACATATTATGTACAGCATATTTTCCCCAAGATGTTTAAACATTCCAAACTGAATCTTTTGATTTTTACCAGCAGCATTTTCTGAGGAATGTCTTCTGGATCATTTTATTTTTATTTATTTATTTATTTATATTTTTACTTTTGTTTGGTACCAGGGAATGAACTCATGACCTCACACTTGCCAGGGTAGGCACTCAAGCCACTGAGCTAAATCCCCGGCCCTTTTATTTATTTAAAAAAATTTTTTTTTGGTACTGGGAATCAAACTCAGGACCCTGCACTTGCCAGGCAGGTGCTTATGCCACTGAGCTATATCCCTGGCCTTCTGAATCATTTTAATCAGAAGTATACCCATCCACATATCTGACCACAAAGTACAAGCATAAAAGCACAAGCTAGATAACATCAAGATTAAAAATGTTTGTGCTCTGAAGAAGACCATCAAGAAAGTGAAAGGACAACATGTTGAAAGGAAGTACAATTTTGTGAAACATTTATCTGAAAAAGAGACATTTATCTACATGTATAATGAACTCCTAAAACTCAATACTGACAAGACAAACCATCTAATTAGAAATGGGCAAGGGACTTAGACATTTCTCCAAAGATCTATAAATGGTTATTGAGTACATGAAAAGATGCACAGATGATTAACTACTGAGAAAACTGTAAATCAAAATGATAGTAAGATACTATACTACTTCATACTCACCAGGATGACAATTAAAAAAAAAAGACAATAAAAATATGATGAGCATATGGAGAAACTGGAACCCTTCACATTCAGCTAGTGGGAATGTAAAATGGTTAAACCACTTAAGGACAATAACAAAGTTTCTTAAAAGAGTAAACACAGAGTGACTCTGTGATTCCACTCTCATTTTATATACCCAAAATAAATGAAAATGTATGACAACACAAAATACTGTATAGGCAGGCTGGGGATTTAGCTCAGAGGCAAAAGCGCCTGCCTTGCAAGCACACAGTTGTGAGTTTGATCCCCGGTACCAAAAAATCCTGTACAGGAAGGTTTATAGCAGCTTTATTCACAGTAGCTCAAATGGAAATAACTGAAATCATTAACTGATGAATGAATGGATAAAGTAATGCATTATATCCACTTAATGGACTATTACTCAGCAATAAAAAGAAATGAAGGTCAATACTGATACATGCTATAGCATAAATGGAACTTTCAAAACATTATGTAAAGAAAAAGAAGCCATTCGAAGGATGCATATTGTATGATTAAATTTATTTTAGAGGTCCAGAAGACACAATCAACAGAGACAAAGTATCTAGTGACTGGAAGGGTCTATGGGAGTGGAGGGAATGGTGATTGACTGCTAATAAATATGGGTTTTCTTTGGGGGTTATATATTCTAAAATTAGATTGTGGTAAGAGAGGTACATCATCTCCATAAACATACTAAAAACCACTGAGTTGTATATTTTATTAGGTGAACTACATAGTATGTGAATTATGTACTAAGAACATTACTAAAAAGAAGTATAGCACTCTCAGCATACTATCCAACTCTAACACTATGCCAACAATATTCTTTTTTTTTTCTTTAATTTTTCTTGGTAGTAGGAATCAAATTCATGACCTTGTACTTGCCAGGCAGCACTGTGCTGCTAAGCTATATCCCCAGCCCCAATGATATTCTTAATAACAGCAAAGAGTTCCTTTAAATACTGCTAATCTGAGATTTGCATTTAAAAGGCCAAAATGATATCAATATACTTATTTTAGATTCTAAAATTCAATAGGTACTGCATTACATTCATATGTAACAGGCACAAATATTAGGCATTGTTATTAATCATAACAATGTAGTGATAGCAATAATAATACAATAACTGTATAATAATTTGTAAAAGCCAACTGAACCAAACAGAGCTCAACAACAATCTACTACCATTTTGAGATTCCTTCACACTTTTATTCATGTTTAAAATAGGTCTTTCAGGGCCAGGGATATAGCTCAGTGGCACAGGACTTGCCTGGTAACACAAGGTCTTGAGTTTGATTCCTGGTACCAAAAAAAATTAACAATAATAAATATATAAAATAAATGCAGAGGAAAGTTTTTAAAAAATAGGTCTTGCAGTTATACTCATGTATCTGCAACTTTTACCCATGTATATGTATATAATTCTATCATTTAATGATTTTTAATACATAAGTCTATTTAAGGTTTATCCCTATGAATATTCAGTAGATGGGCAAATTAGTATACAATCTCAATTACAGAACTTCTATCCTAAGTCACTTTTTTTTAATATTTTTGGTACCAGGGATTGAACTCATGACCTCGCACTTGCCAGGCAGGCTCTTACACTGCTGAGCTATATCCCCGAGTCACATTTCTAAACATATTTGGTTTTTTGTTATTACAATCACTTGTTTAAAAAAAGCCCCAAAACTGGTAATATTTGGAATTTGTACTTTTACCAAATGATCATTTTCAATCAAAATCATTAGTAGGAGAAGAAAGGAGGGAAAAACCCCTTTTGCATAAGAAAAGGGGGCAAGGAAGGGGGGGGCAACAAACAGAACATCTGAAATCTAAATTTCTAGACACTGACTCACAAAATAATTCATAAGCATTTCCTGGATATTTGTCAAAAAAACCTCCTCTGGCTAAAGTGGAAATTTGTTTCATTAAAGTACCTCATTCTACTATTTTGATTAATGTCTTAGTGCCAAATATTTGTTCATTGTGGCATATGAACAAGGATAACCTCATACACCTTAATCTAAGTATTAAAAAAAATTAACTTAGATGACAATCACTATGACATTACAGAACGTGACAACAAAAACTTTTGCACTAATAAAACAATCTGTTAGTTTTAATCATTTTGGGAAAGTTAAATTAGATGCAAATAAACTGCTGCATTTTGATCCCTACCTGTTTTGCTAGTGTTAAGAAGAAACTGCACAGTTCTACAAGGCCACTAATAGCTTTAACAGACTAATCATGTGGCAGTATTGCAAGACAAAAGCAAGCCTACTGAAGAAAATAAATGGAGATGTTCTCTTTCAATGAAGACATTAACAAGTATAATTGCCCCTCCTGTGTCTGAGGGTTCTACTTCCACAAATTCAACAAAACTCAGATTGAATATACTTAAGAAAAATTTCATCTATACCGAACATGTACAGACTTTTTTCCCTTGTCATCATTCCTTTAAACAATATAATGTAACAACTATTTATATAGCATACCCATTTCATCAGACATTGTAAAGTAACTCAGAGATTATTTAAAGTACACAGGAGATGTGTGAAGGCTGTTTACAAATATAAAATCATTGTAAATAAGAAATTAGACTGTTTGGAGATTCTGGAATTTGTAGGGGGTCCTAAAACCAATTCCCGACCTGTTAATCAAGGGATAACTAAATAAAGCTGATATGCCCCCACCTACTTTGACATTGGAATAACTAGAATGTTTATTAATGGATTTCAGTGAAATGCCATTTTTAAAGTCCCATGGAAATTCTGTAGTTTCTATCAAAACTCAAAACAGTTAGCAAGGGCAAGGCCCTGTATTCAATCCCCAGTACCAAAAATATGCAAGCAAGGAAACTAAAATCCAGGCATTGCTGAATACCTATAAAACTAGTATTCTGGGAGGCTGAAGCAGGAATTCAGTTAAGTTTGTGCCCAGCCTGGGCAACTTAGCAAGACCTTGTGTCTCAAAATAAAAAATAAAAAGGGCTGGGGATGCAGCTTAATATGAAGGCCCTGGGTTCAATCCCAGTACCACAAAAACAAAATAAAAAGTACAAGATAAATAAATTATAATATATTTTTCTCCCACACTTCATCAACACATCAAGCATCTATATGTTAAATTCTATGCTATCCACTCCTGAACATATGTAATATAAAAAGACTAGCCTTATGACACAAGAGTAGAGCCCTGAATCTATATCCAGGTCTTTCCTATCCTCTCTATATCCTGTTGTTTTCTGCCCTCTACTATCACACCTCTATGTCTCTGTCTGACTGTTGAGTTTTCTCTCTGTACTCTCCCTCCAATTGGGACTCTGTACCCAGTCTTCAAATTGAGCCATCTTCCTGGCCCTTTTTTAATTTTGACACAGAGCCTCACTAAGTCTCCCAGGTTGGGAGACTTAATCTTGCTATCCTCCTGCCTCAGCTTCCTAGAGACTGGGATTCTGCTGTGTGCCACTATACCCAGCTCATATTCATCCATTAACTCTACTGAGTATTATATGTTAGACCAGGGCTATAAAAACAATGAGAAAGAACATTTCCTTTTTGTGAATGGGTTATACAAATAACCAAAACTGACTAAAAACATGATAACAAGCCAGTTGTGATGGCTCACGCCTGTAATCTCAGCACTCAGGAGGGTGAGGCAGGATGATTGTTGTGAGTTCAAGACCAGCCTGGGCTGCAAAGTGAGCTCAAGACCAGCCTGAATGGCATAGAGAGACCCTGTCTCAAAAAGACAAAAACAAACAAACAAACAAACAAACAAACAAAAAAGTCTCTAATTTTCTGGCTTTCAGCTCTAAAAGATTACTGGATTAATGACTTCTTCCAATTATTATACTCCATAATTTTTTCATTACATGTTAATTCTAACATTTATAAAGTTGTTTTAACATCACAAAATCTCAGTATGAGATGGAAGGAAGAGGAAAAAGAGTGGGGAAGAGGATGAAAACAGAATTAAGATGTTATGTATATGAGAAATGTAATCATTACATTCTGCAAACATGTATCTATGAAAATAAAAATCAAAGAAAATTTCAAATTAAAAAAATGTAGATAAAAAAATCTCTTTAGTGCTCATTCATTTTTATGTATAACAGAAACATTAGTAAGGATGGCAAAACATCATAAAAAAAGTAAAATAAAAAAAATAAGGATGGCAAGCCCAAAAAAAAATCAGATTGCTGTATTTCTCCTGTCACATCTACTGAATTATAGATTTGGACAAAAAGAGCTGTCATAAATTAAAACTCTTAATAATACTAGTCAGACTGAGACAGTTAAACCAAAAAGCTAAATTAAAAATCACTGTTTTCTAAATGTGTTTCTTTTTAATCAGAATATACTCAACACATACACTACATCATAAATTCCTTTTAAAATCCCTGTATTAGATAAACCTTAATGTTAAATACATAAAGCATTTGGGGGAAGGTAAAGGAAGCAGAATGATAAATCTTTATATATCATTTATACTTATTGCTATGGAAAAGCAAGGAATAGAACAGAAAGCATGAAACCATGACAATCATTATCTCAACCTATCACTGCTACCATCATCACCATCATCTGAAAGGGAACACTATAAAACTGGTAAGTAAGGTCAGGTTGGGAGGAAAAAGAAAGCACACACATGTCACCTAACAGTAACTGAAAAAAGATACGTTCAGGTTCTTCAGCCTGGTTCCAAAAGCATCTAAAAATGACTTGGACATTTTCTATTATCACAAAGAAAAACGTAAGAATAATTTCAAGGCTGTTTGCAGATTTTTCTCATAATCACAGCTCTGAAATACAATTTCAAAACAAATTACCTAGTGATTTTGAGTCAAACTGTTATATATTGTCATTGTTATTCAGATATATAATTACTAAAGCAAGTACAAATAGCAAAGATCTTTACAGTTTCCTGATTCTTACCTGTTCACTCTCCTAGGACACTTGTCTGGTTTGATGTCTACCTCATAGAGGTAGACATCAATCTTTGGGATTTCAACTTGAAAACAGTTAGCCAACAGTTTAATGGGTTTGCCCATGGTGCCATAGCCAGGTCTTCTGGGCACCATGAGTAGGGGCTGAGCCCCAACAGGTCCTGCCAAGGAGAAGAAAAAAAAGTCTGTTATAAACTGCATCTGATAATCTTGTCAGCCAGAATACATTAGAATTATAAGTGTAGCTGATAATAGTTAAAGTTTAGTATTGAATGTAACATTATTCCTAGTATTTCAACTTCCTTCACCCCAATTTCTTCTCTTTGTTAAAATGTGGTGGCACATGCCACTAATCTCAGCACTCGGGAGGCTGAGGCAGGAGGGTTATCGTGAGTTCAAGGCCAGCTTTAACTACAAACTGAGAGCAGTCTCAAAAAACAAAAACAAAATGAAACAAAAAAAGAACATGCAACTTTGTTTTGGCAGGGGTGTAGAAAAAGGGGAACAATCATATAAACCCTGATGAGCATAAGTCAGAGCATAAGCACCAAGTCAGAATTAAACCTGTGTAAAGTAAGTGCAAAGTAAATGAAAAAAAAAGCAAAACTTGACAAAAGCATTATGTAATGAAAATGATCAAAAAGCACAAAGTTGATTATTTGAAAAGATATATAAAAGGGTAAGTCCCAGGTAACACTTATTTTCTTTTTTCTCCCCAGTACTAGGGACTGAACCCAGGACTTCCTACAGGCAAGGCAAGTAAGCATTCTACCATGGAAGCCTGTATCTTCAGCACTTTAGTATTTCAGTAAATTGTCTGAGATGGCCTCAAATTTGTAGTCCTCCTGCCTCAGCCTATTGGAGATTAAATTTAGGGCCTCTGCCTAGAGCTGCAGTCCCAGCCTTTCTTATTTTTTATTTTGAGACAGGTTTTTGCCATGTTACTAAACTGCCTAGCTAAACTCGATCCTCCTACCTTAAGTCTCCCAGAAAACTGGGATTATAGGTATGTACCACCATGCCCAGATTTTTAAAATTTAATGCATTTCACACTGCGGTGCCATTAAATTTTTTGTTGGTTTGTTTTTTGAGCAAAGGTCTTGCTATGTAGTTCAGACTGGCCTTGAACTAACTTTATAGCATAGGCTGGCCTCAAACTCACAGCAATCCTCCTGCATCAGTCTTCTGGGTACTGAGATTACAGGCCTGTGCCACTATGCCCAGCTCACATTAATTGTGTGTGTGTGTGTGTGTGTGTGTGTGCCAGGGATCGAACTCACAACCTCACACCTGTCAGCCAGGCGCTGTGCTGCTGAACTATATCCCCAGCCCTCACGTTATAAGTTTTTAAAGCTCAAAGTATTACAGCTTTGCTACTCAAAATTCAAATAATAAATTCAGTTAATAAATAACTTTTCTGAATAAATTAAAACAAGTTCTGAAAAACAAGCCAGTATTGTGTTACATGCCTATAAACATAACACAGACAATGGCATAATGATGAGCAGCACAGAAAGAGCGTCACCAAAATTTGGTGTCTGTACCCTGGAATATAACAACATGAGGAAGACAAGTGGGTCCCCAGGACCCAGGAAGTATCTGAAGTGAAAAGTGAAGTCCATGAAAGAGGATGGAGACAGAGTTCAATACAGAAGGTGGTAGCAGGTGGTGCCTTCTCCCTGAAATCTGACTGACTGCAGGAGAGAAGTGGCTTGACCCTACAGACCCACAGTGACTCAGTGGGCTCCACAGAGAAATACAACAGTGGAATGGAGCAGTGGACATAAGCGGATTGTAGTGGCTGGTGAGTTATTTGGGTTCAGATGCCCTCCACGAGAGGGTGACTGGCTGGTAGCCATCCTGGAGAGGGGACAACTGAAGTCTGAACTCAGAGCAGCTGTGAGATGGCTCCATCTGACAACTCCCAGTGTGAGGGTGAGGCTGCTGAGCTCAAGTTGGTAGGAGGTCAGGGAGCCAGAAGCCAGTGCATGTAGTGTTGCAGGCTGAATAAATTGGGTTGTAGCCTCACAGCCAGAAACCAGCCTAAACTTAAATGGAACTAAAGGTGCAAGCTTGCTGGGATTCTCCACTATCCTGTCTTAACACTATGGTTGGCTTATTGGGATTGATCAACTCGGACCTGGACTCTGATCATACTGTCTACCAGTGAGAGCAGAAACATGCCTTATAGTGGATATTTTCTATCTTTCTTTTTTTTTTTTTTTTTCATTTTCCTGTTTTTGTTGTGTTTGTTCTTTTTACATAAGTGTGAATATGATTTCTACAGGTTTTTTTTGTTATTGTTCTGTTCTTGTTTTTGTGTCTTCTTTCTCTTTTCCTCCTGTCTTCTTCATGTTTCCCAAAGTTTCTGTAATTTTCCTTTGTCCTCCAGTCTTGCTTCTAATCTCTTCCTCTGCTTCTATTTTTTTCCCCAAGTCCCTTTTAACTGTTCTCCCTGAGGGTAAAATAACCATATTGAGGGCTTATTTACTGTATAAAATTATATGGTTCATATTAGAATTTTCTTATATAACCACAAATCTAGTTCATATAGTTAAAGGTGGCAAACTGCATTACCACACTTCATCATTTTCCAGTCTGTGTTTGATGACGTTCTTATTGCTGGCTATACCACTTTAACCAAGGTGACATAATTGTTCTAATGAGTTGTTCTTCCTGGTATGCCATGACTGTGATTGCCTAAGGGACACAATATTATAGATCAATGCCAAAGAACCAGGGGCTAGCCCAATAGGCAGGAACTTCTCAAACCCAATGAATTCAAAAGGTAGAATAGAATCCTGCAACAGAAGGCCAGGGGTTTAGTTCAGCGGAGTAAGTGCCTGCTTGGCAAACTCGAGGTCATGAGTTCGATCTTTGGCACACACACAAAAAAAGAATCCTCAACCCAAAAGCCAGCTACACCTGGAAGACATCTCTCAGAAGTAATCATTTCCTAAGGGTTTTAAATACTGCCAGTAAAGCTACTTACCATAAGCAATTTACAAGCAGTAACCTCAAATTAAAAAAATTTAAAAATTTTTTAAAAACCCACTTAAACAAGATACAATCCCAGCCTTCTATCTCACCAAAGGAAAACCCAAAGGGCAATGATGTGGAACAATCTAAAGCCACCCACCTGGACTCTTTGAAATGGTGTTAGCGAAAGTAACAAAGCAGATGAACAAGACTCTACAAAAAACACAAATAAGAAATAATTTCTCAGATAACTACAGAGGGTGACCATAACGAAAGACATGCTTAGAAACTCTCGAGGAGATACAGATTTAAAAAAAAAGGATCTTAGGGAAATGATGAAAGTCATGAATACCCAACATAGGAAAGAAATGAAGTCCATGAAATAGAGTCAAACAGATATCTAGCAGATTAAAAATTCTGCTCAAAGTATATACAGCAGAAAAAGCCAATGTGAGGACAGAATATCAGATATAGAAGATGAGATTGTGGTTAGCAATCATGAAAAGATTTCTTAAAAATAACAAAGGATAGCAAAAATCAATCCAGCAACTGCTAGATGATACAAAGAAGAAAAAGATAAAACTGATAAGGGCTGTACATTGTAGTGCACACCTGTAAGTGCAACACTGGGGAGGCTGAGGCAGGAAAATCACTGAAAGTTTGAGGCTAGCCTGGGCTACAAAGTAAGTTCCGCCAGCCTGAACCACATAGCAAGACCCTGTCTCAAAAAACTAAGCCCTCCCCAATTCAATCGGACTCAATGAAAAAGCACCTGACAGCACAAATGACATTTTAAAAAACCTGTTCACAGGAGTAATGGCAGAAAACTTCCCAAGCAAAGAAAAAGAATTTGACATACAGACAAGTGAGGCATGTAGGACTCTATTAGCCATGATATAAAAAAAAAAAAAAACTACAGCAAGGCACATAATAGTCAAAGTTCCAAAAATTCAACACAAGAACAGAATATTAAAAGCTGTTAGAGAAAAGCAACAAATCACCTATAAAGCAAAGCCCATCAAAATCACAGCTGACTTCTCAACACAAACCCTCTAGTCAAGGAGAGCTTGGAGTTAAGTAGTTGAAGCCTGAAAAGAAAACAATCTCCAAACCAGACTGATATACCCTGCAAACTATCTTTCAAAACTGATGGAGAAATAAGATACATCTAGACAAACAAAACCTGAAGTTGGGGCTGGGGATTTAGCTCAGCAGTGTAAGCGCCTGCCTGACAAAGAAAACCTGAGGTAGCACTCCAAAATGTTCTGAAGAACATTCTAGAACAGTAATAAGAACCAAAACTCCATGAACCCCAACAGAATGAATCCACCGAACAAGGCAAGCAATTAAATGGGGAGGGGACATGAAAATAACACTATAAGGACAAGTCAATTCATATCAGTTATACTATCAATGTTTATCGTCTCAAGCCACCAGTCAAAAGAAACAGATTGGCAGAATAGATCAAGAAGCAAGATCCACAGGGCCAAGGATTTAGTTCAGCGGCATAAGCATCTGCCTGGCAAGTGTGAGGTCGTGAGTTCAATCCCGGGTACCAAAAAAAGAAGCAAGATCCAACAATGCACTGCATAAAAGAAATAAGTTTAACTCAAGAAGAAATTCACAAAGTCAAAGGATGGAAAGCAATACTCTATGCAACAGGAACCCAGAAAAAAGCAGGGATAGCTATACTGTTTGTAGTCAAAGTGGATTTCAAACCAAAACTGACTGAGAAAGACAAGGAAGGTGACTATATCTTTGTAAAGGGTTATATCCAAGAAGAGCTAACAATCCTAAATACATATCACCAAATACCAGCATATTCAACTGTATAAAACATGAAAAATCAAATAAGCAATAATGCAACTATAGTGGGGGACCTCAGTACCCTACTGTCACAAATAAATCACTAGAAAAAAAAACATGAAATATCAGAACTGAACCAACCTTTTAAACAAATGGACTAAGAAGAGGTCTACAGGGCTGGGGATGTAGCTCAGCGGCATAAGCACCTGCCTTGCAAGGTGGTTGTGAGTTCCATCCCCAGTACCAATTAAAAAAAAAAAAGAAGAAGAAGAAGAGGTCTACAGAGTGTTATACCCCATAATATCAAAATACACATTTTCCTCAGCTGTACATGTAATGTTATCCAAAACAGACCACATACTAGCTCATAGAACATGCTTCAGTAATGTTACAGGCAGCTAAGTTAGTTAGAAATATAGGCAGTGAGACAGGGCTAGGTCCTTGAAGGAGGTAGTTCAGAAGCCCAGATGCCTTGCAACTGTGAGTGAGATAGATACCTCCTGCGGTGGGCCAGGCCTCAAGACAAAAGATCAAATAAATGAACCTATATCCTAAGGACTGACATTCTAAATAGTTCTCTATCACCCTGAGGAAGTCAGGAGTCACTATTCCAATCTCCTAAGAGTCACTGCTCCGTAAGAATGCCCACTTTCTCCCTTCCCCATTTGTCCTGATTTAATCAGGACAATTTACCTGAGCAATTAATCTTGGCTAACCATAGTTCTGTCCCACCTTATGTCTGTCTGCCTTGTGAATTCCCCGTTTTCCCCACCTTGGACCTGTCTCACCCCATGATTTTACTCTATAAAAATCCCTAGAAAAGACAGTCTTTGGCAACCTACTCAGGACCCCTTCCGTCTCTCTCAGACAGAAGCTGTCTTCTCTCAATAAATATATTTTACTCTTATCCTCCATTGTTCCTAAATTCATTCTTTGATTTTAGGGAACACACAATACTACCAGACATATAGTAGGTCAGCAGTTTCATTACCCTATATCAGTAAATGCAAAGGAAATGAAATTACTCCATGCATAATATCAGACCATAATGCAGTGATATTAGAAATCACTGGCAAAAGAAACCTCAAAAACTTCATAAGCACATGAAAATTAAACACGTCCCCTCCTGAACAACCAGTGGGTCACAGATGAACTTTAGAAGAAATTATAGACAGTTTTTACAATTACATGATAATACCCATACAACATACCAGAACTTATGAGACACAATGAAAGCAGTCCTATGAAGGAAATTTATAGTGGTGAATTCTCATATCAGAAAAACAGAGCAAGGCAAATAAACAAATTAATGTTGAACCTCAAGCTTCTAGAAAAAGAAGAGAATTGGGCAGGATGGTGCATCCCTATAATCCCAGCACTCAGGCAGTGAGGCAACAAGATCACTGGCAATTCAAGGCCAGCCTGGACTACAGAGTGAGTTCAGGGCCAGCCTGAACTGCATAGTGAGACCTGTCTCAAAAAGACAAAAACAAAAAACCCAAAAAAGCCAGGTGTGGTAGTGCACACCTGCAAGCCCAGCACTTGAGAAGCTGAGTAGGAGGATCACTGAGAGTTTGGGGCCAGCCTGCACTACATAGTGAAACCCTATCTCAAAAAACACCACCATCACCACCACCACCAACAGACAGACAGACAGACAGACACACACACACACACACACACACACACACACACACACTCAAAAGCAAATCAAGCCCAAAGCTTGAGCGAAAAATTATAAAGATCAGAGCAGAAATGAATACAATAGTGATTAGAAAACAATATAGAGAATCAATAAATTGATGAGTTGGTTCTTTGAAAAATTAAATAGACAAGCCCCTAGCCAATTTTATCAAAAAAAGGGATGACCCAAATTCATGTAATTTTACCCTGAAAAGGGTAAAATCACAATAGATCCTGCAAAACTCCAGATCATCAATACCTACTGTGAGAACCTGTATTCTAATGAGATGAAAAATACTGAAAAGATAGACAGATTCCTAGATATGTACGAATTACCAAAAGTGAATCAATATGATATAAAAACTCTAAATAACCCAGTATTAATCAATGCAATTGAAGATGTAATTAAAAACCTACCAACAAAGAAAAGCCCAGGCCCTTATGGATTCACTGATGAATTCCACAAGAAATTTAGAGAAGACCTTATGCCTCTATAAACCCAACACACAACACTCTGGGAAGCTGAAGCAGAAATCTCAAAAGCTTGAGCCCAGTCTGGGCAACTTAGTGAGTATAGGAGACAATCTGAGTGACTCTGCCAAAGCAGAACAATTGCTGCGAAAGACTTACTGCCTTATACTGATATCTACAGAGCAGACTGGTATTTCCTTCTCTCTTCAAGTACTGCAAGTAAGGCTAGGTATCGGTATGTAATCTCTAAAGCCATCAATCTCCTCTTTCCTCACCTAGTGCAGGCTGTAAAAGATATGAGCACAGCAGGATGGTAGAGCCAGTCAGCTCCAGGAATGTCAACGGGGTATGAGCCTCGAGATAGAGGTGTTGAGGCAACAAGGCCTAAAAACTTACATCTCACAAACTGAAGTGACAGCCTCCAAAAACAATTTAGTTGCTACATTTATTGAATTACACAGATTGATCTTTCTGTGTATCTTTATCCCTGCATTTTGCAAAGATACTTTTCTCCCTACCTGGCTAGCCAGCTCAACTTACTCAGGTAGTTCCCACCATCCTTGCTGTCACTCATCCTCGAGCTACCTCATTCTTCACAAGATAATATATTCTGGGAGAGACCTTGGATCAGGGCCTTTGTCCACACATCCTTATGGGAATTGGACTTAGGACCCCTTGGCTGCACTTAACTTTGAATATGTCTAGGAATATGTCTAGGTGTCTTTACTTTTGACTTTCTATTTGATTGTCATCAAATACTTATGTCCCTGCATCTGTTTCCTGATGAGAATAAGTGACTTGCCTTTTCAAAAATGAATCTTGTCAGGATCAGGTTAGATAATGTATAACAGCTAAATTTAGCAAGCTCTTAACTATAACTTGGGCAATGTGCTAAGTGCGTTACACACACTATGCAACTTAATCACTATGCCAACTCCATGAAGGAAGAATCATTTTATAGGTTCTGGATTCAATTCCTTAAACGGCGTGCATGCGCACACACACACACACACACATACACACAGATTAGTTTTTTAAGGTGCTTTATTAAAAATCCTATGTAAGAGTACAGGCAGAGAAACCAGTTAGCATGCTATTGGTTGTCTAGGCAAAGGAAAATGTTTGGTAGGACTGGAGTAACAACAACAACGAGAGTGATGTGATGGAAAACACTTAGAAGGTAGGCATGACAGGAATTGTTAATGTACTAAATTTGAGATTAAGAGATAAATGCACTCTCAAGTTTGTTTGTTTGTTTGTTGTTGTTGTTTGTCCTAGGCAACTGCAAGAATAAGGGTACCATTTACTGCATTAGGACTCAGTTTGGAGAAGAAATTGAGTGGATTTTTAGGACATGTTAAATTTGAAATGTCTATACAAACAGGTATCTGCTAGAAGGATATATGTGGAGTTCACTGGATATATGTGGAGATGTCTAGGTTGCAGATGTCAATGTGGATATCCTCAGCACATAAGTGATATTTAAAACCACTGAATAAGGGGAGATGACCCAGATAGAGGAAAGCTCAGACAACTACTAAACTGTGGAGCATTCCCATGATGTTCAGAGATTAAGGAAAAGAGGATAAAATAGCAACAGAACCAAACAAGTTAATAGCTAACAAAGTTGGAAGAGGACCTGAAGAGTAGTACCCAGAAAATCAGGTATAAAAAATACTGTTTCAAGAAGAAAACAACCTAACAAATTTCAGTTCAGTAAAATAAAAATTTAGGAACTATTTGATTTAGCAAAGTCTTGCTGATTTTAATAAAACAATTTCATTGAAATAGTAGGGACAAAAATTCTACTGGAGTAATTCTAAAAGACTAACTATTCAAAAACCAGAAAAGGGTAAGGGATATAGCTTAGTGGCACAGTGTCTGCCTGGAAAATGCAAGGTCTTGAGTTTGATTCCCAGTACAAAAAAAAACTAGAAGAAAGGATTTTTAAAGTCTGCAATACACATGAGGAAACGTTTGAGGAGACAGAGATATTTAACTTGATTTTTACATTACACAAAGTACAAATAAACAGAAACATTGTACGGCCCCTGTTGTAGTCAGGGATTACAAGGAGAACAAGACAATATAGGGCACAAAATTTATAGTATTAGTTATACTGGTCCCCAGGGAGTCAAATACAAAGAAAATGGAGGATATCTGTCCACACACTGAAGACCTTGAAAATCCAGCTGAGGGTCTTGATCACATGAAACAACCTGCATGAGTTCATCGGAAAACCTAGAGCCCATGACAATGATGCCCATGACAGCTGGAGGCCTAGAGCCCATGACAATGACTCATGCAAGTGTATTTCATGGATCTGGGCTGGGAAGACCCAAAGGTCAGCAGTGGAAGCCAAAAAGTCTGTGCCAGTGGGATGAAGGATCTGTGCCAGCAGGCTGACGGTTCTGTACTAGAGTCCAAGAAGCCAAAATAAGGACCAGGGTTCCCCTGAAAAGTAACGCAGTTATCCTCAGTGCCAAGATCTTGAGCTTCTCTGACAATGAGAACAGCCGAGTTCATATCAGGAAGCCAGTGTGACAAGCTTCTGGAAATTAAATGGCACACCAACTTCCCCTCAAGAACCAGGAAGCAATGCTCAAAGTAAGGTCCCAAGCTCCTTTGATGATGAGGACAGCCAAGTTCATATCAGGAAAGAAGCTCAGCAAGCTCCTCTAGAACCCTCAGCAACAGGAGAACCAATGGCATGAAACTACTACTACTACTACTACTACTTACTACTACTATGGAGAACCAACAACAATACATACTTTTCCTCTCCAGGTCTCCTTTTTATAATGGCAACAGTCCTCAGAATGGATCATCTACACTCAGCATCATGCTGATTCAGTTCAGCTGCTGTGAAAATTGATCACTTTTCAATCCACCACAGTTCCCATAAATATGTGCAAATTTTTAAAATGTTTTTACGTATCAGTTAAAAAAATAAATTGAAATTTTAAAAAATAGCCAGAATCCGACCAAGTCTTTAGATCTATCAGCAGTTTTTAGGAAGTTCAGAATAACATATTTCCTAAGTGAAGATAAAACTAGTAAATCCAGATAGAAACTCAGAAAGATAATTGCAAGGGTGGCAGAGAGGAGAAAATTACAGATTAAAAGGTACCGATCTTACTTAAAAGATATCAATCAATCATAATACGTAAAATTTATTTGGATCCTGACTAAAAAATGAAAGGTAGGCCCCTAGATTCAATCTGGAGCACGGGGGTAGGTGGTGGGGGTGGGTAGTGGGTGGTAGATGGTTTTAGGTTTAGTAGATTTGAAATAAGTACAAGTTTCTCATACTGTTGTGTTGTTGTTGTTGTTTTGGTAGGGGGAATCAAACTCAGGACCTTGTGCTTGCTTATGCTGCTGAGCTATATTCCTGGCCCAAGAAGTGATACCTACTGCTATTCTCCTGTGATAATGACACTATGTATATATTTCTTATACACAGTAAGTACTTCTGAGTAAAACTACATCATGTCTAGAATATGCTTCAAAAAATTACACAAAAAAAAGCTAGGCACGGTGGCACATGCTTGTAATCCCAGTGCTCAGGAGGCTGAGGCAAAAAGACTGCCACAAGTTCAAGGCCAACATGGGCTACAGCTACACACTGAGTTCAATCAAGGACAACCTGAACTACACAGCAAGACCTGTTTCAAAAATCCAAGAAGAAAAACAAAAACAAAAAACACAGAAGGAGGACTGGGGATTTAGCTCAGTGGCACAAGCACTTGCCTGGCAAGTGTGAGGTTGTGAGTTCGATCCCCTTACCTAAAAGAAACAAACAAACAAACAAACACAGAATGGGGAAGTAGAAGGGTCACTACTACAATGGGTTAATGACTTTCAGTTTGGGTAATAGGTAAATGGGAGTTTATTGTACAATTCTGCCTATTTGTATATATCCTAAACTCTCTGTAACAAAATGTCTTATAAAATAAGAAGTCATTTTCTTTTCATACTTAATCTCTTTTTTACTATTCCATTAAACAAAGAAATTAAGGTTAAGGAAGACTAATTATTGCCAAAAACTGAAGTTTTTTTTTTTTTTTTGGTACTGGGAGTCAAACTCCCGACCTCACACTTGCCTGGCAGGTACTGTGCCACTGAGCTATATCCCCAGCCCTCGAAGTTAATCTTTAGTAAACTATTTCTATAGCAGTTTTAGGCGCACAGAAAAACTGATGGAAGGTTAGAGATTTCCAAAATTCTCCGTCTCTATATATTCATTGTTAGCATCCCTTACATTTGTTATAACTGAACCTACACAGTCACATTATTAATAAATCCAAGTTGTTTTGAAAGCCAGAATGTCTCCAAAATCCATGCTTTTTATACTATCATATATCACATTTTTGAACTAACTTTTCTACATTATTTGTCTGGTACACTTCATATAATCCAACAAAAGCCAAAACTGTTTCATGAGTAAACAATGGCCAGTACTCCAATGAAAGAAATATTTTTGTTAATGCATTATGCTTCTAATTCCAGAAGTATATTTTAGTTGTTTAATAAATACACAGCTAGCTGTGGTGGCACATACATCTCAGCTACTGAGGCTGAGCTACTAGGAGTGTAAATTCAGCCACCATCCTAGGCAACATAGTGAGACTCTCGAAATATAAGAAAGGCTGGGATATATAATTCAGTGTCCCCTATCTTCAGTCCCTACTGCTAGGAAAACAAAAAACAATATTACCATAGACATGAAAATGTAATTAAAAAGAAATATAAAACAATATCTTTTCATCTTTTTTTCTTTTTATCCTTAAAATAAAATCAATTTGGAAAAAAATCTGGAATTTCTTTTTCAATTTTTATTTTTATTAGCATAGAAGTGCAGTGCATGATTACATTCCAGATGAGTTGGTATGTATATATGTATATATATATATATATATATATATATCACACCTTAATTCTTTTCTTCATCCCCTTTCCCTCCTCCCTCCCTCTAGCTCTTGGTCCCCTTCCCTTTTACCAAAGTTCTGTCTTGCTATTCCTTATTACCTGTGTTTTTAGTATTTAAATTTTGGGTTTCTCAAGTAAGAATAATCATGCAATGTTAAGTTCATGTGTCTGATTTACTTCACTTAACATTATGGTCTCAAGGTTCATCTATTTTCCTACAAGTGACACAACTTTATCCTTTATGGCAGAGTAGTACTCCACTGTGTATAAATACCACTTTCTTCATTCTTCCGCTGATGTATATATAGTTCACTTCCAAGTTTGGTTGTTATGAGTTGTGCTGCTACAAACATGGCTATGCATGTATCATTGAAATATGATTTCTTTAACTTCTTCAGGAAGATACCTAGAAGGGGACCAACTGAGTCAAACTGAGTTTCAAGTTTGTTTCTTTGAGGAATCTACATAGTTATTTCCATTATGGTTTGTACATTACGGTACAGTTTAGATGGCTACCAACAATGCAGAAAGGTTCTTTTTTCCCCCTGCAGCCTCTCCAACATTTACTATTTGATTTCTTAATCACAGCCATTCTTCCTGGAGTACGACTGAACTCTCAAGTGTTGTTTTAATTTGCACTTGACTAATAACCACAGACATAGAACTTCTTTTAATGTATCTATTAGCCATTCGTACTTCTGAGAGGTGCCTATTCATTTCAAGTTGCCCATTTTCTTTACTGTGTCTTTTATTTGGGAGATTTAATTTTTTGAGTTCTTTATATATTCTACATATTAACTGTCTGAGGAATAGCTCACAAAAAATTTTCCCATTCTGTAGGTTTTCTTCACACTGTTATTCTTTTCTTTTGCTGTGCAGAAGCTTTTTAATTTTATCTGATCCCATTTGTTGATTCTTGATGTTATTTCTTGTACAACTGGGATCTGTTCAGAAAGTTTTTGCCCATGCCTTCAAGACTTTTACCTATTTTCTTCTAGAGGATTATTTCTGTTTTAACACTTAGGTACTTGATTCATTTGATTTTAGTTTAATATATGGTGAGAGATAATGAATCTAGATGCAATTATCCACATGTGAACAGCCAGTTTTCCCAGCACCATTTGTTATAGTTACATTTTATTATCTCTAGCTTATGTCTTTGGCCTCTCTGTCACAGATTAGGTGGCTGACTGTGCCAGAGCTGTTTCTGCATCCTCTATTCTGTTCCACTGACTCACAGATCTGTTTTTGTGCCAGCACCACGCCATTTTTAATCACTGTAACTTTGTAAGATAATCTGAAGTCCAGAATTCTGATCCCTTCTCCTTTGCCCAGGATTCCTTTTGCTATGCTGGGTTTCTTCTGATTCCAAATGAATTTTAGGATTGCTTTCTCTAGTTCTGTGAGGAATGCTATTGGTAAATGCCTGGAATTCCTGACTCAAATTTTATTCCATTAACTATGTTAAGTACCAGTGAATATCAACTAAACAAATTAAATTTCAACTATAAAATACTTTTCAAAGCACACATGTAGTTTATGTTGTTCACTGATCTAACAATTGAACATGTACTTGTCATATGAAGCTAAATAACAATCCACAGTAAATATGAGTGATAAATGCAGTGAGTTGGGTGTGGTACATGTCCATAATCTGGGTATTCTGGGAGGCTGAGGCAAGAGGATCATAAATTCAAGACCAGCCTGGGCAACTTAACAATTTGGCAAGACCCTGTCTCAAAATCAAAAATTTAAATTAAAAGTGAAGAGGGCTGCGATGGCTAGGAATACAGTTCAGTGCAAAGGCCCCAGGTTAAAGGCTCAGTACCAAAAACATAAAAAAATCAAAATCAGCTACAGCATATAGTATAGTATATTAATAAAAACAGATTTTCCACTGAGAACTTCTACTTTAACATTCAAAAAAAAATACCTGTTTCAATAAGCTTACCTCTAGGACTATCTAAGCACTCGACCAATTTACAAAGATCTATGTACTATACTAGTATACTAATCACAGTTTTATTCATAATAATGAAACTGAAAAAAATCTAAACCATTGCCAATGAGACTGATTAAATAATATATCGAAAAAATTAAATGCTATTCATTCTGTAAAAACTATCACACTGCCACATAGATGTAAACAAATGATGTTACAACTATTCATGATATATGACTAAGAAAAAGGAGGCTCTGGGTTCAAGTCCTAATACAAAATAATAGTAATAATAATAATAATAATAATAAAATGGATAGAGACAAATGGATGCCTAAAAAGATATGGAAGAAAAAAATCACTGGTTTTATGTGGAAGATATGACTACATTACTTTCAATTTCTATTTTAGACATTCCTGTACTGTTTTTAAAATAATAAATATTTTATAAACAAAATTATTTTAGAAGGGACTGGGGGATTTAGCTCAGCAGCATAAGTGCCTGCCTTGTAAGTGCATGGTCGTGAGTTCGATCCCCAGGACTGATTAAAAAAAAAAAAATTATTTTAGAGAAGTATATTGATCTCTACATTTGACATAGTAAAAAAAAAATTTTTTTTTTTTTTTTTTTTTTGGTTTTGGGGACTGAACTCACCACCTTGCGCTTGCCAGGCAGGCACTTATGCTGCTGAGCTAAATCCCCGGCCCCACAGTAAAATTTTAAACCCACAAGTCCAACTCAAACATTAGTATGGTACTCTGATAAGCTCCTACATGCTAATTCCAAACTCTACTTATTCATTTAATAATCTGGGTACTCTGAGAGGCTGAGGCAGGAGGCCACTTATTCATTTAACAAATGTTTCCAAACATACTATTATTGTACTTATTATCATACTCACATTTACTACGTTTACCTAAATCACTTACAGAACATTCAGCCTGCTGAGGGTTAAATTTCTCAGAGGGTAGGTATGGGGAAGAGTTTTTAAAAAGATATTTCCCCCTTGAAATAAGCTAATGTATTCTTTAAGCAATTTTAAAATTTAGAGACATATTCTCTATCTTATTCTAAAAGGTTCAGAAATCAGTCAGAATAAAATATATTAGTAATGATTTTAAAACAGTATTATGTAAGCCTACAATTGAGAACAATTTTCTTACAAAATTTTCTTTCACTTATGAAAAACCAAAAAGTATTTCAAGTCTATTCTACAACCCTTTTTAATTTCCTAAGAACATAACAATTTGGAAATAATGTATAAAACAACTGATACAAAACAGACTTCTTTCAGATTATTTTATTAAACTGACATCGCAAACAAATGCACATAATTTTTATTGTAACAAAACCACAAAAAGCCCACATAAAAGAATGTATTAGTTGTGAGACAAGGTTTTGCTGAATCTCAATACTCTTTTTTTTTTTTTTTAAAGTAGTGGCTGGCTAAAGACAGTCATTAATATTAACACAGATAATGGAAGAAAACTACAAAAACTCCAAATACAAAAAGACTGTTCTTGTATACTAACAGCATAACCATTATGGTTGAAAAACCACACAATATTCTTTCTCACATCTGTTTTGTTAATAGGCCAAGAATGAGGGTCTATTGAGTATCCTGGACAACTGAATTAGAAACTAAGAATGTCTGGTAAATACTGTTTATCCCAATATTCTGAAACTAAACAGGCCTAGGAAAGATACTGATCTTAAATAAATTATCATTTTAGTTTTACCCTCCTGAAAACAGAACCATCACTTTGGGCTTTTTTTTTTCTTCTATCTGCTTAAAAAAAAGAAAACTAAGATTTATAAGATTTATTTTTAAGGTCCTAGTTTTAGGTAAGTACTATAAGAGAATATGCTTTTTAGATTAACAAAACATTATTTTTAATTCATTTTTCAAATAGATGCTCAAGTACTTTAACAATATAGAAACCAATGTAACTAGATGGATGATTGCATTATAAAGTAAACCAGTATTCAACTAGAATCCAACAGCTTAAGAAGATTTGGCAAGAATTCCTTTCTGAGCTAGGGTTTTTCCATAGACAACACTGAACTCTTCCAGGAAATGCCCCCTTTTCAGGGCCCCAGGCCTTGCTACATATTGTTAGGCCACGTTTATGGACCCAAACAAAATGTAACATCCTCAATGAATACACAAAGTTTTATAGTATAAGTAAATTCTAAATTACCTATTTACTACATAAAAATCTCCCAAAGAAAAATGAAGCATCTACATATCTTCTCATTCATTTGCATTGCTTTCCTTAAATAATTTAATTCCTTATTTTTTATAAATAACTAAATTAGCTCAGAATTTGATTTAAAAATGTAAAGAATGGAATGGTTATACAAGGTGATAGAATAATCCATACTATTTTAAATGTCTTCATTTTAATCAAATTACACTTGAAGGTTACTTTTTCTTCTTTGCTTTTTAGTCTTTGTTTAAAAGAAAAAAGATGCTTCTTGATTCCTTTTCAGTTTTCCCTCAGGGCATTCCATCACTGAAAGAAATTAAATTCTAAAACAAAAACAACATAAGCATTCACATTTATAAAGTAACAGGACCAGTCTCAAGCAGCAAATAACAAATCACAAACAACAAACTACCAGGGCTACTCCAAAACAAGTTAAAATTGAAGCAATGATCCAACAAAAAAACCCTTTAATTTCCAACTTCACACTCACCAAATGGAGTACCAGTTTGACATTCTTTTCCTTCAAGACAAAATTTATATAATAATATATACATTTTGAAAGTGATAATTTGTTTTAAACACTAAACTGAGAACCTATAACTATATATTTTAGCATTTTGAATCTGCAACTTTGGACCTAATCAGAATGCCATTCTTGATCCTTTTAATGTGTTCCCAAGTGACTTTTTTTTTTGATGTTTATCATTTAAGAAATGCAGAACTTTAAAATTATTCAAAAACAAATTTAAACATTTAAGAAATAGTCTATTCACTTTTACATGACTGCATAAAACTACTAAACTTTTCAAATAAATTTATAGCAAAAGTAAATGTTTGTCTTCCATTAAGTATAATTTCTCCCTAAACAACAGTCTCTGACTTTATCAAAAAATATAGACTAGGGTATTATACTTTTTTTTTTTTTTTTGTCTTTTTGAGACAGGGTCTCGCTATTCAGTTCAGGCTGGCCTTGAGCTCACTTTGCAGCCCAGGCTGGTCTTGAACTCACAAAGACCCTCCTCCCTCAGCCTCCGGAGTGCTGGGATTATAGGCATGAGCCACTATGCCAGGCAGGTTTATACTCAGAAAAAAAAAAAAAAAAAATCTTCAGGAGAAGTGGTAGCTAAATGAACATTTCTGCTATCTCTACTCCTATTTTATTTGGAAATAAAACATCATCTGTCCTCAGTTCAGCTGTAATTAGACCATAAAAAAGTAGGGTTTCTCAGAAATTCCCTTAACTAAAGAGTCCCTTAACTAATAGTTTAGGCAAAGATCCTAAACTATTATTATTTTTTAAATAAATACGCATCTTTTTAGCTAAATCAAAGCTCAGATGGTTCTAAACCAGTAGATTATACAGAACAAACTTAAAAATCATTTAAAATATTTCATGTGAAACAGAACAGAAGCTTGGTGTCACGGCACACGCCTAGTAGTATAATCCCAGCACTCTGGAAGGCTGAGGCAGGAAGATCTAAAGTTCAAGCCCCCAAAATTTATAGACTTAGTGAGCCCCTGTCTAAAATAAAAATAAGAACAAAAACAAAAATAAAGAATAGACTGGGCAGGAAACTAAGTGCAAAGACTATGGGTTCAATACCCAGATTGGGGAGAAGTAAGAGATAGACAACTATCAACTTTTAGTAGGATTATTCACCTAGAAACAATTACATGGTATTTGTACTCGAAGTCCTGTAATGTACTAAATTAAGTTTCCTATGTATCCATGTAGCAATCAGAATTTAAAACATCCCATCATGATTCCTGGGAGTTTCCATCCAAAAGAAAAATAACAGAAATAGAGAGCTAAGATGCAATATTAATTCAACGGATTATTAGAGAAAATTTACATCTAAAACATTTTTAATTGAAATATCTGTCAAATTCTAAATTTAAAATTTAATTGCACACAGCTTTCAACTACATTCAGTTTAACAATTATACATAAGTGCCAGGAAGAATGAAATCCAGTATTGTTTTTAACAGTGGTAATCTTACAGTTTATCTTCACTATTAGACTGTCATCACACAAACTGCACTCAAGAACGAACCTTACGCTGCAAGATAGCCAAGGATATGACTGATAGAATTATCTAACAATACTTTCTCAATGTGAAGACAGGTAAATGAATGTATGTTTTCACAACAAAAAACCCCTAAGAGACAAAGGAAAGATAAAACGTATTTTCTGAGCCATGCTTCAACTGGCTGTCTCAGTTGACTAGTGGTTTGACGTTAAGTGTATTTTCCAGGATGTTGCTTGTACATTTAAGGTCATATCTTCGTATGAAAATCCAAAACAAAGCAAAAATATCTTTAAAATGTCTTTGAAATATCCTCAAAAGTTTCAGAATGATGAATAAAAAGTTTAACTTCCGTGTTTAGTTTTCCAGGACTGACAACAGTTGGACAGTTACATAACAGTAAGCACAAATTCTATGGCAGAAAATTTTTTAAAAGCAGGATAGTTTTAGAAATACACAAATCTACAGTGAGTCTTCCTGATGCAAACAAACTTCAAACTTTTAATACGAAGAAGGCAAAAAGTAGGGCGCAACAAGAGAAATGGTAGAAATTGAGTAGAGAAAGTTCCGTACAATAAGACTGGTAAGAAACTCCCCTCTCAATTTCTCCACTCACAATTTCTGAGTGCATCCACTTGACAATTATACTCCTTAACCTATTCAATAAAGTTCTCAAGTCATTGCTTTCTTTTACATAATTTTTCTTATGTTTACCTCTCAAGTTGCAAACGTGAAATTCAAAGACTTGTGATGCTATAGTAACAAGACACCCTCCCTTCCAAATATTTTGAAAATGACAAATCAGTGGTCACCTGGATGAAATGTACTTTATATCATGCGAGCAGGATGACCTGCTAAGCGAACCGTTATGTAAAGCCTATTTAAATGTCTAAAGAGTACTATTCCTTTTTTCCTTATACTGAACATTGAACCTAGGCCTTGTGCATGCCAGGCAAGTACTCTACCACTGAGCTACATCCCCAGCCCTTTTCTTTCCATAAGATAAGTACAGTCCATGTTTCAATTTTTCATGAAGACTGCCTCTGAAGAGAAAGCAGTTTTCCTAAATTCCAAATTTTCTGAGCATTACAATTGCTTTGTCAAGGAATAGCTAATGAAAAGATACTGTCAGTAATTTTAAAATCCATCTCCTCATATAGGCAGTGGTCTAGGCCAATGAAGAGATACTTCCAAGCTCCTCAGAAACTATACACCACGCTGCGACAACAAACACAGGAGAACTCGGGGGTGAAGGCAATTTTATTTGACGTAGCACTAACACCTGCTTCAAACTTAATTGCATCCGTTATCTCAGCGCATCTTCACCGCTACTCCGAGGGGCAGGCCCCCCCTCTACCGGGCACACCACCCGGCCAAAGGACACGCACGCCGTTGTATCTCCACCCGGATAACAAAAGCAATGGCAAACTCATCTCTCCTTGAAGAAAAGCGACGGCGGCGGGGGGGAGGGGGTTGCGTATAGTGATACGGTACCACCTAGATGACTCCTAATTGAAGCACTTCGCGGCTGTCTCGCCAATGCCATGGCCCCGGCGGACCTGCGGCGGGGTTGCGGGGAGGCCGCCGGGAGGCAGGAAACCAGCGACGCCCGCCCCGCGCGCCCCTGGGCCGACGCGAGCAATCGACGAAGCCCAGGCGACACGCGCGGGGTGACACCCTACGCCCCCGGCCCAGCATTTCCTACTCACCTGCAGAGCCGATTTCCATTCATGGAGCTGGGGACAGAGCTTCGGGCGAGAACGGCACCCGCCACCCGAGCGAGGCGGCGGCAAGGCGGTTCTGAGGCGGGGGCGATGCGGCTTCCCTCAGAACTGTACTCCGCGCACTCGGCCGGAAGAGTCGCCGCCAGGAGACGGCCCCGCGCCGGGAGAGAGCGAGGAGAGGCCGCCGGCGAGGACAGGGGAGCCCCTGCGGAACTTGCGTAGCCCGCTGCCGCTGCCGCGCGCGCGCCCCCCCACCCACGACAGCAAGAGGCAGCAGCCGCCGCCGACACCGCCGCTATCCTCGGAGCCGCCCCGGAAGCCCGCCGGCGTCAGTTCCGCCGCCCGGCCCGCGCGGAGTCCACGCCTCGCCTCCAGGCCCGAGCCTTGCGGGAGCGCGGTCGGTGCGGGCGCGGCCGGCGCGGAGGACGCTGGGGAGATAGCGGGAGCGGGCGCGCGCGGGGAGCGCTGGCCAGAGACAATCCCGGAGGCTTGAGCTTTGTGCAGGCTGCTGCTCGTCCGAGGCCGGCAGCGCTTACCTGGAGAGCATCTTTCACCTGGATCTGGCTGGGGACTGCCCGGAGCCAGGAGCAGAGCCCGCCGGCCCGGACCACCCTCCCACCCCAGCCGCTTTCGCCACGCCCGCCTGGGCAGCCTCACGGGCCGTCAAGGGGCCACTGGAATTGGTATCTCCAACCCGTTAAGAGTTGCTTTAGCGACTTTTTTTTCTTCTTTTGAGGGAGAGGTATGCACAACGTAGTTTTGAATCAGTTCAAGGACCAGAACATCCCTGGGCGTGGCAGCACATGCCTATAATCGCTAGTTCCAGCTAAATCCAGCCAATTAATTTAGCGAGACTCGGCCTCAGATTTTTTCGAAAAAGGCTGGGTATGTAGTTTAGTGCGAAAATCCTGCGTTCTATCTCTAGTACACGGGAAAAAAAGGAAGGCATTACACAAACATTATGAAATGGTTTCTATGTTTAAAACTTTAATAGCGCCTTGTCACCCTGAAAAATCCACCTTTCTTGGTGTTAGGGCGCCCTGCATAAAGCGGCTCCAGCTTTCTTCTCGACCTCCTGACCATGCTATGGCTAGATTTACAATGCCCCCAGCGCGCCACCAAGCGCCTCTCTTTGCTGACTCGGAGGCCGGTTTTTGGATCCTTGGCCAGGAATCATCTCCCCATCCTCCTCTCAGTCTCTCAATGCCAGGCGCTTCTTTTCCTACCTTCTTGTAAACCAGGTCAGCAGCCATTCGGTGGCACCTTTGTTATTCTATTATTTCCTCGGTAAGGCAGCAGTATGTTGACTACTTACTTCACTGACCATGTCCCCACGAGAATGTATGAGTTTTATGAGTAAACTCCAGCACATTGTTGACAAATAGTAGAGCCTTAAAAGATATCCATTGCCTTAGTGATAGCTGATACTCCTTTATGCAGCTGAGCAATGATTCATGATTTTTCTCTGTGCTCCTGGGTGTTTACAATGTTTACAAAATAATGTTTACAAAATTTTATACATCAAAATACATTTTTAAAGCAAAAGGAGAAAAAATATCCTACTTAACTTCCCCTCACTCACTGTGGGATTTTAGATTAGTCACTTGATGTCTCTCATCTGAAAAATGGGAAGAACGTGTACCTTACAGAGTTGCTGTAAGAATAAGGAATGTCTGTAAAGCACGGAGAAAACCTTCCCTAAATATTAATGAATAACAAAATTGCTCACTATTGTTAAAATGTAAAGGATTTAATAGATTATGCTATCAAATAATTTTTCCCTTTTTTTTTTTTTTTTTTTTTTTGTACCGGGGATTGAATTCACAACCTGGCAGGCAGAGGCTTATGCCACTAAGCTAAATCCCATATAATTTCTAATAAATGGAGCAGGGTTCAAACCACATGACTTCAATTCTCCACATGACTTCAATTCTGCCTTTTCTTTCCATCCCTACCTGAAACTGAAAATATCCTCTCCAGATTGAAAATACTAAATCAAATGCCACTAAACACTGCATCTTAAACAATCTAAATCTTGCTAACAGGATTTGACAGGGTTAACACCAACTCTTGTGCAAGTTCTAACAGACCTTCTATCTCCCCTAATTCACATAGTTCCCAAGATGAATACTGGTGTATTTAGCTTCCCTCAGAAGATATGATGATGGTGATGAACTCCCCAAGTAGGCTACTGTCTTTATTTTGGACATTGATTCGGTAGAATTTGGACCCCCTGGGTCATTCTAATTTAATACATGTCTATGATTCATTACTGCCTATTACTGTCTGAAACCCCACTTCTTTAGACTGAGCCCATGTGAAAGGCTCATGAATTGTAGGAGATAGAACTCTTTTGGGAGATAGGAACCCAAGAGTTGGATGACTGTGCCAAAGACAAAAATGTATAAGGCTCTCTCCTGACAAAAAAAGCCTATTTTGGATAACTTATTCCCAAGTGAGTCTGCTCTTAAGGGCATAGACCAGGGAGTTTGTGTATCTTGTTAACTTCTATAGCTTCAGTGCCTAGAAGAGTGCTAGTGCCTGGAACACAACAGCATTCAGTGTGTGTAGGACAGATGGTTGAATAAATAGGCTTCAAGAACTGGGCTCAGGAAACTGGTTGAAATTCTGGCCTTATGCCTGGTCACACTGTTCGCAGAAGGAAGAATAGTATAAAATCTTGGATGCAGAGAAATCAGTGCTCTCTGAATACTGAGTGCTCAGCAGCTACCATATACCCAGTGTAAAGTTTCTTAAAATATGACCCTCAAATTGCAAACTAGAAAAGTAAAATTAAAAAAAAAAAGTTGAACTTTAATAAATTAGACAAGAAAATTGAAAACATTTGCTCTTCAAAATAAAAAAGGCAAACCACAGATTGGAAAAGAATATTAAATTAAAGATGCAAATGATAAAAAAAAAAAAGATGCAAATGATTTAAGAAAGGCAGTACCTGGGCTGGGGATTTAGCTCAGTGGCATAAGCACCTGCCTGGCAAGTGTGAGGCCATGAGTTCCATCTCTGGTACAAAAAAAAAAAGATAATATCAAATAAGAATTACACTATGTTGATCAATACTACTGGCCATTAGAGAAAGGCAGTGCCTTCAGGAAAGATGGTGCCTAATAGCCAGTAAGGCCCCAAGCCCATACTCTGATGTTAGGTAAATTTTGCTGGGTGCAGTGGTGCACACCTGTAATCCCAGCATTTAGGATGCTGAAACAGAAGGATTGCTGTGAATTCTAGGACAGCCTAGCCTGAATTACACAGTGAGACACTGTCTCAAAAAAAAAAAAAAAGGCAACAAAAATGGAGCCTAGGATGTATTTCTACCTGCTTGGCTAAAATAAGGCCTTGAGTTCTAGTCCATGTGCCAAAAAAGAAAAAGAAAAAAATTCTGCCAGTGGATACACACTTACAATCCTAGCACTCAAGGCTGAGGCAAGAGAACCATGAGTTTAAGGATAGCCTGGTCTGTATGGTGAGACCTTGTCTCAAACAAACATCACTTCATTATCAAAGGACAGCATCCATCAGCATTTTTTGCAAGACAGAAACTAAGTACTTTGTACTGTGGCAAACACAATATAAAACATGTACCTCAGGTTCAGACAAAGCTAAGATTGAGAGCCTTCCCCTATACACTGTGAGCCTGGGAAAGTTACTTACTCTTGAGATTTATGTTCTTCACCTATACAAAGAGTACCTGCTCTAGGTGACATCTTCCATCCTTGTATGTATGTGCCTAAAGCAGCTGGTCTACCAGAAATGCCCTGAGCCACTTTTCTGAGCTGAGATCTTAACATCCATTTATTCAGCAACTTAGCCCTTAGTCCCCTGTGCTGCCCCATCTCTACTCCAATAAGATGAAAGAAAACTATCATGAACCAGAAAAAGGTCATTAAAATCCAGGCACAAGTGTGAATTTTTGTGAAAGGAACTGGTCACAGAAAGAAAGTGGTTCATACAACAGCTATAGCAGATGATAAAAAACTTCCCTTAACTGGGGTAAGTTAGGGCTAAACAACATATATGGTATTGAAGAGGTGAATATGTTTACAAACAAAGGAACAGTGATCCACGGCAACAAACCCAAAGTTCAGGCATCTCTGCTAGTGTACATTCTCACCATTAAAGGCCATGTTGAGATCAAACTACTGACAAAAATGCTACTTACTATGTTAAACCAGCTTGGAGCAGACAGTCTGAATAGTTTAGGGAGACAGACTAAAGCTCTGCCTAAATAATTTGTGGACAGAAATATACCACTTGCTATTGGAGATCAGGATGATGACGGGGTTCGAGAACTTGTGGAGAATTTTGATGAGGCTTCCACAAATGAAGCAAACTGAATTGAGTCAACTTCTGAAGATAAAACCTGGAAGAACTGGGGGCTGATATTTTATATTATGACTGCTTTTAAAAATTGTTTTGATATACCTGATAAAATCTAGATCTCTAGTATTTTTAAGCCCTTTGGACACTGCAGCTCATTTCAGTTTTTGCTTATATACAATTCATTCTTTACCGGCAGTTGCGCTGAAGAAGCCTGGGAATAAAGTTTGAAGAAAAGTTCTTTACCTAGTTTACCTAGTTAAAAAACTAAATAAATAAAAAGTAGCTATGGACTTGGTGCCACTGGATGCTTACTCAATAGCCCTTATGTCTTTCATTCTTGCTGGTAGACATAATTATCAAGACTAGTTCATTCCAGTTCACATGATTTAAAAGGCATTTGCTTTGACAGAAATAGAATAAGAGGTATACCCTTTCCAATAATAAAAGCATGAGAAAAGATCTGCTAGGGCTTCCAAGGAAAGATTTCCTTAGAATGAAACAATGGGAAAATTAGTCTTACTTCTAGGAGACACTTTTCCCAGCATTTTTCCCTGGAATTTTAGTGGCTACATTGGGAACACTAGGTAAACTAGTACGAGGATAAACTAACAAAGAATAGAAGAAAAAAAGATTGCAACCTGGTTATTTGATGTTATCATTTAGCCACTTACTTAACCAACCTTATAAGCCACATCAAATCAGAACTTCCTATAATAGGAAATGGTCAGTTTCCTTACATAAGCCAATTTAATTAGAATTTTGTAATATACAATTGAAGGTAACTGATATAGTACACACACCACACAAATTTTTTTTGAGAGAGGCTCACTATGTAGTTTAGACTGGCCTCGAACTCATGGTGATCCTCCTGCCTCAGTCTTCCTAGTGTTGGGGTCACAGGCATGTACCACCACAACCAGCCCTATATTAATTACTACAAATATGCACTTATACAAGACATACTGTGTATAAACACTTAGCCAAACACTTCAAGTACTCAAGCCCCACCTTTTGTAGTTCATTCTCATTAGTAACACATAGACCTTCTCAATAACTTGGCTAGCAGCTTCTACTGCCTTTCAAGAGTAAAGTTCCCTGCCTTTGGAAGATGGGGAAGGGGACCTGAGAGATCCCGAAAAACTCCCCTCAATGTTTCTAATAAACCATGCTATGGTACCCTAAGGAAGTCATGGTATATAAGTGGATAACTTCTAAATGTACCTCATTCTCCAGTATCTCTTTTCCAGCTCCTCCTTGAAATGGCTGCTTTGAAAGACTACTTCTGTCACGCTCTCTGTATGCTAAGCTTTACAATTTTCCTCAGCCTATATAGCCAGAGGAGTAAACAGAAAGTTAGAAACAAAAAGACAGCTAATTTTCGAATTCAATATTACTTTTTTTTTCAATATTACTTTCTTTTCAGGCATTACAGACAGCAAAAACTGGGGTAAGCCCAAATTCAGAATTTTAAGCTAGTCTTCTCCTTGCACCATAACCCTTTCCTTTAGCCACTGAACCCTAATTATCATGTGATTCTGAGGGTCGCTCAGCCAAAAGACACTGAACAGTACCCAGCTTCACTGCCCCAAGGTTCCAGCATATTAGCAGGGTGGTGATGGCTGTTTAAATATCGCTGAAGGGATGTCTGGGGTGATGGACAATGCTTCACTCAAAACCTTGGATTTCAGGATCAGGGAGTACAAGTCCTAGACTCGAGTCTCTTTGAAAGGCAACCAACAATAAAATCCTGAAGCATTTTTAAGAATTACTCTTCTAAAACTAAAGTGTACAGCAAAGTTTTGCTATAATCATCACCCCCCTTACCCTCTACCCAACCCCCAATCCTGACAACTGAATGCATGGCTTTGTGCATGCCAGGCAAACATTCTACCACTGAGCTACATCTCCAACCCTGGTAAATTCTTTTTGCTTCACTTATCATAAACTTATTTGGTCTCATTTCAAATGGGAAAAATCTGCTCTATGCTCTACTTTGTTCTTCAAGTTCAACCTCCCTAATTTTTGTTGCTGAAAAGGAACATGGGTCTTGTTGGCTCTTTTCCAGTGGAATTTGGCAGGCGGTAGCCACGGGTTAGCTCTGCAATTTGAAGTCACACTTGGCCTCCAGAGGAATGCTAGGCCCATTACATACACACTGGCTGCCAGTGATGACTTCTCACTGGGCTCAAAGCCAGAATCCTCTGAATCATCTTCCCCCAGTGTACGGAGAAAACAATGCTCTAGCAGTATCAAGGAAGACGGCCAGAACTTACATGCTTGACAACTATACTACTAGGTTAAGGTACAAAACCACAGCACCTCCAAAAATGGCCAGAGTGGGAAAAGATAATCATCTGGGTAAATGTCTGCTTACCTGAAGATTAAGGAATGCTGAGTCCATCCTGCACTCTCAATATCACTTCTTGATTTCCCCCTCTGTACTCATGAAACACAGATTTCTAGCCCATTTTATTTCTACTTTCAAATATTGATCCCTTAGTATATGCTAAAGCCCTGAGATGATGAAAATGAACAGAACATAGTTTCTGCTCCAAGGAAGACAACTTATAAAATAAGTACATGAAGTGAAGTGCTATCTAGTGCACTAGCATGTCATCTATTGTACTTCTCAGGAACAAAATTAAGTTTTATTTTATTCTTTTATAAGTATCTCCTAAGAACAGAAGGAAGATAGAGGTGGTGGTGATAGTAGTTGTGGTGAACAACTTGAAAATCCTAGTCTAAGCCTCAAATTATTTTTCCAATGATCACTTTTACAAAATACTAAGTATATGCTGGGTGTGGTGGCTCACGCCTGTAATCCCAGCGTTCAGGAGGCTGAGGCAGGAGGATTCTTAAGAGTTCAAGACCAGCCTGGGCTACAAAGTGAGCTCAAGGCCAGCCTGAACTGCATAGTGAGACCATGTCTCAAAAAAGACCAAAAAAAAAAAGAAAAACTAAGTACATATTGCAAGCATTAAAAATAGCCAAGTAACTTACTGTTAACATCACAGTCAAGATAAGAATAGTAAAATGAGCATTCCCATGTTATTAATCACTTCTTGGACTACCTTCTGCTCTTTTGATTTTCTCCCACCTTATGACCCCACCACCACCACACACACTGGAGGGATCGACTAGGAAATCTATCACCTTAGGTTCTGCTTGATCTATATTTTCCATAACTTGTTTTGTAGGACTGTACACTGTTTTTCTCAATTCTTTTCCTAAGCTATCTTATTCTTGCCTACTATCTGCAAATATGACTTCAATACCCATAACTATAGCTTTGTAGTTTTGTCTGAGCACCAAACCTGTTTGTCCGAAATTTTACCCTACTGCCATGGGAACCTCAAAACTCTGTGTCTACAAGGCCAATTAACTGCCTTTTGTCACAAAATTCACCAACTTCCTTCTGTATTCTCTTGCTACCCAATCTTGATTAGAGTATCTCAATATACTTGTATGTTCAAGTAGAAATCTGCACACTAACTTGGCTGTGGAGCCATATTAATTCTATCTTCTCTCTCTCAAACAGGCCCTTTCTCCTCTACCTTGATCACTACAGTGTTTGTTCCAGCTTCTTGTCATCTTTCTCCTGTAGCAGAGGACTGTTGTACTAATCACATCCCTCACTAAACTTGGAAGCTTCTTAAAAGATCCTGTTCACCTCATTTCTAGGTTGTGTCTGCCTTTTCCCTCATAGTATTCCCACCACAGTACTTTGCATGTGTGTTGCATGAGTAGGTGGAGGCCCTCTGAAATATGATTGCATAACAACCTATTATCTCATCCTAAAACCTATCAGAGATATAATTAATTTTGTTTTACTGATAAGAAAAAAAGAGAGACAGACCGCATTTTAGAAATAGAAGCCACTGTTGTCTTTATAAAACACAGAATTGTGCTGCTGCTGTTGCTTGCTTCAGAAGGAACTGTACATTACAGCTGCTGGAATAATTTCACAATGGACTGGACAAAGTACAGCTCAAAGCAGGACAAAAACACAAATGGAAACAAATGCAAACAAGTACACAGCTGTGGGGCTCCAGGGACATTTCCCCATCCATGCTGGACTTGAAGAGGGATACGAAATTTAGAAACTAAAGTGAAACCCAGAGTATCACACATGCCCACCACATGGCTGCGAAGTGCAATATGACACACCATTAGGTTAGACTGTGTGCACAGGAAAATCATTCATTTTTCCTTATTGCTACTGCACCAGGGACTCAGTGCATTTGGACACATAGTCTTTACTTACACAATTCTTGGAGAGTTTCCTATTTTCTTTTTTAAAGAAGGACATCTGTCTTTCCCACATCATTCTGTTTTGAGCCCACTCCTTCCACTCCCATTCATGGGCTCCCAAACAGCAGCCAGAGGTTCCAAGTCAGTAGACATAGAATAAGGGGAGAGCACCAACCCAGCCTCTCTCCCAGCCAAGGGAGAAGGCAAGTCCTAATAAGTAGGGGAAAGAGAAAACTGAGAACCCCTCCTCCCCAGTCTGGCTTAGAAGGCCAAAAAAGAAACAGTGCCTGCATATCCCTGCCATGATCAGACTTTAAGAAGGAAGGCATCCCAGCTAATATCCTGGACTGGCATAAGAGCAGTAAATAAATAAAAATAACCTTTCCCAATGTAATTTCTAAAACTGCCTTTTGGCTAGTTTGAGATGACTTTTCTACCTGAAAGGAAGGAACTTCCATCCTTTCTTTATATATGATGCCTGGTCTAAAACACTGTCCCACCAGCCTTGCAGATATCCTATGGGCCACCTAAGAAAATAAGTGTTTCTTTGGCAGCCCATCATGTGTACTGGCCTCATTTACAGAATGCTGGACAGAAAAAGAAAACTATCCAAAAAGGTTGCTGCTCGGTCAAAGAAGCTACAGAGGAACTATGTAGCAAGAGAAAAAGGAGCTTTTTAGCAAGGTTTCATTCATACTTTTAGGTACCTTTTTTGTCAGCCTTTTTCAAAGTATAAGTTTCCCGCTTTTTTGTCAGCCTTATTCAAAGTATAAGTTCCCCGCAACAATAGCCCCAGGCCTATCCTCAGATGCCAGCATAGTACCTCAACACATAGGTCACACTGGGATGGATAAAAAACTAAAAAGTACTCCTCTATTTTCCCATCTTTTATCCAAACTCTCTCTATTCTACTTTTCACTCATCTTCCTGTATATCCATCTTCTAACCCTCTAACCCTGAATACCGAAGTAGCTCAACCCTAGGACATCTTAATTAGAGGAAAGCCCCAGGAAGAGAGAAAAAGAAGCAGAAGTAGAAAAAGCAATGAGAGAAACCGGCTCCAAGAAACAGATAGTTGTAAAACTTCTAGAAGCCCTCTCAATTTCATGCTAGTTGCGCAGAGCCCACTGCTGTGCCCTGGTGTATGCTTTTCTACAGTACAACCCAAGGTTGACACCACTGAGTATGGAGAACAGGTTCTTGGTCTTCTGCAGTCAAAAGGTTAACTTAACAGTGGCATCACACAGTGGCCATGCATAGAATTCATCATCATGTAGGCAGGCAGGCAGGCAGGCAGGTCAGCCAGCAAGCAGGCTCAGTGAACAGAAAAAAAGAAAAAGGCAAGGAAAGAGAAGTGGAAAAGGCAGGCAGAAATAGTGAAACAAAGGGAACAGGAGACTGAAAAGGATAACGCTGGGGTCTTCCCAGTGCTTCCTCAGAGTTTGGTAAGAAGTACCACTAAAAACAAATCTTAAAACATTTTTCACTGTGCATGTACCACCTTTAAAACAAGAATAACATGGTCGAGGAATTTTTTAAGTCTCAGAGACTATTTTTAAAATCAGAGCAAGAAGTTATTTTTCTTATCATTGCCCAAGCAATTTCTCTTGCTTTTGTTGACTGAATGGCACAATGTCAAAGGACTAAAATGCCTTTCAAACCCCAGCTTGAACTCCAACTGGAGAGCGAGGCAAAGAGTAAAGGAGAGAACACAAACTTGTTGCTGGGAGTAGTGACTGCCACCTGCTCCCTTTGGACATTTGCAAATGCTGGTGAATGACTGGACCCTCCAGGAAAAGTACCCTTATCCCAGCCCCAAATGTACCCAAGTAGAGAACATGCAGAGCCCATTGTCCTAGGAGAGCTCCCTCCCCAAAGGGTAACGGAACATGAAGTAGACTATATATGAAGGCGATGGACAGGGCAGATGGAGTGTTGGCATCACTCTCTTTAGGCACTTGTGTAAGGAATGTAGGCTCTCCAGTGAGCTGCCTCCTCCCAGGGCCCTCCACTCTGTTCTTCAGCTGGGCTTGTGCCCAAGGGACACCCCAAGCTATACCAGCAGGAAAAAAAAATAGGGGAAAAATTACTCAACAGTCCTGTTGCTTTCTCCACAATGATTATTTGTGCTACTCTAAAACTGCTGAACAATGTAGCCAACCAGAACAGAACCTGGGATATATTGTTTTGCATAGCAAATCTATGGGTCTATAGGAGGGCTGCTGGAGAGAAAAAGGGGTAGCTGTACCTCCACAGGCTGGGATTCAGACTCTCCTTCTTCCACCTGGTCTTCTGGCCTGGGCTAGGTCTAAAATATCATGGCTTCATTACCAGAGTGGGGCAAACCTAAACCCATACTCCTCAAAAAAAGGAATTTCTACGCTGAAGTTGAAACTCCCCACCAAAGAGTTAGAAGAAACAGTCAAGGAAAGAGGAAGGCTTGTCTCAAGGACAGCAAGGACCAAGCTAGAAGCCCCTTCCATCTCTATTCCTGCAAGACACCAAACAAGGTATCTCAAGGGAAAAAAAGAAAAACAAACAAAACCCATGCCACCCACTCACATGCCCTAGTGGGAACCAGGAAAAATTCATTTGTGTAAACAGAAGCAACAAGGAGCAGCAAAATTCCCCAGCCTGCCCACAGGAGACACTAGAATATGGGATGAGTCGGTCAGAGGTCAAAAAACAATCCAATCCAGAGAAAGGGAAGATGCACTTGCAGGAAAAAGTGTAGGACAGTACAGAGGAGGAGCCTGCAGCAAGAAAAAATATCTGCACAGGGAAAGGACAGAGCCAGAGCCGCGACTTGGGGAGACAACTACCCCTTTCCTAGCCAGGCCAGAGAACAAGTCAGGTTACATAGTTCCTTCAGATGGCTCAATGTTTCCAGGATGTAAACTCATCAGGCATGGGAGGGATTTCCAGATTTTGGCAATAGACTCGATACGGTATAAAAATAAATTTAGGGTTGTTTTTCTTCTTCTTCTTTTAGGTCGAAGGATCTTTTGTTATAAGACACCCAGGTTAAGAAATAAATGAAACACAAGAGACTTGAGCATCAGGGGAAAAAAAGAAGCCAAAAGTGAGAAAAGCTATGAAAGTAACTCCAGACCTGGTAAATTGGGAGGAGTGGGTACAGGGTAAAAAGGAGGCAAAAGTGGAAAGGCCAGGGGCCAGTCATCTCAGCAGCTCAGAGACTTGTGTGTTTGAAAGTGCAAATGTCAATGGATTTTAACCATCTTGAGGTTGCAATGTGGAAGTCTATTCCTTCAAATGCAAAATACCTGGCATTCTGGCTGGAGGCTCATTGGGTTTGGGTTATTTCTTCCCCATCTACCTCCTCTCCCACCCCCACCCCAACTCCCAAAGAAAGGTACAAAAGGTTGCAGTTCTGCAGCATTACCATTACAGGGAAGGCACTGGTTACCCACCAGCAGGCGGAAGGAAGACAGGGTCGTGTCACTTCAGAGCTAAGTGCCATAGTGCCTTAAGTGTTACTAGAGGGGCTGGATGTCTGTGGGGGAGGAAGTGTAAGGTAGGATAGAAAAATGTGGGAGAGTGGAATGGGGGGGGAGCTGGGGGAGGAGCAACCAAAACCATTAGCATTAAAAATCTTCCTACAAACTGGATTCTGAACCCATGAAAACATCTAGTATCCTAAAATATTGATCTGGGTCTGGTTTCATTTTTCTTCTTAAACAAATCTAGACCATTTCTGATTAAGGCTCCTAAAAAATCCTTCCTTCATCTCACCCAGTTTCTCAAGCCCCTCACCTTCCCATCTAAAATATCATACCCAAACCTACCGGCATTTGTCCACAGGGCTGCAGAGCCAACCTTACCAAGCTGTCAAGCATGAGTTTTAGCACTGAGAGTCACATGAGACACCTGTATGTATGGTGGGTATCAGTGCTACCCCTCTTGGTCCAGTGGAGTCAGGGCCAGATATGACAAGACGGGGTGAAGGGTGAGGGCATGAGGTTGATATCAGAGATTTCTGGCTGGTGGTCTATCTGTCTTGCTGGCCCTGTTCCCCAACCTTACACCCCCACTATAGTACAAGGCCTCCTGTACTCCTCCCTACCCCACCTCCCTTCTCCTTGCTTCCTCTGGATTTGGGCAGCACAGCTCCTAGGGCTTGGAAAGCTTTCTTCTATCCAGTGAGGTAACAGCGTTCTGCCTTCAAGCGAAGTACATGGTGCGCAGAGTGTCCTGGTGAACCTGCACGGCTTTGGCCAGGGCCTGGGGGTCCCGCCCATTGCTCTGCCCCGATATGTGGCTCCCCTCTCCACTGAAAAGGAAAAAAATGAAAGATGTCCTTCCTGGTGAACTGAGCTGCTGCTAATTCCCTCATCCACCCCAGGGTACCAATTCCCGCATCAACTTAAGAGAAAATGCTCAGTTTGGGCAGAGGAGCCCAAGGACACCAAATTGTACGGTACTACATCCTTCTACCTGAGGAAAATTGAGAGCACCTGGTACAAAAGGCTGAAGCAAAAAAGAAAGTCCACTTGATCCCAGGCCTCACCTGTCATGCTCCTTGTCCACCAAGTGGTATCGTGCCCGGAAAGCCACCAGGCGGGCATAGTAGGCTGGTGCTGGGATAGAGACGGAACGTGTGCATCGTACATAAGTGTGGCACAGCTGGTATGTTAAGATCTGGAGTTCATCCGCTGTGAAACGGTTGTCATCCCAAAGAACATAGTAATGGGATGGTCGGCTGGTACCCTGAGAAGATAGGAAGGTGAGGAGCCCCAGGTTGGGCAGAGGGGGATGGCTGGTGATAAGGAACAGGCTATGAAGCATATGATAGGCTGGATGACCCACCCATGAATAGGCACACACAAACTCACCAACGTCAGCAAGTACTCTTATTGGCAATCTGCAAGTACACTTAGGGCTCACTAAGAGAACAATTCTGATTGGAATACTACTTAGTGATGACTGACATAACTCTAGAGGGAGTAGGAATAATCAATTAATCTTTGATTCAATGGAAACCCCAAAACATAGCCCAGCTACCTGAATGCCTGCGTGGCTGCACAGATAGAAGTCAAACTCAAAAGGGTGGGTGATGTTGGTATCCACAGTGGTCCCAGCTGGGATGTTACCACTCTTGCCAATCTGTGTAGAGACAAACACAACCAAAATCCCAAGATCTGCGTGGCCCTAACTAAGGGTCATGGTGGAATTCTAATCTGACTACCAGAATCTCAAGAACAAAGACAGAAAATGACAATCCTAGAAGACACTAAGTCATGAAATGATAGGCTTCTAAAGTCAAACAGACCTGTGTTCAAATCCTGATTTTTGCCATTTATTAACTGTATGATAGCAAATCACTTAACCTTTGAGAGGTTAAACTGGAGATATTAATAGTACCTACCTCACAGGGTTGCTGTGAGGAAGACGCCTTTTACAGTGTCTGGCACATAGAAGTTCAGTAAGTTCCCTTTCCCTTCTCTGAGAGCTGGTCTATATATAGGGTCTAGGCCAAGAGCTAGGAGGAGGGAGAGGAAGTATAAGGGAAGGAGGGGAGAAGGGGACACTAAACAAGGTGGTAGAGGACAGACCACAAGAGCCATGGGGAAGGAAGAAGCCAGGGAGGACACAAAGGACAGGCACTAAAATTCCAGACTTTTTCTCAAGGGCTTCTTCCCTATCGAGATAAGGGAAACAGAATGAGGGTATTGGTGGTTTTCTCAATCCCTCACTCACTCGTTCGTTCTTGTCAGCACAAAAAAGGCGGGTGTGATGGCGTTTCTGCACCACAATGTAAGTGATCCCAGGCTGGTAGTCCTTTTCCAGTTTGATGCAGGCATCACGAATGGCCAGCAGCTCATAGTGGAGGATCTAGACACAGGGTGAAGAGGGAGACAAAAACAGAGCTCCTCTTAAGTTGACATGCCTGTCTGAATTTAAAGAACATAACTTGCAATATGGCTTTTTGCTCAGCCCCCCTTTATAAACAGATACACAACAATTAGATGATAGGCCCTTCCTGCCAAAATCACCCTTATATTCAGTTTATGTGATATGTTCCTATAACACCTTAACTAAGGGGCTTGTCATGAGAAGAGAACACCTAATGGTTCTCATGCATAAAGAGATCTAACATCAGTTCTCAAAACCAAAGTTCACAAATAATCACTAAAATCACAATGTCCAAAGGTAAGTAAATTCCAGGATCAAGAAGATTATGGGAATCGGCCTGTGAGCACCAAGAGCAGGCGGGGTTTAGACCACCAGACAAACGTATATATGTAATTACTAAATGGGTGAAGAGAGAGTAGATGAATACAGTCTTACAAAGAAACAGAATTACAGTAAAATGGACTAATTAAAGAAGCCCCTACAGGTCAACAATCACAGACAATATTTGCCTGAAGCCACACCACGGATGTCCACAGAAAACCAAAACTATGGTAGGGCCTGGGAGTATAGCTCAGTTGTAGATCATGTACTTAGTATGCACAAGGCCTATGATTCAATCCTCAGCAGCAGCAGCCTCACCTCCAAAAAAGAATGTATGTTAGAAAATGATGGACTTTGGAATCAGGCACATCTAGCCTAAGTCCATGCTTTTTATGATTCTCTCATTTTCTCCACATCTATTAATGTCACTAATAAGACCTGCCTCACTAAGTAATTGTGAAGACCAAGATACGTACAAAGACAGATCATTCAGGCATAAGAAAACATAAGAGGGCTTAATAACTGCCTTTATTTTTTTCTTCTTTCACTAAGCAGTTGTATTTTAACCTAAGGCTATGGGAAGTTACTTGACATTTCTGAACAAAGAAATAATATGAGGGGGCTGGGGATTTAGCTCAGTGGTGTAAGCGCCTGCCTGGCAAGCAAGGTCATGAATTTGATCCCTGGTGCCAAAAAAAGAAATGATATGGTAAATTTGTCTGCTATGTTAGGAAATACTGAATGACTTAGATTCAGCATGATGCATAAGAGTAATAGATTCTGGCATGAAACCAATGTATCTTAATCCCATTTTGCCTCTTATCCGTTTGAATAACAATGAAGAATTATTTAGTATTTCCAAAAACCTCAGTTTCCTCATCTTACAAATGAGAATTTAAAACATTATTTCATAGTGATTTTAAGAATTAAGTAGAACATACATAAAGTGCTTAGCACAATTCACAGCACATATGATGTATCTGTTAAAAACGTCACCATACTGCTAAGTAGTTGTCAAAGGCTGGGTATGTAACTCAGTGGGAAAGTACCTGCCTGACATGTAAGAGCTTAAAAATATTAAAAGATAAAAATATTAAAAGAAGGCCAGGCGTGGTGGCGCACTCCTGTAATCCCAGCATTTGGGAGCCTGAGGTAGGCAGATCATTGCAAGTTCAAGACCAGCCTGGGATACAAATTAAGCCCAAGGCCAACCTGAACTGCACAGCAAGAAATTGTCACAAAAAGACCAAAAAAAAAAAAAAATATATATATATATATATATATATATATATATATATATATAAAACATATTAAAAGATAAAAAAAGATTCAAACATTGAGTTTAGTATTCTATATTAAACAACAGAATATGAACTCTTGGCAGTAAGAATAAACAGGAGAAACATTATAAAGGAAGGTCCACAGCAATGGCTCTCAAGCTATAGTTTCTAGGCCAGCAACATCATTTAAACTTGTCAGAATTACAAACTCGAAGGCCATTCCCTAGACACATTAAAACAGAAACTCTAAGGGAAGAACCCCACAAGCTGTTTTAATAGCCACCCCCACCATGATACTGATGTATGCTAACATTTGAGAACCACTGATCTTGGGGGCCGCAGGGGAAAAAAGAAATCCACTGGTTTAAATAGTCTTCAGCATGAATTAACCAGAAAAATAGGCACTGAGGGCTTTTACAAGAAGAAAGGTTTGTAGATGCTTTAAACACCCATCAATTGAGATCCTATTCCTAAATCTACCACCTCCTAGTGTTAACAGTTTAGTAAAGGAAGTAATGCCTAGCCCTCTGGTCTCAACACAAAAATTTTCTCCACCTACTGTGGGCCCTACCTGGGGGAGCTGGCCTTCAGGGACCCCATCTCGATAAAAGATGATGCGAGTAGGCTTGAAGCGGGTAGACTTGTAGAACTGGATGAGCAGCTCACGCACCATGTAGGACAAGTCTTCAATGATCTCCTGCCGTGGTCGCTGCACCCGCACAGTAGCACAGTATCGGCTTGGGTGGGCATCCATACTGCCTACTACCTAACGATCAAAGAGAAAGGGTCAGCCTTCAGGATATCACTCTCCCTCACTGTCAGAACAGGGCCTGGGTGGGATTCAATGAGCCCTGGTTTCAAACTGTTATACCATGCGTGCAGGATTTTTTAATCTATCTGATAAGAATACCTGCTCTCAGTGCTGTGACTATACATACTGAGAACTTTGCACAAGGCTTAGCTCTAGCCCCTTGCAGAGGGGAATGTGAAGATCTGACACTTCAAAATCAAACAACAACATTATCCAGGCAGGCCAGGTTTATCTTTTTTTCCCACTCAAGGGCTAATCTAGCCAAGAAGCATGATCATGGTGACAATGTTCTCATAATTGATGTGAGTAATCATCTTCAAAGGGGCCAATAGCCATAGCCTAGGAAGGATGGTCACAAGGAAACCCAGGATGAATGTATTAGAAGGTTTGCCTACACCTTAGAAATATGAGACCAATTTGCCTAAAGAAATGCAAAAATTGAGGAAATATAAGTTGAGAAGGAAAACTAGATCTCTAGCAACTGGAAGCCCCTAATAGACAGGGAGCAGCAAAGTCAGAGAGAAAATGGAGAGACATTTAATTTACTAGATGGATAGAAGTTGAACAGGAGCAGAGGGAAGGACATTCCCAGCAATACTTTTTTTTGCTGTTGTTTTTTGAGACAAGATCTCACTAGGCAATTCAGGCTGGCCTTGAACTTATTATGTAGCCCACGCTGTCTTCAAATTCATAGTGATCCTCTTGCCTCAGCTTCCCAAGTACTAGGATTACAGGTGTGCATCACCCATGCCCCGCTTCTAACTTTTTTTTTTAAAGGATTTCAGAAAATGTTAAACTCACTCTAGTACATCCAAAAAGCTGGTGTGGAAAGAGAAAATTCTGAATATGGAACCCAGTATGGAAAAACAATGGGAGATTAGGCCATGTTCCTGGCCACCAGCCATATGTTCACTACTCTTTGCCCAAAAAGTACACAGAAGATCTTATGAAGGGTCAAGAGCTAGGGCTGAGGGAAGAAAATCATGTGTGTTCTTTAGGTTTCAGAGTTAAGAAAAGAAAATCTTACAAGAAAGCGGAAGCATATTACTCACTGCTGTGATAGAAGGCTTTTTCCCATCCCCTGCTGGGGGATGTGTAACGTCAGCTCCCAGGAATATCACTGGCTGCTGAAAGACAGCAGAGCTGAGCAAGGAAGAGAAAACAAAATGGTGAGGAACTGGGTCGTATCTGCCTGGCACTATCCAACACCCATGCTGGTCTTTTTCCTCCTATGTTTGATTCACTCTGCTTGGCCAGAGTCCTGTCTCTTCAATCCCCAGCAGTATACCCTGACAACAGTAAGTAGATAACAGAGTTCATACCGCTGGTGTGGGACTAGAATGTTGTTAATGCCACCAAGTTTGACATTGATCTTGAGGCAGAGGTTGGACAGAGTCTGAGGAGAGGTCTTCACCACATTCTTCACCTGCACACACTGTGTTGCCATTCCCAGAAGTGTATCTCCAACACGCTTCACTTCAGCTATGGGAAGGGAGAGAAGTAATTAGTGCACTCAAAAAATATTTACTCAATGCCTGACCAGATGCTAAGCAGTATATTAAAGTCCCAGGGAACACAATGGTGACCAGAAACACACATGGTCCCTACTCTGTTAGGGCTTACTATCTCGTAGTAATTTCTTAAAATAATGAAAATAACATTGATAAATGCTATAATAAAATTTTATGATGTTATGAGAGCATATAATAGGAACCAATAACTTAACTGGGAAAAATATTCTTGAGTAAGGAATGATAGAACTGAAATCTGAAGATAGGAAAGGACTTACAGAAAAGGAAGGGTTTGAGAAAGAACATTTCAGGCAAAAGAAGTAGCATGCAAAACTGCATTCTCCCAGGAGAGAATAAGATATATTTAAATAGTTAAAAGATTGTATTATTCTAAAAGATAAGCAAGAGGACCGTGCTGTAAGAGGTAGAAAAAAGTGGTCCTTTTGCGGATCTACAGAAGACATGAGGAGAGTCTACATTAACAAGGCAATTCAGAGGCTTGCACTGTAGTGCCAAGGTATAACATGAGCTTAGTATGCACAAGGTCCTGAATTCAATTTCCAGCACCATTCCCATGCCCCGAAACAAAAATAACGAGATTTTATGAACAACTTTTAAGGTTTTAGCTCTTTCAAAAACAGGAATCAAAAAAAAAAAAAAAAACGGAATCAATCATAAATTGTTTTTGAGACATTTTGAATCTGAAGTGCTTTTCTTGTCATCCTAGTTAAGATATCAACTAAGTGGGGCTAGGGATTTAGCTCTGCCTTGCAAGCCTTGTGGTCGTGCGTTCGATCCCCGGTACCAATAAAAAAAAAAAAAAAGAGAGAAAAAAGACATCAACATCAACTAAGTAAATGGTTATAGTGGGTGAACAGTCAAAAGAAACAGATACAAATTAGTGTCATATTTAAATACAGGTAGTAACTGAAAGCCGAATCTTGGTAATGTCACTAAGGAAGCAGAATGAAAAGAGAAGAGGTTTAGCTCCAAATCTTTATTAACACTCAGTATTTGTTAAAAAAAAAAGAAGTAGGTGAGTCGGCAAGAGAAAAATTTGCCCTTTTGTTTCCTGAGCAGCATACCAAGGTAGTAGGCAAGAACAAGCACTTTATGAAAGGTGGCAAAAAAGTAGCCAAGAAGAAAATAGTTGGTCCATTTTCTTAAAAAGACTTGGTATGATGTGGTGGGTGTTTTTGTTTTTGTTTTTTTGGTCTTTCTGAGGCAGGGTCTCTCTATGTAGTTCGGGCTGGCCTTTGTGAGCTCACTTTGTAGCCCACGCTGGTCTCGAACTCACAACAATCCTCCTGCCTCGGCCTCCCAAGTGCTGGGATTACAGGCGTGAGCCACCACGCCTGGCTAAGACTGGTGTGATGTGAAGGCACTAGCTATGTTCAAAATAAGAAATATTAGAAAAATACTAGTTACCATTATTCATGGACCAAAATTGTGTCTGATGGGTTCAAAGGTTATGTGTTTGAAGTGAGCCGTGCTGATCTACAGAGTGATGAAGTTGCCTTTAGAAAAGTCAAGCTAATTACTAAAGATGTTTAGGGCAAAAACTGTCCAACTAACTTCCACAACATGGATCTCAACATTCAAGCAAGCTATGTAAAACACAGAGGTTATCTTTTTGAACTCACCAGTCTTGAGACAAGAACTAGAGGTAAAACATAGAGAAAAAGAAAATTTCACAAAGGTGAACTATCTTCTGCAGCTGTTTTTACCCTGGAGACATGCTAATTCTAGGTGTGAACAGGAGGCCAAGATTCCAGGCACTGCAACAGCAGAGGAACTACAGCTGAGGGACAGGAAAGCAACATAATTTTTGCTCTGTTTAAAGATATATCAGTTCTGCTGGGCCTGGTGGTACATGCCTGTAATCCTAGCACTTGGGAGGCTGAGGCAGGACTGTTTTGAGTTTGAGGCCAGCCTGGGCTACAAAATGAATTCAAGGCCAGCCTGAACTGCATAGCAAATCCTTGTCTCAAAAAGACCAAAAAAAAAAAAAAAAAAAAATCATTAAAAATAGTATCTTCATAACCTTGGGATTTAATCAAGACACATAGAATAGAAAGTACTAGCCAAAATATTAATAAATTAGACTACGTTAAAATTTAAAAGTTCTGTTCAACAAAAGATACCATGAAGATAGTAAAAAAGCAAGTCACTGAGCAAAGGAATGTGTAATACAAGTACATATTTAACAAAGGAATTGAAAAAAATACTTATAAGTCAAACAGGTAAGTCAATAAAACGTAAAGACCTGAGCAAGCACTTTAGAAAACAGCCAACAGAAGCCAGGTGTAGTGGCACATGTCTATAATTCCACCTTTCTGGGAGGCTGAGGCAAAAGAACTGCTACAAGTTCATGGCCAGCTTGGCCTACATAGTTCAAGGGCAGCCTAAATTACACAGTGAAATCCTGTCTCAAACCACCCTCTCCCCTCAAAAAGAAAAAATAAATAAAAATAAAAATACATATAATTGGCTAAAATGCATTGAGTTTGATAAAGACATGAAACATCTAGAGATGCCAAACAGTGCTGGTGGGAATATAAACTGGTATACTTAAAATTCACTCTTAGATATAGACGCAACAGAAATAAGCATCTAAGTTCAGAAGATGTGTACAGCATTAATTTATAATAGTAAAAAACTAGAAATAATCCAAGTATGTACACTAATAGTCAAATGGATAAATATATGTATTTCCAAAAAAAAAAAAAAAGAAGAAAAAGAAAAAAAACTAGGCGTGGTGGCTCACGCCTGTAATCCCAGCACTCGGGAGGCTGAGGTAGGAGGGTTAGTATGAGTTCGAGACCAGCGTGGGCTACAAAGTGAGCTCAAGGCCAGCCTGAACTGTATAGCAAGACCCTGTCTCAAAAAGACATAAAAAAATTTTTAAAAATTAAAATATATATATATATGTATTTCATAAGAGAAAAATCTGTAACAAACTACTACTAGACAATGTAGATGAAAGAAACTTCATATTCATTGAAAAAAGCAAGACACACAAAAAATTGCATGCAGTATGATTCTGTTTATATGAAGCACGAAAACAGGCAAAACTGATCTGTGGGGTTACAATCAGAACAGTGGTTACCACTGATGGCAATAGTGAGAAGATATTGTAACAACTAGTATCTTAAATGTTGGTAATGTTCTGGGTACTAGTTGCCCTGTTGAGATACTTTGTGAAAATTCATGGAGCTGAACACTTTAAGATTTCTTTTTTCTTCCTTTTTTTTTTTTTTTGCCCAACAGGGTTTTACTATGTAGCACAGGTTGGCCTTATACTCACTATGGAGCCCAGGCTGACTTTAAACTCCTCCTACCTCAGACTCCCAAGTGCTGGGATTACAGATACTCACCACCACGTCCATCCCAAGATTTATATAAGCAATTATAATTTAGTAAGCATACATTTAAAAAAAAATCAATAGTAGCAACTTAATGGAGAAAAAAGGCTTAAATATACCAATGACAGGATACATATGGTAGCAAATCAGAACTCAGTAAATAGGACACTGTTTTCCACTCTCAAGACAATCACAATACCAACAGAACCTTGATTTGACCATCAAGGGCATTTTCCCCAGCTTACCATGAAAAGAAGTGAAGCTGTTACAAGAATCAGACTACCTCTGTTATTTGTTAGCTTAATTCTTAGGCAGATGACCCCATGACAAGCTAGTACAACCAAAGAATTTCACATAAATGTAAGGAATCCGATGTCCTAATGAAAGTCTAAGGCTGGAGAGAAATGTACCATTACTGAGCCCAGAGAAAAGAAAATCTGAGCAAGAGCTGCCTGACCCAGCATGCTGCACTATATTGCTGAAGCTGCCAAGACATTGGATACTCCAGTAATGTAGGGAACAAGAAACATGGATACTTATTTCAGGCAATTCTCCTAGAAAGTATTCTTACCTTCCATGTAACTGCCACCAAATATAAGGCCCAAGAGAGACATACATCGGAAATCAACTAACCTCCCACCGTGTTAGGGTTTGTGTCTAAAGCCTCATGCAAGGGTGGCCAAGTCTAGTTTTGTGATTGATTTGTTGTCTAGCACTGAGATTGTCAGTGTGAGGGCTATACCTGCTCAGGAGCAAGTAGCCAGCATACAGTGTAAGAGAGGGAAAGACATGCGTGCTTTGCCTTTTGTGCTCCTTTGCCCTTTTTCCCTATTACTCTTTTCCTTGCAGCTGCCATGAATGGTTGCCTCTTAACCACACCACCCTGATTTGCAACAGCTGAAAATGAACTGAAACCTCCATGAACGGAAAGTTAAATAAACGTTTCCTTCCTTCATTTTGGGCCTTGCATAATTTGTTCTAGCAACCAGAGAAAAGTAACTAAGACAATAAGGAATTATTGAGTAGCATAAGAGTAGAAGATTTTACCTTCGTGTATATCTGAAAAAGGAAGATTTCAGAGCAGAGTCATACCTACCCCATGCCCTACAGAAAATGAAGCAAGGTGGTAACTAATCAGTAGCCTAATAAATTAGACAAATCCAGAAATGAAACAAGCTGATGCTCCAAGTTATGACAAAAATAAGGACTAAGTAGCATTTAAACTAGGTCTTGAAGGACAGATAGAATTTTAAAAGATAAAACCATCAGAAGAGTATTCAGATATTCTAGATGAGAGCAAAATGATGTGAGCAAAACTGGAGTGGAAAGATAAAGAATGAGCATTTAAAGCATCTACTACGTGCCAGATGCTACTTTTTATATAATTAATTCATGAGATCAGTTTACTGGTATAACCAGCATTGAAGCTCAGTTCTAATTCCAGAATTAATGGTCTTTCTACTACATGTGGCAAGTCAATGGTGCAAGGTAAAACTGAAATGATTACACCAGGATCAGAGCCCTGAAAACCTTTTATGTAGTAGCAAGTAGGTACCAAACAAGGTTTGTTTTGGTAGCATGGTCATAAAAAGTCTTCTCTTTGACAAGGATTAGAATAGATGACCAATAAACTTACAGAAGAAAGATTGAGAAGCCAAAGAGACAGATAGGAACTGCACAACATTTAAAGGCTAGATTAAAAATTTAGTACTGTAACTTATGACATTAGGTGATGAACAAATCAACTAGAATGTATGAAAATTAATAGAATGTAAAGACACAGAGGGCAAAGGACAGAAACCTGTACATTCTTAGACCAGGCATTCCTAGTAGTAACAAAACTAAAGAGAAACAAGAGAAAATATCCAAAGTCAAACAAAGAAGAGAATTGGAAAAGGGTTGACCCTTCACAGAAGAGATTGAAGAAAAAGGTAAACAAGAAAGCTAAAAAATGCTAAAGAGTAAGTGGCAGGTGAGGAGATCATGCAGAGAACACAGAAAATTATTCAGAAAGCTTGAGGAAGAACAGGAAGAAAAAAGGTAAAAGAGATAGAAAACTGTAGTAATGTAAGATGGGTAACCTAAAGATGTCTGAAGGTTGAACATTACAAACAGCAGGATGAAAACAACAGCCCGGAGGAGTAAAGTGAAGTAAGAGGCACACCACTTCCCTAGAAGCAAAGGAGAAAATGGTCTACGACAAAAGTGCTGAGCCAGAGATGTATGTAGTCATTCCTATTTTTAAAAAGAGGGAAAGAGGAGAAACCCCTCAAAGAGTCCAAGGCATCACCAGACAGCAGAACACTAGCAGAGCTAAAGCACATTCCACATGGCATGTATCAAATAAATAACACACTCATGGGCTGGGGATTTAGCTCCATGGCATAAGCACCTGCCTTGCAAGCATGCAGTCACGAGTTCGATCCCTGGTACCAATTTAAAAAAGTAATAAAAATAACACACTCTTAAGGACAGGAATCTATACTGATCTTTCTTTGTATCTGGCCACCTCAGGCTGGCACAAAGACCAGTGGACAGAGAATTTCACTAAAGGTGGCTGGAAGTGTGAGCAGGATCTGGGATGACTCAATAGCTCATACAGACTGACATTTCTCCACTAAAAGGAGCACTGACATTAAGGATTACCTCTGGCCAAAGCTAAAAATTTCCACTGACTCTTCCTTAAAAGCCCCCTGGAGGTTACCCTCAGAAGAGTCCTATCATCAATGTCCCAGGAGAACTGTACCATACACTGGTGTCTTCCCTGGCAGGATGACGATAATGAGCTGCAGCCCTGAGTAGGTGTTCTTCAGATGCCGGAACATGGGCTCCACGCTGTCTGCTCCCTGTGCATATTTGCAGAAACAAGGCTGACCCTGGATGGGCATCCCTGCATCCTTGGAAATCTTACGCAGCTGGTCTGTGAAGTTCCTGTAGCACAAGCATGGTCATAACAGGAAGTAATTAGGTTCCACTTGATTTTTTAATTAATTTTTAAAATCCATTATCCCTTCCTTCTCCCCTTCCCCTTCACCTCTTGGTACCCTTTAATACTTCTGACTGAATGGCTCCCACCTTAGGCACTCAGAACAATGAAAGGCACAAAAGATTCTAATGTGAGTTAGACATGATGACATTTAATGCAAAAAAAAGTATTTATAAGCCAGATGTGCTGGTGTACACCTGTAACCCCAGCTACTCAGGAGACTGAGGCACAAATAGCACAAAATTTGAGGCCCGACTGGAGAACTCAGTGAGACTCTGTTTCAAAATTTAAAACACAAAAAAACAAAAAGGGCTTGGGTATAGCTCAGTGACAGAGGGCTTGCCTAGCATGTGCAGATGGCTGGGTTCCAGCCCCAGTATTGCAAGGTAGGTATAGTTCAGTAAAACAAAACAGGGTTTGCTAATTAATTGTTCAACAGAGAGAACACTAATGGAGCTGAGGGAAGCCAAAAAGAGACCTGTCAGTATTCTCAGGGTTCTTTCACACTGTCCCATTCAAACAGCTTATGCTCCATTGTCCAAACAAACAAGCAGACATCTAAGCGTAAGGTATTTTTGCTCAAAGTAAATGAAGTTCCAAAATAAATGAAGTTCCAATCATGATGGGAGTATGAAAGATGCTCAGTAAAAATGAGCTCTGTCCTTCTCTCCTGGTTCTTTGAGGCCTAAGAGCCAACTATAACACAAGCTTATTTTCTTTCTTTGGCTTAAGGACTTTACCCTGGGAAAAGACAAAATTGGTAGAAAAGGTACATATGCAGTAGAGTTTTAAAAAATCTAGTTATATAAATAACTGACTGGGTTGGGTGTGGTGGCACATGCCGGTAACCCCAGCACTCAGAAGGCTGAGGTAGGGGAAGTGCCACAAATTCAGGTACACTGTAGGCTACATAATGAGTTCAAAGCCAGGCTAAACTACATAGCTAGAACCTGTCTCAAAAAAAACAAAAAAGGAAATTGTTAATTCAAAAACATGTATGTATTTCTTTAAAAATGATAAAGTATGCTTTGCAAGCACATGGTCATGAGTTCAGCCCCTGGTACTATAAATAAATAAATAAATAAATAAATAAATAAATAAAGAAAGAAAGTAAATATAACAAACTGGCTGATAGATACAGGTATCTGGTATATTAATGCATGTTTTGTTTTGTTTTGTTTTTTGGTACCAGGGATTGAACTTATGACTTCGCACTTGCAAGGCAGGCGCTAAAGCCACTGAGTTAAAATCCTGACCCCACATTTATTATTTTAGATTTCAAAATAAGTGGTAAGATAAAAAACAAAAATGCAACCTAGCCACACTCTCGGCTTTGATGGACTAGTAACAGTATTGCTTTGATTTCTCTGCCTTACATACAATTACAGTATAGCTACCAAAATGCCAGTGTGTTCCTAGATTTTATGTTAACAGGTTTCATTAATAATAGGTGTCTACTTCAAGGGAAGGAAAATTCCCAATCTACCACCAAACCACACTTGGGATACTGTGTCCACTGCTGAAAACCAAAAACAAGTTTTCTAGAATGGGAGTAGTCTTGCAATCTTGACCTAAAAAGAAATCTTGTCTTTAAAAATAAGATACGTGAGGGCTGGTGATTGTTCAGTGGCTTAAGTGTCAGCCTCGCAAGCGCGAGGTCATGAGTTCGATCCCCGGTACCAAAAAAAAAAAAAAAAGATACTTGAGTAATGGAAATTCTTTGGTCAGAAGAAAACTTCTGACATCTCAAAGAACTTCATTATTGGGCTGGGGATTTAGCTCAGTAGCCTAAGCGCCTGCCTGGCAAGTGCAAGGTTGTGAGTTCAATACCCGGTAACACAAAAAAACAAAACAAAACAAAAAAACTTCATTATCCATCTCCAAATAGCAGTCTCTCTAATTCCTCAACCTTCATGCCCCCAATTCTTAGTCAAAAGGATACCATGCTCTGTGCTCTGTACCCTATCCTTCTACACTTGGAAGCTTCGCCAGTGTTATTTTCCAGTTTGTGAGTTCTATGTTTAGCCTCTACTTACTATTCCCATTCTCCCTGGACAACTGTATCCACTGCTATTGCTCAAGACTCAGAAATCTTTATCTTTAGCCTACAAACACATATCTGAGTACCACTGATCCAGACAGACAAGCTCTATTCTTATCACTTACACCTAGCAGTCACTGGGAGAAAGGAATGCCGAATAAACTAATCCCTTCCAAGCCTGAGATTCTAGTTTTATTAGTTCCTGATATCCCAAAATAGATTGCTGGGGGGGGGGGAAGAAACAGACATGGTGATGCACCCCTATAATCCCAGCTCTTGAGAGACTGTGGTAAGAGGATCTTTGCAAATTTGAGATCAGCCTAGGCTACAAAGTAAACTCAAGACCAGCCTGAACTGCACAGCAAGGAAAGATTTTTTTAAAAAAAGTCAGGCATGGAAGCACAAGCCTGTAATCCCAGCACTCTGGAGGATGAGGCAGGAGGATTACCCCAAACTTGAGGCTATATAATAAAGTTCAACCTGAACTTAATAGTAAGACCCTGTTTCCAAAAGCGGGGGGAAGGACACAGGAATGAGAAGCACATAAGCAACAGAGGTACCAATAAGATTGCCATGGCACAAAGGCAAAGAGCTGGGAGCCCTTCCAAAATTTTAAGGGGCAGCCATCCACTGCCATCTGAGCCTAAATGAGGTTAAACAGCCAAAGAACCCAGGAAAGGGAAACCCCTGCCAAATTAAACAGCTACGCAACAGGAACTATAACTGTGAATGGTTGTGGTATGCATCTGGGAATGGCAGGAACAGAGGAGATGGGAAAGAGCAGGGTCTAGAGTTGCTAGAGGTCCATCAAGAGCTGCAAGAATTATTTTTTTACAAAAACTCAAAAGATCAGCTGAACCACCTGGGCACTGTCTCCATTATCCTCTTCATGACCCAAAGCAGTCAACTCACTGACTCCTCCCCAGAGCACACACTGCTTTCGCTCCACATATAGACAGCTACCACTTCAAAAGGTACCAGAAAACAAGGAACTATAAATATTAACTGGGTGAGGGTTTGGTTTTGTTTCATTTGTTTTTAAATTAGGTGAGTTCTGTAGTGTTTTATTAAACAGATCTCAAAACTGCTTAACAACAAGTAAGATTGTAGGGGATGATACAGTGACTTCCTCACTTACTCACTCACTTAAATCGTAATTCCCCTCACCTGTTTCTTTAAGTCATTTGATGTTATCACATTCTCCAGATGGCTGTCTACCCCCAGCCCTTCAGGCACAATGGTGCAGAGGCTCTTACAATTCATCTAATTCAGGTCTTTTGGACCCAACTCAGCAAGTTTCATGCATAGAAGACAGATCAATGAACCACCTAAACCTGAGTTGCTCTTTTTTTTTTTGATTCCCATGAGGAAAACAAATTTTGAAGCTAAGATCTGATTTGATCACAACTCTGGCACTTTTTTTTTCTTTTCTTTTTTTGCAGTACCAGGGATCGAACTCATGACCTTGGGCTTCCCAGGTAGGCACTTATGCCATTGAGCTAAATCCCCGGCCCATCTGGCACTTTTTGATAGTCAAATTTTTTAACTTTCTGAGCCACAGTCTCCTGAAAATGAAAATATCATCGCCTACTCTCTGATGATGAAATGAGAGAATAAAACCTAAGTAAGTTCAAAGTTGGAGAAACACTGTAGTCTTCACTGTTACTATTTATTATCAGTCATAACAATTGGGTTTTTGTTGTTGTTGTTCTTGTTGTTTCTGGTACCAGGGATTGAACTCAAGACCTTGTGCTTGCCAGGCAGGCATTTATGCCACTAAGCTAAATCCCCAGCCCAGTGAAAACAATTGTAATGATAATTCATGCCTCTGTTAGGAGATTTATATCTCAAAATCATCATCCTTGATAATGGCTCTTTATTAAAATCTCCTGACCACAGATGGACAAAAAAATGACCACAGAGACATTTAAACCAGAAATGACAAAGCTCAAGGGTAGAGGGCTAAAGTGCTTGCCTAGCATACATGAGGTCCTAGGTTTGTTAACCATACTATTAAAAAAAAAAAAAAAAAGGCAAGGCCACCAGAGTCAAGACAGAACAGACTACAGATCAGTCTGGACCCCTAGATGCTGGAGTGAGCAGCATCCCTGGGGTCCTTCCCATCCATACTCCCAATGCTCCTTACTTGAGCACCTCTTCTCGACACTGTTTTTGTGGAGCGAAGCAGGCGATGGCCCAGACTTTGATCTCAATACCATTGTAGAACTGTTTTCCCCGCATGTCCCAGACACCTTGGTTGGGTGTGGCAATGGCCCGGTTCTGGAGATAGGCAGAGGGGGCGCCCAGGTGAGCCTCAGTAGAGCCAGGTAGGTAGGAAGCAAAAAAGCCCCCAGCTACATAATCCAACCACCCCCTTATGCCCCAGAGATGTTGTCTGGCCCTGACCCTGCTCACCCGGCCGCCATACTGCAAGATGGGCGCCGGTAGCACTCGCCCTGTCACCTCCGTCATGTCATCCTTCACTTTGATTCCAAATTCTTGGATGTAGGGATCTAGGTTGTAGCTGGCATTCTTCATCTGCAAGGCAAATTAAGAGGATCTCATGAGAGCAGCAACGAGGCAATGTTACTCACTCTCTAGGTCCCAAAGAAAGAGCCCTGAAGAGAAGGTGAAGTTGTCAAGAAATAGCCCTAGAAAGCAGTGGAAAGTAGAATACAAAGTGGAGTACGTAAAGCAGGGAAGTTATACAGGAAGGAAAAAGAAGAAGCGAAGTAGCTAAAGGGTCAAGACAGAAGAACATCCCTGCAGGATCCCAGGCAACAAACCCAGACTTGAGTTCTCCTAAAGGAAGATCTAGCTAGGGCTTTAAAGCATCAATGTACTAAGCACCCCAATGGCTGAGTAAATGAACATGTATCCTCGGAAGCTCCACTGACCAGGCGGCTGATCTCCTCCTGTCTGTCTGGAGCTGACCTAGCTGTAGCCTTTATCATGGTTGAAGTCTGGTTGTCAGTCAGCTTCTTAATGCAGCGCTGCCCAGCTACAATATTACAGACCTGAGGAAATGAGAAAGACAGGTTAACTCTAGCTTGAGTGTGGTCCATCCTATAAAGAGACCTTAGCTGTCAACCATAAGGAAGGGGACTACAGAATCCCTTGTGCTTAAGTATGGCCTCAAGTTTGACTTGATATATAACCCAGAAAATATCCATGTGCAGCCTGGTATAGTGGTACATGCCTGTAATCCCAGTACTTGGGAGGCTGAGGTAGGAGGATCAAAAGTTCAGGGCCAGCCTGGACTATACTGTAAGACCCTGTCTCAAAAGCAAACAAACAAAAAAAATTCATGTACAAAACAAAAGACAATACTATTTTGTGATTAAGAACTTGTGATTCTGAGCCAGATCTGCAATCAGGTCTCATGTTAAATGAGGAAAATAGTAACCATCTCACAGATGTATGGAGATTAATTAAATAAAGCACTTGAAGAATCGAGAGCCCAGCACTCCGCTCTGATAAGTGGCTGTGGCCTCCCAAACCTCGGCCGCCCCAGGGCAAGAATCGTATCAGCGGTTCCTGAGATCCATGCCATATTGGAACTTGGGGCGCTGGGAAAACAGGCAGCCAGCTCACTGCTCTGGTGGGGGGCTATGAGCCTACCAGTGCGCAGGCTAAGAATCAAACATCCATCTCATCCCCTCCCCCCAGCAAGTGAGAGCCAGAGATCTGAGCATATCTTTCAAGTTTGACTATATGCAATATAGCAAATAAGGGGGATTTTCTTTTGCCATATCTTTGAAGGCAAATATTTTTATCTCTGTTTTGCTCTGTTCTGATCAATGGTATTGCTCTAGTGGATATTCTGTTTTTATAATTTCGGTATTTCCTTTGATACTGCTCTACCTGACTGAAGGAACAACTATTGTAAAGAAAACCAGATATACTATTGTACCTATTGCTGTTATCCCGGGAACCTGCTGTGAGGTTCTGTACCAATTTCACTGCACTGCCTCAATTGGCTGTGTCCTGTCTTGTTCTGCTGTATTTTACTACCTTCAAAATAAAATAAATAAAATAAAATGAAATAAATTGATAAAATAAAAAATAATATATAAGAAAAAAATTTAAAAAGTAAATAACAACAACAAAACAGATCAGTAAGGTACTGAGCAACCTGAAACATGATATAACTAATCAGATAATGGACTTAAAAAGCAAAAAGAGGAAAAGAAAGTGCTCTAAAGGATATAACTGCATGTATATTTAAATGCGTAGGATTGATAACCATGTTGTGAAGTTTTTGTTGGATCAGTGAATAGAACTGTTTGCAGCCTCACTGTCTGAATGTCCACTTTGTATGCTTTAATTTTGTAATTTGAACAATTATCCAAGAAGACAATATGTAATGTATCAACTAGTGATTTCTTACTGTTTATTTTTTTTTGAAATTCTGTAGTTTCTACCCTTTTTTCTGTTTTGTTTTTTCCCCTCTCTTTAAATAAAATTAATTTAAAAAAAAATAAAAATAAAGAATCAAGCAGAGTTCTGACGTGGTAAACTCTCAATATAGTGTTGCACAGACAATTTACCCATGGGCCAAGGATAAACCTCTTGTGAAAAGGAAAAACTCAATATTAAGATTCCTACAGCAGCTTTTCCGTGGCGGCAAGAAGTTGGGTTTTTCATCCTGCAACCCACTAGGAAGACCAGGGAAAGCTCTCAACTCTTGAGCTCCCCAGTTATAGAAATCAATGTCACGGGCTAGGGATTTAGCTCAGCAGCTCAAGCACCTGCCTAAGCATAAAGTCTCGAGTTCAATTTCAGCACAGAAAAAAAAAAAAAAAGAGGAAAAAAAATCAATGTCTCTGTTACCTGAAAGCATCCTCTTTATGAGGACCATCCTGCCACTCAATTTATCTGTTCTGAGCCCAACAGAAAACAATGAAGATAAAAAAGAAATGTCTAGTGTTACAGAAAATTGCTACTTCCCAGGGCTTGTAACAGAATAGAGTACTAGCCGGTTTTAGAAGACTTGTGTCTAAAGTCCAGATTTCAACCTAAGTGATGTTACTTACACATTTAACCACTTTGAGACCCTTAATCACTACAAAACTCAGCTTCTTTATTCTCAGACATGGGAAGTAGCATGATCTGTCTCATGAAATTATTGTAAAGATTTAGATGTGATGAAATGCATAACTTGTACCCATAAGGCCAACATTGTGTACCTTCTGACTCTTCTCCCAATTCCCACAGTTCATACTAAATAGGAGGGAATACCAGTTAACATCACCTGATTTTAAATTCCATATTCCAAGGAGTACACAAAACAGTTCACTCAGTGAACATCCACAATTGTTGAAATTTGTAAAGTTGCTCTTTTAAAGCTCTTAAAGTTATAGCACTCTTTATAGATGATCACAGCTGCAGAATTAACATTACCAAACTATTAATGCAGGAACATGATGAAATTGGAACTCTTTTACTACTATGGAAATGTAAAATAGGGTAGCCACTGTGAAAAATGATATGGTAAATCCTCAAAACAACACAGAACCTGGGTATGGGGGCACAAATCTGTGATCTCACCACTCAAGGAAGTTGAGAAAGGAGGACGAATTTAAACCATAGCAACTTAGCAAGACTCTCTCTCAAAACAAAAAAGGGCTGAGGACATAGCCCTGGGTTCAATCCCCAGGGCTAAAAAATAAATTAATTAAATAAATAAACAAACAAACAAACAAACAGAATTACCATACAAATCTTTAATTCTACTTCCTAGTATATACTCATGATAAGTTAAACAAGAGACTTGAACAGATTTCTTGTGTTGTGGGTGGAGTTTTTTGTTTTGTTTTCATGTTTCTCAAGATAGCGAAGGTATAAAGAAATCTGAACATGGTAAAGAAATACATTCTACAGGGCTAGAGTGGGCTGTGAACAGGCTCACGGTGGCTGAATAGGCGGTTTCACTTTGGCTTTCTTTTGGGGGTAATGGTGTTTGGGAGAAGGCTTTTTGTTTTGTTTTTGGGTTTAGTTACTTGAGACAGGGTCTCACTATGTAATTCAGGTTGGCCTTGAGCTCATTATGTGGCCCAGGCTGGCCTCAAATTTGAGGTGATCCTCCTGCCTCAATCTACAAATTCTGGGATTATAGGTGTTTAACACCATGTCCGGTTTGGCAGACTGGGAGGCAGTGTTTTGAGACAAGATCTCACTATGAAATTTAGATTGGTCTTGGAACTCACTATACAGCCCAGGCTACTGTAGCCATTTGAAGTGAGCCTGCTGCCTCAGTCTTCTAAGTGCTGGCCTTACAGGTACATGCTACCAAGTGTTTAGTTGGTTATTTATTTATTTATTTATTGTGATAATGGGAAATGAACCTAGGGCCCTGTACATACAAGACAAGCATTCTTAGCTACATCCACTTAGTTTTGAGTAGCTCTTTATCACCTTCATAGCAGCATTATTCACCATACCTGAAAGGCAGAAGTAACTCATGTGGCAGCCAATGAATGGACATACAAAATGTGGTCTATACCTTAACAAAGGAATATTATTCAGTCCTAAAAAGGGAAGAAAGTCTAATATATTACAACATGGATAAAAATTGAAATCATTATGCTAAGTGAAACAGACCAGTCAAAAAAGGTGAAATAGTAGGGAATGGTGGTCCCCTTCTGTAATCCCATCTACTCAGGAGGCTGAGAAAAGAGGATCACAAATTAGAGGCCATTTGGGCAATTCACTAAAAGCCAATCTTAAAGACAAATATATGAGCCAGGTGTGGAGGAACACACCTGTAATCTCAGCACTAAGGAGGCTGAGGGAAGAGGATTCTTGCAAGGTGGAGACCAGCCTGGGCTACAAAGTAAGCTGAAGGCCAGCCAGATCTGCATAGTAAGATCCTGTCTCAAAAAGACAAAAAGAGGCCAGGCATGGTGGCTCATGCCTGTAATCTCAGCACTCAGGAGGCTGAGGCAGGAGGATCGTTGCGAATTCAAGACCAGTCTGGGCTACAAAGTGAGCTCAAGGCCAGCCTGAACTGCATAGAGACCCTGTCTCAAAAAGACAAAAACAAAAACAAGACAAAAAGAAAAAAAAAAGACAAGTTCTATGATTCCACTTATACGAAGTGCTTAGGAGTAGTCAAATTCATAGACAGAAAGTAGATTGTTGGTTACCAGGGCTGAGGCGGGAACAATGAAGAGTTGTTACTTAATGAAAACAGTTTGGAATGATAAAAAAATATTTCTAGATGGATAATGGTAACATTTGTACAACAATATAAATGTACTTAATGCCAGAAGACTTTACACTTAACAATTAAAATAGTAATATATATATATATATATATATATATATATATATCACATTCATCCACAATATGAAAGACCATTCTCGATGACTTGTATTCTGAATAACATTTGGGCTATTCTTTTAAGATCATGATACACAACAGTTTTAAAGAATAACTACTATTATTTTTTAATCATTTTGTTATGAAATTTTATTTTTTCATGGAAAAAGTTTTATTAATGTCTACTTATTACTTTAAAAGAAAAAAGATTAAAGCAGTAATGAATCGTGATAGGGCTAGAGATATAGCTCAGTGGCACAGCACCTGCCCGACAAGCACAACGCCCTGAGTTCAATTCCTAGTACCCAAAAAAGAAATTAATTGTGACTTGAAGATAAACAAATAAATGATTTTCCTAACACTCTCAGTGGCCTGCATAATTACTTAAGAAAGACACAGAGGTCTGGGATTTAGCTCAGCAGCACAAGTGTCTGCCTGGCAAGCGCAAGGTCATGAGTTTAATTCCTGGTACTAAAAAAAAAAAAAAAAAAAGACATAGATCTAGATTGGGGGTACTACCTCGTTTCTAATTGTGAAGATTCAATTAATCTATTTTCTTCGATTTAAAAGTCTTTCATGGCACATGTCTGTAATCCCAGCACCCAGAAGGCTGAGGCAAGAGGATCACTGCGAGTTTGAGGAAGCCTGGGTTACAAAGTGAGTTCAAGGCCAGCCTGAACTGCACAGTGAAGCCCTGTCTCAAAAAGACAAAAACAAAAAAAAACTTCCAATGGGGTTCCTATTATAATTAAAATAAAATCCCAGCTGATCAGAAATTGAAACTTTCATGCATTGGTGACAGGATTGTAAAATGACATATAGTAGCTACTTAGCAGCTTCTAAGGATGTTAAACAGAGTTATGTATGATTTCACTCTTGTATATAACCAAGAGAAATGAAATCATGTGTTCACACAAAAATGTGCACATCAATGTGCAAAGCAGCATTATTCCTAACAGCCAAAAAGTGGAACCAACCCAAATGTCCATTAACTGATGAATGGAAAAAAACGTGATACTGTATATCCATGCAATGGAACACAGGTGAACCATAAAAAAAAAAAAAAAATGAACCTTGAGAACAATTATGCTAAGTGAAAGAAGGCAGCCACAAAAAGGCACAGACTGTATGATTCTACTTATATGATATGCCCGAAATAGGCAAATTCACGGAGACAGAAAACAGATTAGCGTTTACCAGCAGCTGTTTGGGAAAGAAGGAATGGTGAGTGACTACTAATGAGTATGAGCTTTCTTTTAGGAGCGATGAAAATGTTCTGCAATTTGGTAGTGGGGATGGCTGCTTCACTATGTGAATATATCACAAACCACATGGCTGTACATTTTAAAAGGACTAATTTTTTTAAAATACATTAATTTTATATTATTAATATGTAAGGTCATTCTTAAAAAAAAAAAAAAATGAACAAAAATCCTGACTGGCCACAATTCCCTACACCTCACTCTAGCATCATCTCCTGCCTTTATTCCCACACAATACATTCAGTTACTGTAGCCTTCTGTCTATCCCTGGAAAAGATTCAAACCCCATCCTGCTTTAGAACCTTTTACTTACTCTTCCTCTTCCTGCTTCCTCCTTTGTACTTCCTCTTCCTCCTTACTCTTCCCTGAAGTCTCCTAAAAGAGGCTTTCCCTAACAATAACTAAAGTAGCACCCAACCACGTTACACCCTTTACTTCAATCTCTTAATCTGTTTTAGTATTTTTACAGCACTATCATCTAAAACTATCTTATGTTTCTATCAATTTATTATCTGTCTTCTTCTAAAATTTATGTTCTATAATAGCACAGACCTAGTCTGTCTTAATCTCTATATTCCAGTATCTAAAAAACTAAGAGCTTAATAAATATATGTTAAACAGTTAAAAACAAGATGTACGTTATTACATAAACTATTCATCTTGAAAACTAGTGTTTAAACAGAAATAATGTTAATTTGCTGGTAAATCTCAACTTGTAGAACATATCCACTTAGCTAGGATTGTCCCTAAAAAAGTGTTTATAACTCAAAGACTATATTGCATTCATTCCACTTTGTGTGTATTAGCAGCTATTAACCAAGTCAGAGTTTTGGAGACCTCTTCTTCTTTCAGCCTCATTTCTTTGGGTTAGTTCTGAAATCTTAGAAGCTCAAAGAAGGTTTGAGCCTTGGTTTCATCTATCTGATTCTTGCTGCTGGAACAAAGAGAGAAGTCTGAGTTAATGCTGCTCCAACTTTTTTTTTGTGGAGGGGTGCCAAGGATCAAACTCATGACCTTGCTCTTGCCAGGCAGGAACTTGTGCCATCAAGCTAAATCCCCAGCCTATGCTTTCCCAACTTTAATGTTACGTATCCCCTTTGGGTTTTGTTAAAAGACAAGAGTCTGACTCAATAGGTATGGGTAGAGATACAGCTTTTTAAACAAGTTCCCAGGTGATGCATATCCTGTTAACATGCTAACCATACTTTCTGAGTAACACATAATAGACAATGAAGCTGTCAGTATGTTTTTCAGTAGACATTTTGCCTAGCATATAGCAAATCAAATACAGCCTGAGGATTTTGTATGTGTATTCTAGCATTACTATTTGTACTTTAATTGAAGGATTTCAACACTATACTATCAAAATATAGAAGTATGACAAATCTTAGGGGTAAAATGTTTTTCAAAAAAAACAAACAACATATTAACCACTGGGGAAACAAAATTTACATTGTAGGTAATATTCATCTATTTTTTTGGAGACAGGGTCTATGTAGCCCAGACTGGCCTTGAACTTGCTAATGTAGCCCAGGCTGTCCTTGAACTCACAGTAATCTTCCCACCTTAGCCTCCCAAGCGCTGGCATTACAGGTGTGCCACCACACCAGGCTTCCATTTCCTTTGGAATAAGGCACACTTGTATCTCCAAGTCAAATAGAATTCTTAATTCCAGATAGCAGTGAAAGAAAAAGTAAGAGAACATGAGTATGAATATTTGAAATGTATCCTGAATGAACTGATTATTATTAAATAGTAAATATATCTTACTGTTTTGCCTAACAGCTCTGGAAGAACATATATGAATGGGACTGGGGATTGGAAAAGAACTCAGCACTTAAGAGTGAGCCCTATAGTTCATAGGAAAACTACCTTAGACCTTCTCAGAAGGTCAATTTTCCAAATTTCAAAATGAGTTATGAGAGAATACAAATCAATCAACAGACCTTGGATGATCACTGTCCTTGTACAATGCCTATTTCCCAGCCAAGCTATACTTGGCAGCCTCACCTCTAGAGGCAGGTAGGTGTGTTTTTGTTCCTGGCCGACTTGCAGGCAGGGAAGGTGGGGATACTTGAGCTGAAGGTTATATTTCTGCTTGAAATACTGTGCCACAGTGCACTCCACAGTCTGTCCACTCTCCAGCTGTAAGGGAAACCTATTTGGAGAAAAAGAACACGTCTTAACCTAGCATCAATCCTAGCTCTGCAGTCCCATAACCATGGAAAGCCTCAGACTTCTGTTTCATCCTACCCAATCCCTTTACACACTGCCACTCATGGGAAAGCAGGTAATACAGGGAGAAGCTGAAGATTTGACTGTCAAGGCCAACCAACCACACACAGTTGGACAATATCAGACTCATAAGCATTTCTGCTGTTGAGCAGAAAGCCTAACAAAGGATAGGTATTCATAGTCCAGCATAGCCTGCAGCCAAGAAGGAAGATAGAATTAGTGACAGTTTTCCCACAATTAAGCCCAGGAAGCTGGCTTTCCTTTTTTTTAGAAGGAAGAATAATTCAAAGATTCTAATGTTTACAGAACTATAACAAGAATCGGTGGAACCTGTTATACAGTAAAGGCCCAAGGAGGAAAGAATATCACTGACAAGGTAAAACTAGAGACAACCAATCGATATAGGAAGGTTGGGGGAAGAGATGGCAAATTCTCACAACTTTTTTTTTTTTTTTTTTTTGTCTTTTTCAGACAGGGTTTCGCTATGCAGTTTGGACTGGCCTTGAGCTCACTTTGTAGCCACAACAATCCTCCTGCCTCAGCCTCCCAAGTGCTGGGATTACAGGTATGAGCCACCACGCCTGGCCCCTCACAGCTATTTTTAAAACCAGGGCCAGCCCAAGGTTTACTCTCAGGGTCAGGGGAACTGTGTCTGAAATCTCAGCCCTCTTCCACCAATGAAGTATGGTTAAGCAACCCTGCCAACTTACGTCTGATGGCTAGCAGGCCGCCGGGTAACATTACACACACGATATTTCCTCTTCATCTGTCCACAGTGGGTCACTTCCACCTTCAGGCCTGAGATAAACATACTACTTGTCAAGGTTGGAATAAGTTGCTAATGTGCCCAGGCTTGGCCTTTCCCAAGGGGATTTCCTCTTAGGGCTAAAAAAGCAGCAATTTCCCTTTCCCACCTGGTTTGGTCCTCACCCTTGATCTCCTTGGTAAAGCGAACACGCTGGGAGTCCGTGAGAGGCTTGGGCTGCTCATCTATGTTCCTGATGTCCAACACCTCACACATGAATTCAATCACTGGCTGTGCCTTGTAGAAGGCAGTGGCTGAGACTGTAGGGACAGGGCAGGGACAGCTCAGCTCAGGTTCTGTCTTCCAGAACAAATGGAGGCACTGCAATTTATACCCTTTTTCTTCTAGGGGACTGGGATGGGGACAAGGGGTGCCACGGCTGTAGGAATTAGACCAGGAGTGTGGTTGCAGGGCTGGGAGTGTGGTTACTGGATTTAGGGTGCCCCTGGCTCCACGGCTCTCCCCACTCACCATCAATGTTGAGCATCATCTTCCACATGGCTGGGCGCACAGACTGGTGAAAGCCGAACCAGACCTCGCGCCCACCCCCCAGCGGGTGGTAGTAGCCCTCAGGCGGTGAGAAGAAGGAGCGGCCCACAGGGGTGTACCTGGCAGGGACAGGCAGAGAACTGGTCCCTCGGGCACAGGCCCCCACCCTGTGAGGCATCCTGGGCACGGAGGAGCCCTGGCCTGGAAGGCAGGACACCAGGGCTTTAATGCCAGCTCTGATCCTTTACTGGTTATATGACTGACCTTGTGCAAGTCTCTACCTTTTTTCTGCCTGCAGGCATAGATAGGGTGAGATCAAAAGGTGTCTAAGGACAGGGCCAAGGCTTGGTACCATCTAAATGTATATGCATACTTGCCTGGCATATGGTAGGGCTTCAAAAAAATTTTTTTTGCAATAGCACACTGTGGGACCTTAATATGTGTGCACTCCCCCACACCCAACAGTTCTGCCAACACATCTACTACTAACTACACTCAGTACCTCATGGATGCCAGATGCCTCATGGCCACATCCAGGGCTTGCACAGACTCCAGGGGAACAGGGATCTGGCCACTGACCAAAGCTTCATGCAGCATGCGCCAGCTCACAATGGCTAGCCACTTGATGGAGACCTTAAAAATTCGATCCTTTCCCTCCCCAGGGATTGTCACCTCAAAGTCGACCTTAAAGAGGGTAAGAGAAAGAAGTGAAAGACTATTTCCACAGACCAGTATTCCCTGCCCTGTCCCAAATGCCTCCCTCACCCATAAACTTGCCAAGAATCTGCTCCTTAAAATCTATAGGGACCCACAATAACAACCCAATAATCCACAATAATCCAGCCCTTAGTTTCTAGTTACTTTGGAACAGTGATTCTGTCCCCCTCACCCTAGTAGGAGGTTCTTTAGGTCTGTTTTGTGTCTAATCTCAATCTATTTAGGGGACAGACACACAATAAGCATTTACCCACCTCTAATCCTAAAACATACTTTCTCAGCACAAAAGATAAAAAGCAACTTTGGAATACTAGACTCCAGATGGGCTAATAGCTCTGCTCCATTCCAGACCCGACACAGGCCTAGCCTAACTCCTATCCTTACCCGTTCATTGCCAATGGGCAGGGCAGTGACAGTATAAATGTTCTTCTTTCCATCATACACGGGCTTGCGATCACCAAAGATCTGAGGCTTGAAATGCTGGACCATATATTCCACCACTTCCCTGTGGAGCATAAGAGAGTGGCTTATGAAAGCTGAGACAACCACTGCAAGCTTTTGCAAGTAACTCAGTGTTCAGGAAATGTCTCATCTACTATATTCACTGCTAGTGAATATAGTCTATGGTAGTGTGTGTGTCTCCATAAATCACCTGGTGGTTTTATTAAAATGCACTTCTGACTCAGCAAGTCTAGAATACAGCCTAAAATTCTGCATCTCTAATATACTCCCTGGTCTTAAATCAGATGCTAGATCAGATGTTGCTGGTCTAAGGGATCTGCAATATTGGGTATGAGTGCCTCCTGAGAAAAAGGGAATCTGAGGAAAGAAAGGCTTGATAACAGTGTCTATCGAGAACCCAGGCTGCTTCACTCTGCAGTCCCTAATCTGATAAACAAAAAAAGGGAAGAGATCTGAACTGGAATATGAACAAACTGTAGAAAAACCTCATTTGTCTAAAGTCTTTAGTCCCAACACCCTATTTTCTCTACACTATCACCTCTTCCTTGATTTTACTTTCTGTCCTCTGCTACTCAGATCCAGAGCATCTATCATTCTTTCAAAATCCCAGCCCATCCAACTATCTGAGCCGTCCACTTTCTAAACCAAAGCTCTTCAGTACTACAGCATAAAATACCCTCCAAAGGGTACATTAGAGCTGGATGTGGTGACACAAGACTGTAATCCCAGTGATTTAGAAGGCTGAGGCCAGAGGATCACAAGTTCAGTGAGATCTCATTGTAAAATAAAAAAATTTTTAAAAGCCAAGGGATATAGCTCAATAGTACAGTGCTTGCCTAACAATTAACAAGAACAAAGCTCTGGATTCAATTCCCTATACCACAAAAAAAAAAAAAAAAAAAAGTTACATTAGGAACAACCAAAGCACATACACATGGTTTCAATGCCAATTAGGCTCAGTGCTACACTGAAATCTTTTTCCTGTTCCTGATTACTCTTTCAACTAACTTCAGAACCCATTCCTACCTGCTATCAAAAAGCAGCTCTAGTATTCCTGAAAAGAGCAGATAATAGTAAAAAAGGCCAACCTTGAGTTCCAGGTTATACACACTCATCTTTTCCTCCCGCTTTCCTCTCATTTGAAATGCCCCGTTCATATATTTTTAAACATATGAAAATAGGGAAATTCAATTTTAAATTAGACCAAGATATATTTATCTACTTATCAGAAAAAAGAAAAAAAATCTGATGCAAGTATAAGGAACAAGAGCTATGATACCCTGCTGATGGGACAAAAACTGACAATATTTTAATACTTTAAAATGTACTATGTTTCAGCACCTGCCTGGCAAGTATGAAGTCGTGAGTTCAATCCCTGGTACAAAAAAAATTTAAAAAGTGCTATGTTAATAATTTCACTCCAAGGAATTTACCTTGCAGATATACTTGAATGTAAATACATATGTATATATAATATTCAATACATTTTCATTTCTGTAGCAGTTTAAAAATCAACCTAAATTTTTCTCAATAGATTTATGAAAGTTAAATATGGCCATTCAATGGCATACCTATGGAACTATACAAAAGAATGAGGCAATGAGTGTTGTAGCACAGAGGTACAGAGTATGTCTAGCATGTGCAAGGTCCTGGGTTCAATCTATAGCACTGCACAAAAAGTAGTAATAGTAATAAATTAAAGGAAAGAGGCATACCCTATAGGACTCATATGCACTACTTTCCAAAATATATGTTTTTTTGTTTTATTTTATTTTGGTACTGGGGATTGAACTCATGACCTCATGCTGGCCAGGCAAGTGCTTAAGCCGCTGAGCTAAATCCCTGGCATAGGACAAAATATATGATTTAGGAGAAAAATACAAGGCATAGAACAAGATATGAAAGATCCAGATTTTGTGTTTTAAAAATATTGTATATGCATATATGCTCACATATGCAAAGAAAAATATCTGGAAACATACTCAAGAATAATAAATTAATGCTTCCAAGGACCCGGATAATAAGGAGATATTGGCTGGGGGTTTAGCTCAGCAGCATATAAATGCCTGCTTGGCAAACACAAGGTCGTGAGTTCAATCCCCAGCACCAAAAAAAAAAAAAAAGGAAATATTTTTCACTACTGCTTTTTTTTGTTTGTTTTTGGTTTTTTTTTTTTGGTACCAAGGATCTAACTCAGGATCTCACACTTGCCCAGCAGGTGCTTGTGCTGCTGAGCTAAATCCTTGGCCCACTACTACTTGTTTTTGAAATTCTTGTATTTTTTATATTGTGCATATGATTTTCAATTAATAAAATAATTGTAGAAAGAAATATTACTTCTTCTAAAGCTAATCCCTCCAGCTATGCATTCTGCAATGTTCTCCTGACTCTGTGAGGATATCTCTCTCATTTAGCCCATTTCTAAGCTCTTCTTTAACCTTTAACCTCTCCTTTACTAGGTCTTTCTCTTGCTTCTGTAAACATACCTGTGTCTCACAGAACTCTTCATTTATTCATTTCAATAAGTATTGAAATGTGTGAAGCACTATAGTTGGTCCTTTCTATACAACATAATCTCTGTCTCCTCATTGCACTGCCAAAGTATTTGGGAAAAGCTATCCGCTCTCACTATTCCTACAGTATTACCTTCCACCTACCCTACTCACTGCAGTTAGGTTAACCAGCCCAACTACTCTACTGAAAGTTTTCTGGCAAGAGCCACAAATTATCTCCTCATGAACATTTATTGTTCCTCACCTGGCATCTCCTCCTCAAAAGTTTTCTCAGATTTGGTTATAACAATCTCTACTAACTGCTCTTTAACCTTCCTGGCTCCTCTTTCAAAAGATTCAGCAAAGTCAAGTCTCATGGATTTGGTGGCACCTATATGCATCACTTACCGGTTGACTCTGCGGGGACACTTATCTGGCTTGATGTCCACCTCGTAGTGGTAGACATCAATTTTAGGAATGTCCACCTCAAAGTAATTCGCCAGGAGCTTGATTGGTTTCCCCACAGTGCCAATGCCAGGCCGACGAGGTGCCTGGAACACCTGCTGCAGAGGGGGCAAATAGGGGCCCGCAGCTACAAGACAAAGAAAGCAGTCAGTGAGGACAGAGTCTGGCAGTCTCCTAACTACTCTGATCAGAGAAGGCACAAGGCCTCCCAAAACAGCAACAGGTGAGTATAAAGGAAGCCTCTTTCCTCTTCCCAACCCAGTAGAGGGCTTCCACTTGCTCACACATGCCCAGGCTTATATATTTTTGGAGTTTTGTTTTTGGTTTGAAACCTCTCTTCGGTTAGAAAAATGCCTATCTTAAATTCAGATAAACAAGTAATAAGTTCTTTTTTTTTTTTTCTAGTTAGTAGAGTTTTTACTAGAAGTTAGAATCCCAGTTCTAGATGGGTATCCTGGATGGGTCCCATACAGCGCTGTGCTACAAGGCTTGTTACCGCAAAGCAGAGCATGGGAACTGGTGGCCATCCAAGTAACAAGTTTTTATTGCATGTTAAGTGAAGGGGTAAATCTGGCTTTCAGTAACAAAAGCCTTTCTTCTACTAAATTAAGGTATCTATAAGGCCCAGGTATCTAGCAGTCTGAAAATATTCTACTCTCTGCCAGTTGGATACTTACTCCCCTCATCCCTACCCTGAAAACACACAACTGCCATCATCTTGATGTTCCTCTGTAATATACACAGGAGGGAGACCCAAAGAATGCCAGGCTGGAGCCAGACAGAGTGGCACATGCCTGTAATCCTGGCCAGCACTCTGGGAGGGTGAGGCAGAAGGACAGCAAGTTAGAGCTCAGCCTGGGCAATTTAGTGGCTCAGTGAGACCCTGTCTCAAAAAATAAAAAATAAAAAAGGCTGAGGATGTAGCTCAATGTAAAGGTTGTGGGTTCAATCACCAGTACCAAAGAGAGTAAATAAAGGCCAGGCTGGAAGAATGGAAGCAATGTGTGAGACAGAAATAAGGCCAATGAATGGCTATAGAGTTGGAGAAAGTGCTAAAAAGATAGTTTGGAGACTAGGCAGACAGGTTGAAATAAGGGGCTAGAGCAAAGGCCAGAACTAAAAATTGTAAACAGAAAAGGGATTGAATTGGCCAAGAAGTTGAGGAGGATTGAACTAAAGAACAGGGCAAGATAGGTTAGAGTTGGGCGAAAGGGCAGAAGGGAAAAAGCTGTTAACTGAGGAGACAATACAGAAAAAGTTTTAATAAATAAAGAGCTAGGGGCCTTGGGAAAGAGAAAGAGAGAGCAATCAGAATGCCAAGAAGGAAGAGACACTGGCTCTGAGAAAAACAACACAAGATTCGAATTTCCATGCCCCACAAATCCTCTCATAGAGGGTCCAGACAGTAAAAGGGATCAATTTCAAGACAGAGAGGGCCCTTGGGAAAGGGCTGGGCCAGGGGGGTTGCTGCCCCCAGGCTTATTTTCTAGCTGGGCGGTGGAGGGGAGAAAAAAGGGAAACAGCCTAAGAGAAGCCTTTGTCCTCAGTTACTATTGTTCTTGCCAGAAGAGGACCAGCCCAGGTGGGAGGAGAGAATGATAAAACAGCCCAAAACCTCCATTACCAGAGTTCTGCTTACACAGTCAGAAAGACTGGGGGGGATGGGGTATATCTTCAGCTAGGGGGTCAGGAAGAGGTCAGAGCCATTTCTGGGAGGGCATCGCTCCCAGAGTTAACAGTGCTGTCTCCCTCAACCACCTGTCAAGTCTAGCCCCACTCCGCAGACAGGGAAACGGGGGCCCAGGCTGGTGGGAAAAGCCCTCAGCTATGTAGGGAGGTGGAGGACTACTAATTCACACCTGGTCACTTACACTAGCAAGAGCTGGACAGAAATTTCACACAAGGTCAAAGGTAGACATCAACATACATTCCTGTCACACATATGCAAGCACAGCCTAGACCTTGACAGTTTACCTTACCCTCACTGCCCTCAGCTAGGTTCTTCAAAGGCAAAGGCCATATGTGGCCTGGTCCTGCTGAATCTCCAAGGCCTGGCGCACACAGCCATACTCAGTATGCAGATATGAAATGAATGAACAAACATATCCAGAGACACAGCACTAAAACACACAAACACATGAACACCTACAACTGCCCAGAAACCATCATAAGCCCTGCACAGGACTCGTACCCTTATGGGTATAGACATAAAAAGATAACTTTCTCCTCCCCAAGTTCTTAGGTTCCATTCATCTCCTTAGCCTCCCCAAGCTGCAGTCATTGGGGTTTTGGAAGAAAGACATTCTCCTAGAGCTAGTGGCGGGGTAGCAATGATGGGGGATGGGAGAAACACTAGCCTCAAAGGCTTCTCTTCCCTAGAAATAGGACAACACGCCAGACTCAGCTTTAGACCATCATCCTCTCCAAGGAGGCTTTGGGAAAACAGGGGGAACCTATGCCCTTACTTCATCTCCAAACTAACCAATGCAGGAGGGAGAGAGAAACTCTCTCTTGTTCTATACCCCACCCCCAAAGCTTCACAGCTATACAAAGTCTCTCCCCCTCTCCAGCCCCACCCTGCCCCCAGCTTTTAGTCTGAGAAAAGGGAGACACTTCCCTTCAAACCCAGACAGAGACAGACGGTCACTTTGTGATGCAGATGAGGGCCCCAGCACAGAGGACAAAGCTCTGGCCTAGGGGGAAGGGGCGGGGCCCTTCCCTGCAGACAAAAACTGGAGGGAGGGGCCCTGAATAGGACCCTCCCCTCTCGACCCATCCCAAACCAGCTCTGAGAAGGAAAAGTAACAGCCCTAGCTCAGGATTCCTTCCCTGCAGTTCAGAGGCCCACAGACCTCCCAAGGAACCACAATGCTTGAATAAAAGACTTGAACTCAAGGGCTAGGTTAGGAGGTGGGTAAGCAAAGACTAGAGGCCAATCTCCAAAACAGGACTCATCTAACTTGTCTACAAATTATTAAATATCTGCATGATATTGGGCAAATTATTAAAGATGCACATATGAGCTTAACTATATGCTCAGACTGAATGTGGTTTGCTTTAATTAACAAACATGTATTTTGTGTCAGGACTCACAGTAGGCAATTGCTGATTGCATAGATATAGTATGTCACATACTGTTTCTACCTTCAGGGAGCTCCTGGTCTAGTATGTGTTCTTGAAACACACCTGTGCAAAGAAGACACACCTGGACATAAGCAACAATGCCTTAGTTTTACACATTGTCCTTGGGCCTCCTCAGGACACCAATTGTAAGGGAACAATAGACCCAGTTCAATAAGGAGGCAGTTAAGGAGTCTCTGCATCAGAAACTTCCAGGATAAAATTTAATTACGTACTATGATGCAGCAAAGCATGTCCCACTAGGTTTTTCCCAAGCTACAGCTAACTCTAGACACCAAACTCCACACCTCTCTTAGAAGATTATTTCTTATAACAAAAAAAAATGCCAATTTTTTTCATCGCTCCAGAGCCCATTAGGAATTCATCAGGATAAAATCACTAGTCTGGAAAAGGTAACACCTCCTCACAGCAATCCATCTGGACTTTAATAACCTATCCACTCTATTGTTTTGAGATGGGGTTTCCATATGCAGTTTGGCCTGGCCTTGAACTCACAAGGATCCTCCTCATGCCTCTGCCTCAGGAGCCCTGAGATTACAGACATGAGCCACCATGCCTGACCTACTCATATTCTAGTGCACAATTTGTTGGAAAATATCTCCGTCCCAGAAAACTGAGTTCCAGGGATAGAGAGTAGACTTTTTTTTTTTTTTTTTTTTTGTACCAGGAATCAAAACTCAAGACCTTGCACTTGCCAGGCAGGAACTTGTGTCACTGAGCTATATTCCTGATCCTCTCCAGGGATGGAGCGAAAGAGAAAGTAGCTGACACTGAAGTCAGCTAATCCATGCAATCTACCACAGTATCTACAAAACCTCTATATGTTGTTTTGTTCTAGTTGTTTTGTACTTACTGCGAACTGAACCCAGGGCCTCGTATTGAGCTACACCCTCAGCCCTTTTTCATTCTGACAGTCTCACTAAGTTATTCAGGCTGGGTTCAAACTTGTGATCCTGCTGCTTCAGCTTCTCTCAAAGTGCTAAGATTACAAGCATATGCCACTAAACCCTGCTATAAGGTTATTTTTGTTTCATGAAAAGTAGTTACTCAGTACTTATAGATCAACTCACTGAAAGACTTAAGACTTGAGGGGTCCGGGATTTAGCTCAGTGGCATAAGTGCCTGCCTGGCAAGCACAAGGTCACAAGTTCGATCGCTAGTACCAAAAAAAAAAAAAAAAAACTTAAGACTTGTTAGGAGCCATTCTTGGGTGGGGGGGTTGGTATTAGGTCTGATCAGAAAGACAAAGATTATTCCATCAGAAAAGTAATGAAATTCATATCCCAAACAGAAATCCTATTCCTGTGCCCAGACCAAATGGAAGAGGTGTTAAAAGATGTCCAAAAGGATTCCTGAATCTACACTGCTCCATCCATGGTAGGGTAAGAGAACTAGGATACAAGAGGTACTTGCAGCCCACAGCCCATCCTGAGGTCTCAGTCTTTGGGCAAGCCGGGCTAAGTTTCTCCTTTTAGTTCCTTTTCTCCTTACTATCTGTGAATAAGAAAGTAGGGCTATAACCTGTAACACACCAGAGCCAACACTACCCATCCTACCCCCCTACAAACTTATTTGTATCAGACTAGCTTGGCAAACTTAACTCTAATGACACATCCTTCACAGTTTCTGGGGAGTGAAGATGCAAACGAAAAGATACCCATTGGAAGACAAGAGCCATAAAAAAATTCAGATATAAAGAGATTACACTGTAACTTCAAGAGACAATTCAAAGGAAAAAATCATTATGCTTGGATTAAAAGCTTCCTTCTCTACTCTGAAAAGAACCAGAAACTTGCACACCATAGTCTTGTCCTTGGTTCCTCAGTAACCAACACCTTTTTCTAAAGCCTATCTTCAGAGAGTACCCGCCCCCCAAACATGGCTTCAGTCCCAGTCTCTCTTCATGTGGCAGAAAAAGGCACTATGGCAATTTCCTTCAACCCATTCTTGGCAAATTGTAGCTGAGTGGCTTCAAGCCCTCAAGAGAGAGGAGGGGGCGCTTTCCACCTGTGCACCGCCAGCATAACCTCACACTGCATGCACCTCAGCAGCGCGCTCCATTTTCCAAGCCCAAACGGGGCGGGGGAGAAACGGGGGTATTCAGGCAGCCACGCCCCCACCACGTCGGGCAGCCCCTTCCAGCTGCTACCTCCGCGCATGCTCCAAGGCCACCACTCAGGCTCCCCGGCCTCCCCCGGGGGAATCCCAGGACTGATCCCCAACTCACCGCCCCCTGACCCTCGCCCCAGCGTCAGGATCAGCTGGGGCGGAGCTTACAGCCCAGCTCTGGCGCCTTCTCCCAAGAGATATTAGCTTAGTCCAGCCCAACCGGGCTGAGCCCCCGCCCCCGACATGCGGTAGCTTCAGACCCATCAGTGTCGCCCCCCCTCTCCTGGACACCTGGAGCCCGCCCCCTGCCACCTGCCGGGTCTCGCCGCAGGCCTTCCCTGATCTCCGAGAGTCCCGTGCATTCAGGCCTTTTCCCTGGTTATTTCCCACCCCAACGACTGCATACAGCTTCGCTAGACGAACAGCCCCCACCTCAGAGCTCTCCTCACATGGTTCTCCCCGGAACTGCACACAGCCCCCTTTGAACTGGGCCCCCATCCCAAGAGAACCCCTCTTCTCACCCAGCACCCTTCCCTCACTCCGGAACCATGCTCCTCACCCGGGAGCCTCCCCGGTCTTTGGAGCACGCACCGTCCCCCTGTCGGGGGGCCCTTACCTGCTCCCGAGGGTCCCGCTTCCATCCCATATACCCGTGAGGAGGTCAGGCGGCCCAGAGACTGTGGGGTCCAGCGTGAAGGGCCTAGGGATCCCGCACTCTCGCTGCTTGGACTCTCGGGCCGGGCTCGGCTCCCCCCCCAAGCCCGGCCGCTCGCGCCGACGCCCCCGCAGCCTCCGTTGCCGCCGCCGCCGCCGCCGCCGCGGAGCCTGCAGCAGCTCCCCCTACGAGCGCCCGACTAGCTGCCAGTGCGCAGGCGCGACCGCCAGGCCCAGGGGGTGGACGGGAACGAGTCGAGCGGGGCGCTCCGACGGCAACAAAGGCCAATGGAGAGGGGCGGGGGCGCGGGGACCGGAGGCAGCGGCCCCTGGCGGTCACCCGTCGCCGTGCAGCCGGCGGCAGAGCTCCGGTGGCGGCGCCACGGAACCGCGCAGTGGCGTAAGTGGGGCGGGGCGGGGCAAAATCCCCGCTGCAACCTCCGGCCCTGTCTTTTCCCCAAAAAGGTCCCTCGGAATCCACACACAGCCCCACCCTTCGCACAGCGCCACGCGCGAGTCAGGGGAGCCTCGCCTCATTCCCACACCCTTTCACGCTCCAGCGCCCCATTTCCCAGGGGCCCTGCCTCCCACCTGTCCTCCCAATCACCCTCATCCTTCAAGCCTGGGCTGCAGACTGCCTCCGCGAAGTCTTTCTCCGTAATCACCGAACTCACTGACGCCACCCTCTCTTCCAGGCCGGGTGCTGGGCGCCGAGACCACAGACATGTGAGAGACCCTGCCTACCCTGGAAGATGTCACAGTCCCAATTTAAGTGCGGCTACAGACCTCTGTCTGCAAGACCTGGGAGGCACCTGCCTCCACTTTCTCACTCACTCTACTCGTGACAGTCGCACTCTGTCAGTCTGCTTCTCTCACCACGTCATTTAAATGACTTTTTGTGCCAAAATCCAAAAAATGGTTTTTAATTATTTCTCTGCAATATCTGACACTATACCCCTCCTTTTAAAAATAAATAAATAAGACTTCTACATGGCTTGGGCATTTTTGAGGTCTCCTTAATTAATGCCTTGGTCCTTTTCAGTTTTCTTTAAGGGCCCTCCTGCTTTTGCCCCATTAGATAAATGTTGGTTGTAGTTCCAAACCCTGTTCTCTACTTACTCCATTCTCCCCCTCAAAGATCTCATCAATTTATATGGTTCAGCTATCCAAATCTATACTTCCAGCCACATCTCAAACTCATTTCCAAGTGTCTGCTGGACAGCTCCACTTGAATAGTCTAGCACCTCAAATTCAAGAAGTCCATACCAAACAAACCCTTTATCTTTCTCCTACAAACATAGGTGTGTACTTGTGTCCTTTGCTTCCTGTCTCAGTGAATAGAATCTTCAAGCGGGAAATGAGAGTTCCTCTCTCTCCTTTGCTCCTTTCCCCTATAAAACTCATTGCAATATCTTGGCATATTTAATTCCTGAACTGCTTTCATGTGATCTCCTTTTTTTTTTTTTTTTGGTCTTTTTGAGACAGGGTTGTAGCCCAGGCTGGTCTCGAACTCGCAACCATTCTCCTGCCTCAGCCTCCCAAGTGCTGGGATTACAGGCGTGAGCCACCACACCCAGCTGTGATCTCCTTTTTTGATGGTTTATTGTGCTGGTGCAGACTCTTACTATATCTTGCCAGAAATATCACACCAACTTTCTTGTTTCTCTCAGTTTCTGAGAACATCTCTCCCATTTGGTCTGCTACAGTGATAGAATATTGACATTAAGAGACCCATAAACCGGATATAGTGGTAAATACCTATAACCCTAGCATTTGGAAGGCTGAGGCAGGAAGATCACTGAGTTTGAGGCCAGCCTGAGCTACAGTGATTTCAAGGCCAGCCTGAGGCCTTTCACAGTGAGACATTGTCTCAAAAAAAAAAACCTGACTGCTCATGATTCAGTTTCCCATATAGATATTTCCATGTATTCATTCATATATATTTTTTTTTGAGACAGGGTCTCACTATGTAGTTCAGGCTGCCTGGACTCGCTATATAGCCCAGGCTGGCCTCAAACTTGCAAAGATCCTCCTGCCTCAGCCTACCCAAGTGCTGGGATCATGCTTTTTTTGAGGTTGACTTTATACCAGATACTGAGTATGGAAACTTACTTATCCTTATCCATGAGAAGATTGATTTCCTACACTTAGCATGTCTAGCATTTCTTTGCTGTTTCTCAAATAGTAACTATCATAATCATCTGGAGGGCTTGTTCAGTGGCATAAGTGCCTACTCGGCAAATGCAAGTTCATGACTTCAGTCCCCAGTACCAAAAAAAAAAACAAACATAAAAACACTTCTGAGCCCTGTCTCCAGCATTTGTCATTAATAGGCTTTGTATTGGACCCAAGAATGTGCACTTTTATTTGTTTTTTAAAAATGCATCTCTCTATGTAGCTTAGGTTAGCCTTGAGCTCACTATATAGCTTCAAATATGCAGTGATCCTCTTGCCTCAGCCTTATAAATCCTGGAATTACAGTTGTATGCCACCACACCTGGGTAAGAATGTGAATTTCTAACAACTTTCTAGATGAAACTTGTGCTATTGGCCTGAGAATAACACTGAGAACTACTGCTGTACTGTATCTTTAAAATAGGCATTAGGAAAAAACATTCTACAGATTTTCTTGGTTTCAATTAAGGCCCTACCATTTACTAACTGTGTAACATTGAGCAGATTGTTTAATTTCTCTGTATCTCAGTTTCTGTCTCTGTAAAAAGGGGATAACAGTACTTTCCCATTGGAATATTGAAATGATGAAAAGATTTAATACATAAAAAGACTTTTAAATGGTGCTTGATCTGAAATGAATAGATACCTCTCGAAATAGAGACAGCAAATAAATATATGAATAAATGTTCTACATCACTGGCCATTTAAGAGATGCAAATTAATTAAAATAACATTGAGATTTTATCTCACTCTAGAAAGAATGGCTGTTATCAAGAAATCAAACAATAACAAATGCTGGCAAGGGTGTGGGGAAAAAGGAACCTTTTTCCACTGTTGGTGGGATTGTAGAGTGGTGCAATCAGTGTGGAAATTCCTTAAAAAAGTAAAACTAGAGCCAGGGATTAGCTCAGTGGCCTAAATCGCCTGCCTTGGAAGCATGTGGTCATGAGTTCCATCCCGGTACAAAAAAAAAAAAAGTAAAACTAGAGACTCCATTGGACCCAGATTGTCTCCTTCTTGGTATTTCCTCAAAGAATTAAGGGCATCATACCACATATGCACACCTGTGTTTATAGCAGCACATTTTGCAATAACTAAATCTTGGAAACAGCCCAAATGCCCATCAACTGAATGGATAAAGATGTGGGGTTTTTTATACAACGGAGTACTACTCTATCATAAAGAAGGATAAACTGGGCTGGGGATTTAGCTCAATGGTATAAGTGCCTACCTGGCAAGTGCGAGGTCATAAGTTTGATCCCTGGTACAAAAAAAAAAAAAAGAGAGAGAGAGAGAAAAAAGAATAAACTTGAGACATTTATAGCTAAATGTATGAATCGTGAGACAATACTCTTAAGTGAAATAAATTGGACACACGTGTAAATACCACATTGTTTCTCTGGTGTGAGAAACTGAAAATGTAAATAAGGACCGAAACATATAATAGATATTATGAAATAGGAAAAAAAAAAGTCCAAAAGCTAAGAGGAAACAGGAAAGAGAGAGGAGAAAAAAAGGAAGGGAAAAGAAAAAATGCAAAAAGTAGGAAAAAATAGACCCAAAGCTTTTGTAAAATAAGGAGGGAAAGGGGTTGAAGGGAAGGTAGGGGAAAGAGAAAAAAAGAATCAAGATATAAGGCGCACTCCTGTAATCCCAGCACTTGGGAGGCTGAGGCAGGCAGATCGTGGCAAGTTCGAGACCAGCCTGGGCTACAAAGTGAGCCCAAGGCCAGCCTGAACCGCATAGTGAGACCATGCCTCAAAAAAAAAAAAAAAAATCAAGATATATCATGTTTAGATACAAATTTCCTATGATGAATGTGATCATTATGTATACCTAAAATGTACCAATAAACTTAATTAATTAAAAAATAAATAAAATGATGCCTGAAAGAATGCAAGCAAAGCATTAGTTACTAGCATAATCATTTTCTGCCTCTCATGCTGTATTCTAACTTCCTTAAAGACAGGGACCATATCAGATACTTTTCTGTCCCCCTTTTGTGCCTGGCACAAGCTTTACCTAGAATGAAATTTGTGTTTACCTTAATGAAGTGGAAGGGATTAAAAAAAACCTCAGAAATAGACCTTTCTTCTAATGTAAATGAACTGGATGTTTTAGCATTTCCTAAGAGTTTAGATTCCCTGTTCTAAATACTCAATCTCATACTTAACCTTGAAGCCAGCATGAACTACAGAGCAAGACTGTCTCAGAAAAAGCTAAATAAACAAGTAAAAGTTATTACCCAGAATATTATTACCCAGATATGGTGGTACCATTGCAGGCAGTTGAGTTAGTAGAAATATTATAGGCTGTGAGACAAGGCTAGGTCCTCAAAGGAGCCAGTGCAACTGCAGGGCAGCCGGACACCTCCTGCGTGGGCCAAGCCTCAAGACAAAGGATCAAACAAATGCATCCATATCCTAAGGACTGATACTCTAAATAGTTCCCTATCACCCTGAGAAAGTCAAGATTCAACACCCCACCCCCCTACAGAAAGAGTCATGGCTCTCTAAGAATGCCCACTTTCTACGTGACTCGCTTCCCCATTTGTCCCCAATTTAATCAATTTTACCTGAACTATTAATCTTATTGGCAAACTATAGTTATGTCTCACCTTATACCCATCTGCCTTGTGAGTTTCCAGTTTTCCCCACCTTAAACCCATCTCACCCCTTGATTTTACTACATAAAAGTCATTGGAAAACACAGAGTCCTTGGCAACCCGGTCGGGACCCCTTCTGTCTCTCTCAGGCATAAGCTTTCTTTCTCTCAATAAATATATTCTATTCTTGGGCCGGAAATTTAGCTCAATGGCATAAGCGCCTTCCTGACAAGTGCAAGGTTGTGAGTTCGATACCCACTACCACAAAAAAAAAAAAAAAAATATATATATATATATATATATATATATATATATATATATATATATTCTACTCTTAACCTCTGGTGTTCCTAAAATTCATTCTTCGATTTTAGAGAACACGAACTGTGGGGTCCTTTGTCATTCCCCTATTATCAATACAAGCCCATAGTTTCAGCTATTTAGGAAGCTGAGGCAAGAGGTTTGCAAGTTGGAGCCCAGGCAAGACCCTGTCTCAAAATAATAAATAAATAAATTTATAAATATTTTATCTTTAAAATGTAGTGCAGTTTTTTTTGTTTTGTTTTGTTTTGTTTTGTTTTTACCAGGGACCGAATTCATGACCTCTTGCTTGCCAACCAGGCACTTATGCCTCTGAGCTAAGTCCCTGTTCTAGATTTTTTATTTATCATTTCAAAGTAGCTGTATTTCATGTGACTAATTGTGATTAGGGACCTTTTAGGGACCTGAGTAGTATAGATGATAAATATCAATGTAGCATGGAGGGCAGGGACAGAAGCAGGTAGATGACATGGGATAATCAGAGTAAGTTTCCTAGAGGTTAGGGAGGAAAAGCAGAAATTCACCAAAGGAGGGATGGGAGAAAGTTGTACCGAGCAGCACTAGCAGAGGGTGTGAAGATGAGAAGCAGAACATATTGCAAGAGCCATCACTAGTATAGCCTACTGTGGGAGACAACTCCAGGGACAACTCTCGAATGCAAAACAATTGCTGTAACTTTGATTAGAGACTTAATTCCTTATACTGATATGTAGAGAGCTGGCTATGGTATTTACTTTTCTCTTCAATTGCCTATAAATAAGCATTACAAATAAGGTTAGCTGAGGTATTGACATGTAATCTCTAAAGCTGTCAGACAGTCTCCAGTTTCCTCGCCTAGTGCTCTTTGTAAAAGATAGGAGCACAGCAGAATATCAGAGCCATTAGCCCCAGGAACGTCAACTGGTATGAGCCTCAAGGTAAAGAGGCTATGACTCCCCAGGGCACAAAAATTTACATATCAAAAACCGAAGCAACATCCTCCCAAAACAATTCAGTTGCTACCTTAATTGAATTATGCAAATTGACCTTCTGCATATCCTTATCTCTGCATTTTGCAGAGATGCTTTTCTCCCTACCTGGCCAGCCAGCTCAAGTTGCTCATGTAATTCCCACCATCCTGCCACTCATCCCTGAGCCAACCCCCTTCTTCACAAGATAATAAATTCTGGGAGAGGCCTAGGATCAAGGCTTTGTCCCCATGTCTTCATAGGGATTGGATTTAGGACCCCTTGGCTGCTCTTAATTTGGAATATGTCTTGGTGTCTTACTCTCACTGAGTGTTGCATTGGAGGTGGTAGATTGGAATTAATTTGCTGGGATTCCAATAATGTCTCAATGAGACTGTAAATATAACTTTTTGGATTATGAGGAAGACTACAAAAGGGATTACAATACTTGGATGACTGTACACAATATTTGGAATTATGATAGTGTACCATGAAGATGAAAGAAGGACACTGACCAGATCTGCCCATTCTTTCCCTAGCTCAAACCAAGGGAGGGGCAGCAAAGGCAAAGGAGGAGCTGTCCCTGGTTCTGACACCCAAGACAAATGCACATCATAGTTCCACCCAGATTCACTGCTCCCAGATTCTCAAATTCACAGGCTGGAACTAAACTGATCTGGAATGGACCAGTTCCCCAGCATCTTACACAGCACACATAGTGGTCTCCAAATCCTTAACTTAACCTGTTAGAAGAGGAAAATCTAAAAGCTTTGGACAGGCTGCATTTGAATGAATTCAAGAATCTTAGGATCCTGGTAGCTCATGCCCTAATCCCAGCATTTGGAAGGCTGAAGCAGGAGAATTGTTTCCAAATTCGAGGCCAGCCTGGGCTACAAAGTGAACCTAGGCCAGCCTGAACTGCATAGTAAGACCCTATCTCAAAAAGACCAATAATAATAATAATACACTCTTAGGAACATTAAAGTCTAGAAACATAATTCTAGGATATTAAAGTTCAGGGTCTGAAAAAAAAAAAAGTTCAGGGTCTGCTATGACCAGGAAAGGCATCGTTCCTAAGAGGTCGATGTAGATCTACTCTATTAAATAAATCCCAAAAATTGTAGTGAACTTAGGCTGTCTTGACCCCTTGAAGAATGTGAACTAACAACATTCAACCCAGAATCTATAGGGATGTTATCAAACTGCTGATCAGTGACAAGGCTAGTTGCAGAACTGACTGCTATTACATTCCTTCACTTCCATTAGTCCTAGAGAAGGACTCAATAGAAAAACATTTACAATAAATATGGCCTCAGTACATCAGTGGGCCAGAGAAATGGGCAGTCTGCACAAGTAGGAAAAAAGTTAAAAAGTTCTAAAAGACTGGAAAGGGAAAAAAAATACAATCACTGCTACAAATAATGATTGTGAGCCAGGTGGTGGCTCACGCCTATAATCCCAGCACTCAGGAGGTTGAGGCAGGAGGATCCTTGCAAGTTTGAGACCAGCCTGGGCTACAAAGTGAGCTCAAGGCCAGCCTGAACTGCATAGCAAGACCCTGTCTCAAAAAGACAAAAATAATAATAATAATATAAATAATGACTGCCTAAAAAGCAAACCCCAAATAATCTATAGACAAATTATTATACATGAAATAAGAAAGTATAGCAAAACAAAACATTGCTTTAAAAAATTTATAGTAACAACAGAAATAAGCAAGATGAAGAATTTAAAATGTGCAGTCTGATGAGTTGGGCCGTAAGTGTATAAGTGAGACCATTGTCACAATCATGATAACAACGTGTCCATCAGCCTCCAGTTCCTCCTGATTTCTGTTTCCAGCCTCTCCTTCATCCTTGTCTGTCCCCTGTACAACAACGGAACTGCTTTCTGTTGCTATAGATTAGCTTTCATTTTCTAGTGTTTTGTATAACCAGAACAAACTTCCTTTGTTCACTATAATTATTTCATAATTTACTCACAATGTGTGCGCCAACAGTCCATTTTATTGCTGAGTAGTATTCTGCATAACCATGTGTATGTAATCACATCGGGATAGATGTTTGGGTTATTTTTACCTTAAAACCATTACAAATAAAACTATTATGAACTCTTGTGTACAAATCTTTGGATTTTTTTTCTATTTCTCTTGAGTAAATATCTAGGAGGGATATGTCTGCATTTAGGTTCTTTTTTTTTTTTTTTTTTTTTTTTTTTTTTTTTTTTTTTTTTTTGGTCTTTTTTAGACAGGTTCTCTCTATGCAGTTTAGGCTGGCCTTGAGCTCACTTTGTAGCCCAGGCTGGTTTCGAACTTGTAACGATCCTCCTACCTCAGCCTCCCAAGTGCTGGGATTACAGGAGTGAGCCACCACGCCTGGCAGTAGGTCCATAATTTTTAAAAAAGAATGTAAAGAACTTTTTAAAAAAAGGTAAACATTTTCCAAAGTGGTTGTATGTTTTACATTTTTACCAGATGTGTATGAGAATTGTGGTTCATCTATATCCTCCCAAACACTTAGTACATTTATTCCTTCTTAGGCCTTCCAGCAGGTGTATGGCAGTAATTTAATTATTTATAATTATTATAATTATTAATTATAACTCTTTTTCTTGGGCTGGGGATTTAGCTCAGCAGCATAAATGCCTGCCTTGCAAGAATGCGGTCGTGAGTTCAATCCCCGGTACCAATTAAAAAAAAAAAACTTTCTATTGTACCAGGAATTGAACTCGGGACCTAGCACTTGTCAGGCAGGTACCATGCTGCTGAGCTATATCCCTGACCTTGTGTTTTACTAATGACGATTATGTTAAACTCTTTTTCAAGTGTTTATTTGACGTTTATACATTTCCTTAGGTGAAGTATTTGTTCAAACCCTTTACTCATTTTTAAATTTTTCTTATCATGTAAGAATACTCTTTATAAGGCCAGAGGATAGCTCAGCAGACACAAGTGCCTGCCTGGTAAGTTACAAGGTCTCGAATTCAATTCTTAGTACCAAAAAAGAATATTTTTATATCTTCTAGATAGAAACTTGGTCAGATGTATATTTTGAAATATTTTCTCTCAGGGTTGGGGGTTTAGCTTAGTAGTGTAAGTGCCTGCTTGGCAAACGTAAGGTCGTGAGTTTGATCCCCAGCACCACAAAAAAAAAATTTTTTTTTTCTTTCAGGTTATGGCTTGTACCATATTTTTCATAACAGAGCTGTGTGTGTGTGTGTGTGTGTGTGTGTTTGTGTGTGCACACGCACGCATGTACACACACATGTGTGTGTGACTAGGGATTGAACCTAAGACCTTCTCATTGAACTACATTTCTAACTGCTTTTTTTTTTTTTTTTTGGTACTGAGGCTCAAACTCATGACCTCACACTTGCCAGGCAGGCTTTTGCACCACTCAGCTAAATTCCTGGCCCCTTTTTGGTGGTTTTTTGAGACAGGGTCTTGCTATGCAGTTCAGGCTTCACTTTGTAGCCCAGGCCAGTCTTAAACTCTCGGCGATCCTCCTGCCTCAGCCTCCTGAGTGCTGGGATTACAGGCGTGAGCCACCACGCCTGGTTCCAACTCCTTTTTTAAACCTTGAGACAGATTCTCATTTAGTCACTAGTTGCCCCTGCTGGGCTTGAATTTGAGACCCTCTTGCCTCAGGATCCCAGAGTGATAGAACTATGGTCTGTGCCACCACATCTGGCTTCAATAAAAGGCTTTTTGAAAAAAAAAAAAGTAAGTTTTAATTTTGATGAAATTAAGTTTATTGGTATTTTACTTTTACAATTGATGCTTTTTGTTATGTTTCTGGAATGCTTGCCAAACTCAAGACCACTATGATTTTCTTCCATTTCCTTCAGAAGTTTTACAGCTGTGGCTTTTACATTTAGGTCTATGATCCATCTTGAACCAATTTTCTAATATGGGAGGAGATAAGAGCCAAGGCTATCCCCCCCATATTTTGTTTTTTTGCGGTACCAGGGATCAAACTCATGACCTTACACTTGCCAGGCAGGCTCTTATGCCACTGAGATAAATCCCCGGCCCCTCCTCCCCATATTTTGGACATGGCTACCTAATTGTTCCCAGCACCATTTGTGAAGAGTGTTCTTTTTTTTTTTTTGTCTTTTTGAGACAGGGTCTCCCTATGCAGTTCAGGCTGGCCTTGAGCTCACTTTGCAGCCCAGGCTGCTCTCAAACTCACAATGATACTCCTGCCTCAGCCTCCCAAGTGCTGGGATTACAGGCATGAGCCACCACACCTGGCTTTGTGAAGAGTATTATTCCCATTAAACTGGCACTGGCATTTGAAAATCAAGTTACCGGCCTGGGGGTTTAGCTCAGTGGCTTAAGCACCTGCCTGGCAAGCACAAGGTCATGAGTTCAATCCCCAGTACCAAAAAAAAAAAAAAAAAAATCAAGTTACCATGTATGGATGGACCTATTTCTGGACTCTACTTTTATCTATTTACCTATCCATCTATGTCTATCTTTATGTCAAGACTGTAATTTCTTAGGATGAAGTGGCATATTAGTTCTCTATTCCTGCATAACAAATTATGACAAATATAGAGGCTCAAAATTATTATCTTAGTCTCTGTGGGTCAAGAGTTCAGGCAAGACTTATCTTCAGCTCAGCATCTCACGGGCTACACTCAAATTTTATATAGGCCGGCACAGGATTCTCATCTGGAGCTTCTGACTAGGAGAGAATCCACTTTGCAGCTGTTGTTAGCATGTTTCAGTTTGCTGTAGCTGTATAACTGAGAGCTTCAAATTGGTTGGTTATTGTTGGTTGGTAGCTGAAGGGCACCCTTAACTTCTAGAGTCCCCTTAAAATCCTTTACCATCCATGTTTCCCCAACATAGCCAGCAAGAAGAAAATTGGGAAGAAGAAAAACTAGTGTGAATCTACTAGCAATACAGAGTATTGTAGAATTTAAAGTATTTTAAAAAGTGGCATCTCATCTCATTTGCTGTATTTGATGGTTAAAAGCAAATCTCAGGTCCTACCTATGCTCAAATGTAGAGAATTATATAAAGTCTGGAACACCAGGAAATAGGAATCATAGTGTCATCTTAGAATCTATCTACCATAGGTAGCATCCTTTTTTCATTTACTTTTTTTTTTTTTTTTTTTGCTAACCTAGGTCATTTGAATTTCCATTGACATTTCAGAGTCACCTATAAATCTATATCAAAAAATCCTGCTAGGTTTTTGTTTGGGATTATGTTGGATCTATGGATGAGTATGGGAATCAGCACTACCTTAACAATATTAAAATCTCTGATCCATAAACATAGTGTATTTTCTCCATTTATCTGAATTTTTGTTAATTTCTCTCAGTACTGTTTTCAGACTTCCAATGCACAGATCTGACACATCTTTTAAAAAATTTATCTCTATTTAATACCATTGATGCTATTTTTGCGCAGGAGATATGACTCTGCAGTAAAGCATTTTTACCCAGGCCAGGGATTTAGTTCAGTGGAATAAGTGCCTGCCTTGCAAGCATGTGGTCATGAGTTCGATCCCTGGCACCAAAAAAAAAAAGCATTTTTACCCAACGTGTGAGATAAACATGCATGGGTTCAATACCCAGAACTAAAACAAAACAAAACAACAGAAAGAAAAGGGGAAAGAAATGTTTAGTGCTATTTTCAATTTTAATTTTATTCTAAAATGCTTAATTAGGGCCAGGGGTTTAGCTCAGTGGCGTAAGTGCCTGCTTGGCAAACGCAAAGTCATGAGTTCAACCCCTGGTACCAAAATAAATACAATACAATACAATACAATACAATACAATACAATACAATACAATACAATAAAATGCTTAATCAGCTGGGCATGGTGGCACACACCTGTAATCCCAGTACCTGGGTTGCTGAGGCAGGAGGATTGCTGCAAGTTTAAGGTCAATTTGGGATACAAAGTTATCAGGTCCTGACCTAGATCCCCAATCTTCCAAACAAGTGTACAGTGGAGGTTAAATAAAAAGAGAGACAGTTATATAATTTTTTTTAGGGCTCCAGGAGAATCAAAAGCCTTTATTTGGGCTGGGGATTTAGCTTAGTGGCATAAGCGCCTGCCTTGCAAGCGCACAGTCGTGAGTTCAATCCCTGGTATGGGGTGGAAGGGGGGAGAGACCTTTAGTTGAGCTTGCAACTCTGAGGGCTAAGACCAAGTCTTCTCTGGATTAGCCCACTTTATTAGGACCAAGGACAAATGGTGAGAAAACTGAGAAAAGGGAGGAAAAGAGCAGGACCTCGGAGTCGTCCTTCAAGGACTTCTCCAAGTGGTAAATTATGCCAATTTAGGAGAACTATTTTATCTCCAAGATAACATTCCTGGTAGGATTGAGACTATAGGAGTGAACTTCCTTTAACTGATGTCTCCATTTACTTAATAAGAGGAAGAGCCAAGGTGTCTTCACCTGTGGCCTTATCTTGCCCTTCGAGGTATCTCTGGCCTCATAGATCTTTACAGATCTCAGCCAGGATCAGTGATTCATAGAGATTTACTTACTATGAATCAGCTCCTGTGGTCAGGCAAGGGGCTGAGGGGCTGAGGCCTAGGACAGACTCATAGATAAACACAGAAATCCAATTAGTTAATTTTAAATCCTGCTCAGAGCCGCTTTGTAGTGGTCTCCAACACAAAGTGAATTTAAGGCCAGTTTGAACTGCATAGTGAGACCCTGTCTTAAAAAGATTTAAAAAAATAATAATAAAATAAAGTGCTTAATCTGTAAGTTTAGAAAAGTAGGAAGTCTGTTGAAAGCCAGGTTTGTCCTGTGCTTACTGTGACTAGGTAGGTGAAGTGTGTTAGATGAAGAATAGTACTATACTGTCATTTGCCTCATCTCTAAGCACGTCTTTTTCTCTAAGTCTTACCAGCAGTAAGGCTAAATATCTTTGTCATCATCCAACTGACATCTATTTTTTTTTAGTTGGTTCCGAACATGAAAGAAGTGATCTATTAATTCCTAGCTGATCGGTGAAAACATGTCTGTATTCTAAAATTCAAGTCTTTTTTTTTTTTTTGAGACATATAGTACAGGCTGGCCTTGAACTCACAGTGATCCTCTTGCTCCAGTCTCCCCAGTGCTGCACTAGCATGCCCTGCTGTTTCAAGTCTTTTGTTCAGTGACAATTTCCTGATTTCCTGAGATGCATGCCTAACACTGTTGCTTTCCTTTGTTAACACAGTTTTCCCCTTCCTTTTCTTCCTCTTCCAAGTATGGAAAAATCTCAAAAGTGTGAAGAAGGGCGGGGGATTTAGCTCAGTGGCACAAGCACCTGCCTGGCAAGTGCGAGGTCATGAGTTTGATCCCCGATACCGCAAAAAAAAAAAAAAAAAAAGCGTGAAAAAAGCATACTTATGTATTTTTATAGCCCTAGTAGCAGATATTCAATAAATACTTGTGAAACGAATTATGACCAAATGATTTCAGTTTTGAAAAATGATAATTGGGGGCCTGGGATTTTAGCTCAGCGGCATAAGCGCCTGCCTTGCAAGCACGCGGTCGTGAGTTCGATCCCCGGTACCAATTTAAAAAAGAAAAAAGAAAAATGATAACTGGAGTAGGTGTGGTAGTGTGTGTTTATAATCCCAACACTTGGGAGGTTAAGGCAGGAGGATCACCAGGAATTCAAAGCCACTCTGGACTACACAGCGAATTGAAGGCCAGCCTGAACTACATAGCAAGACTTTGTCTCAAAAAAAAAAAAGAAGGAAAGAAAGAAAATGCTAACTGTTTATGTAATAGTTACTGAAGCTCACGTGATTCAAAATCCTACATGCCATTAAGATTACAACTATAGGGCTGGGGATTTAGCTTTGCGGCACAAGCACCTGCCTTGCAAGCACGCGGTCGTGAGCACGATTCCCGGATAAAAAAAGACTTTGTGTGTGTGTGTGTGTGTGTGTGTTTGAGACAGAGTCTCTCTATGCAGTTCAGGCTGGCCTTGAGCTCACTTTGTAGCCCAAGCTGGTCTCGAACTCTCAATGATCCTCCTGCCTCAGCATCGCGAGTGCTGGGATTACAGGCATGAGCCATCACGCCCGGCTAGCAAGACTCATCATTTTTTTACCTGGTTTTTCCCATAACATGTGAACCTTCCTTTAGTAGAACTTTAACTTCAACCTACCCACCATATTCTTCTTGTTTGTTTTTCATTCATTTGTTTATTCAACAAATATTCATTGAGCATATTCTATGAGCCAAGTAGTAAGACAGGCATTGAGAGTACAGTGCTAGGGCAGGGGATTTAGCTCAATGGCATAAGCACCTGCGTGGCAAGTGCAAGATCATGAGTTCGATCCTCAGTACAAAAAAAGAGAGAGAGAGAGAGAGAGAGAGTACAGTTCTAAACAAAACAGACGTGTTCCCTGGCCTCACTATCTCACAGGAGAGATGAGTGATTAAAACACACACACACAGATAAATATGTATAATCATCATTCAGTGTTCACTGGGGAGTAGCTCCAGGACACACCCCACAAATATAGATACCAAAATATATTCAAGTGTCTTGTTTAAAATGGCACAGTGTTTACACAGAACTGATGAATCCTCCCATGTATTTTAAATCATCTCTGGATTACTTATAATACTCAACCCAATATAAATGTTATATAAATAGTTATTATAGTATATTGTTTAGGGAATTATGACAAAAAATATGTACATGTTCGAAACAGACACAACTTTTTATACGAATACACTATTCTGGATCCACAGTTGGTTGAATCCACAGATACAACCCCTGAATATGGAGAACAGCCTTTAATTATAAATGATAATGAGTGTTATGAGGAGGTCCAAAATCTTTAGATTCTGCCTCTTGTCTCAGCCTGCCCAATGCTGGGATTACAGGCATGTGCCACCACGCCCAGCTAGAGAGTTTTGAATGAAGAGAAGAGAGTCACTTATGGAGCCAGGAGAGTCACCTTGCAAGCTGAGGGGAACGTAGAAGCACCTTGTGGATTCACTATCTGGAGGTTGCTGGTCAAGCAGGAGGCTGACAGTTGCTCTACCTTTTGCTGTCTGCTGGCAAACCAAAGTAGTCTAGGCTTCGTGGTTACCCAGGACCCAGAAATCCAGGTGAGTTCCAGAAACCAACTTAAATATTGCCCAGTGAGGATCCACAGTCTTGCCTGTTTGTTTGCTCAGCCAGTTAGGTAAGGTGAGCTTCCAAAGTCATGCCGAAGTCTACCATCTCAAGAGATTCAGTCCACAGTGATTTCCATTTCAGTTTAATGCTTTCTGTCTGCTTGCCTGTTGAAGAGCTGTGGCTCCTACTGCTTAGAGTCAACAACTGAGGCAGCACCAAGCTTCAGGAAAAGTGCAAGCAGCCAAGGAGAGAGACCAAGAACTGGAGCCAAGAAGGTGTTGATACTACCAACAACTTCGGATCTTTCCTTTTCCTTCAGTGCGGCTGCTCAAGGAGCTGGCAGCAATTGTTCCTGGTGATCTGTTTATTTTCCAATTGACAAAGGAGAGCCCTTTCTGACATTTTTGCCTACAGGTCCCAGATTTCTCAGTATAAAACTGCTAAATGTGCAAATTTGGGTAGATTTTTGGCTGAATCATTTTGAAAGGCTTGTCAGTGCCTTAAATGGACATTGTTAGAAAGCAGAGGAGGGTTGCCAGCAACCTTTAAATGGTAATGACCAAATCATTTGCTTTTGCAATGAAATGTTATCCTGTAACATTACAAAAGTAGATTTTTTTTTCTAGTCTAAAAATACTGATTACCCATAAAAATCCTCAAAAGTGATTCTGTCTGCCACACACAAGTATGCCAGTACACACGTCCCTATATCTCTCTCTCTCATTCTGTCTCCCCTTTTAAACAAAGCTTCTTGGTAGCTGTTCCTGGAACCTGGCTGCAACCTGGGATGAATTAGAAGCTGGCTGATTGTGAAAGGTGTTAGGTTTTCAGCACAATAAGAGAGAAAATATAAGTAAAAAGTAGCCTTTATTCTGAGGACATGGAGAGAACTCCATGATTATAGGCAACCTGGTATTCTCTGATCCGAACATGGGGCGTGGGAGATATATATGACCTCTGACAGGGTCGGTGCTTAGGGCGGGCACTAGTGATGTGCAAGGAGCTGATTGGAATTTTCTGCGAAGGGGAGTTGCTGAAGGAGGGCTGAAGAAGAAGCAGGAAGGGGTAAGAGTTCCCGCTTTGGCCTTCTGCCACGTTAGACCACTGCCATGACTGTACAGTAATTTATTCTAGGGCAAAACTCTTTCAAAAGGTAATTGGGCTTCAACTGACCTATAAAATGAAGGGGGGTTCATTTGGTTCTTTATAAAATGGTGTATGGTTGATTTTCTACATTGGGACAGTTGATAGGCAATAATAGTTTCTACCCAAAAACACAATGTATACATTTTAACAATCTATTCAAGTCTTGCTATAGTTGCACCTAAGAAAAATGGCAATTTATCAGGTTTTATTACATGTATCAGTTCAGTCAGCAGGGATAGCAGGCAGAACTCCAATTTAGTACCTTTTATTTTTAAATCCTGATACCTTTCCTTGAGTTTAGGAGGAAGAGATTGGGAAATATATTGTGGGTATTTCCTTGAAACTGGTCATTAAGATGCTATTCCCTTGGGCCAATTCCTGGGAGGTTTCAAACACATACAAAGCCCCAGATCTTAAACTCCTGTGTTGGGATGATGAAAATTTGTTGTACTATTACATTTATTTTAGAGTAATACTTCCCAAGTTTTTGGACTGGAGATATGTTCTATAATTTCGGAACAGTCAATACTAAAAAGTAAGATGGCTCCAGTCCGTTTTCATTATAGTAGGTTTCCAGAACTATCTTTAAGTTACAGTCATCAGGCCAGTATTTGAACAGCTTCTTTTTCAGCAGTAGTGGTTTCCCCAGAGTCATTTGTGAATATCAGTGTGAGATGTATTAAGTAACCTATGTTAAAGATTTCAGGAACATTACTATCTCACCAGGAACCTTCATAATCAGAATGTGGTAGCAGTTGCTTGGCATCTGAAGCCCACACTTGAGAAGCCTTTGTGAAGCAAGGTGTTGGGGCAGCCCATGGAAAGCATGGTTGTCCTGTGGGCTAAACTCACTTGCAGATTCCCTTGTAGGATTGGCTCAAAGGGAAATTACAAATTCAGCCAACTCTGTCATCCCTTTACTTTTCTCGTCCTTTTATTTATTTTTTATTTTTGGTACCGGGAATTGAACTCACAACCTTGCACTTGCCTGGCAGGCACTTAGGTCTCTGAGCTAAACCCCCAGGCCTCCCATTCTTTTAAAAGCCCTCTCAGTGCTCAGTCCTCATGTCTATGATAGCACTTTCTTGGCCTCAGTTTCCTCATCTATAATACAAAGGTCTTGGATTAGACAACTCTTAGTCATCCCAAATGCTGCATTTGACAAGTCTAATGAATTTACCAGCAGAGAGGAATGTGGCTATTTCCCAATACTTTCTTTAGCTTGGGGAAACAATTTGAGATAAATTCTATGTTTGTCTTTGAAGGGAAAAGCACAACCCATTTCCAGGGTCATTAAGTCAACACTTTGCAGCTCAACATGAGGAAGCTTTTTCCTCTGTAGCAGGGGCACAGAATGCCATGGAAGCCAGGAAGGCACCTAGACCTGATAAGAGATGTAGGCATAGGAGGCAGCTGAGGCAGCGAGTCCTTCCAGGAGCCAGAATCATCAGTTCCAGCCTCACTCTTCCCAAGAAGCTGACCCTGCTCAGAAACACAACAGTTCAGAGCAGAGACTGCTGAGTCAGCTTTCCTGAGTTAGAATACCAGCTCCCCTGCTTACTAGCTTTTTAAACTTGAACAACTCCATCACCTCTATGTGTCTCCATTTGTTAATGTGTAAAATATGAGTAGTAATCTCACAAGCAAAGTTATGAGGATCAGAAAAGATCAAACAAGAGATCAGAACTGTCCAGCATACACATATTAAGTGGTCAGTAATTGTTAACTATTTTTGGCATTAGACTAATGTTTCCAGATGTAAAACCAAGAGATGAAAAGTTTACATTCCCTTTTGTGTCCAGTCTTGTTTTGTTTTATTTTTTTTGTCTTTGAGACAGGGTCTCTCTATGCAGTTCAGGCTGGCCTTGAACACACTTTGTAGCTCAGGCTGGTCTCGAACTTGCAATGATCCTCCTGCCTCAGCCTCCCGAGTGCTGGGATTACAGGGTTGAGCCACCATGCCCGGCTTTGTGTCCAGTCTTGTGTCCTCAGTCTTTCTGACTAAGGATTACTTTTGTCTGCTCTGGAATACGTGACTTTCCCTCTACAGAGCTAACTGTATCCAATGAGTGGCCTATCCCAGCCTTAGTCTTCCTAACTTGTGTTTACAAGTTAGGAAGGGGCTGGGGATTTAGCTCAGTGCATAAGTGCCTGCCTTGCAAGTATGAGGTTGTGAGTTCGACCCCTGGTACCGATAAAAAACAAACAAACAAACAAACAAACAAGTTAGTGATGATGACCAAAAGAATGAAAAATTATAATTATCTGATTAGGGGTAACATATAGTTATTTAAGCAGCAATGAGCAATTGTCTCCCACATTGGCAAAGGATTTAATAGACCTGAGAATTGAAGACCTTTGGAGTTGAAAGGATCTTTACAAAAGAATGTTCCTTGGTGATTCTCTATGTCTATAGAAGCCCAAACAAGCGAAAACAAATTGTGGTTAGACCTGAGAAAGACTTTTTTTTTTTTGACTACAGGTGGAAAAAATGCTGAGCTAAATTCCCAAAACAGTTTCTGTGCATATATGTTTATAACTGTGAGCTCTTCATATTGAATCATTCGCTAACCAATATGTAGTGACTGAATTTGTCTCTTCTGATTAGAGTAGGCTTGAAATCCAAAATTAGGTTAGCTATTTCTGCTTTTTAAGGGTTACAGTTGCATGGAATCTTGTTTTCCCAACCTTTGATTTTTATTTATTTTTTATTTATTTTTGGTACTGGGAATCGAACTCATGACCTTGTGCTTACCAGGCAAGTGTTTCAGCCACTGAGCTAAATTCCCAGCCCTGATTTTTAACTCACGCATTTATTTTTGTATGAAATATATTTCTTGTATATTGCATATTGCTGGGTACTTTTTTTGACAATTCTGCCAATTTGTATCTTTTAATTGGAGAATCAAGACCATTCTCTTTTGAGTATTGACTTATCCCCATCATTGAATTATTTTCCTGTTGCTGATTTCTTTTTTATTTGTTTATTTATTTTTGTACCGGTTGCTAGGCAGGTGCTTAGGGTGCTGAGCTAAATCCTTGGCCCTCCTTTTTAATTTTTTTCCCCTCTCCTTTCTGCTTACCTGCTCACCCTGCCTGGTGCAATCATTCTACTAGATTTCTTTTTGGCATTGTTGGCTTGTCTCTTTCTAGGATATGCTGAAAATTTTTTTTGAGTGCTGGTTTGGTGGTCATAAATTTCTTACGGTGCTTTATATCATATAAATATCTTATTTTTCTACAATTTTGAAAGAAAGTTTTGTTTGTTTTGTTTGGTTTTGAAAGAAAGTTTTGCAAAATATATGACTGGATTGGAAACTGATATCTTTTAGGGCTTGAAACACTTAACTGAGCTTTCCTAGCCTTTACTTTTATTAGTGATTCATTGCTTTTCCCTAACAGCTTTTAAGATTCTGTCCCAGTTTAGACATCTGGGATTTTGACCAGGATGTGACCTACTTACAGTATTCTTGCCAGGAAAAACTCACACAAATCATAATCTGCTATTACCTTGTACCTATGGATAAACTCCTTAAAATGCCATTCAGGCCCTATCCTGTTAGAAATTGGTGCTTCACCTGTGATCCTGGCACTCGGGAGGTTAAGGCAGGAGTATCTTCGAGTTCGAGACTAGCCTGGGCTACAAAGTGAGCTCAAGGCCAGCCTGAGCTGCATAGTGAGACCCTGTCTCAAGAAAGACAAAAAAGGGGCTAGAGATTTAGCTCAACGGCAAGTGCGCAGTCATGAGTTCGGTCCCTGGTACCGATTAAAAAAAAACAAAAAAGAAAAGAAAAAGAAATTGGCGTTTGAATCTAGTCTAACATTAGCACCTCTTTTTCTTTCCTCATCCCTTAAAATGTATGCATACTGAGCTCATTGGTAGAGCACTTGGCTAGCATAAACCATACACACACACACACCCCTAAGAGTACTTGTAATTTATTAAAAAAAAAAAAAAGGCGATTTCCCCTCTTGTTCTTTCGCCCATGTCTAGATTACCTGGAATACCTCTTATTCTATATGAGATGGATAATTCAAGTCATCACTCCTCCTAGGAAGTCAGCCTTGATGGCCTAGTCTGGGTTAACAAACATCCTCTCTAAGCAATCACACAGCTTCATGTATATATTTCTCAGATCACTTAACCTCAAAGCTCCCAAGATTACAAGTAAATCCATTATAGGCCTGAACTTGTCTTTCATCTTTGTGATTCCTATCACATAACAGATGTTCCAGAAATGTTTGTTCATCTAAACATTTTTTTTGAATCAGTTGTTTCTCTGTTTAGTCAGTTCGTAAAATAGTTCCTTTTCTTACCCATCCATCTCCATCTGATTTTTGCCCCTCTTCACCTTCAAGACATGCCATTAGTTTCTGAAGAATAAAGTCAACACAGAGAAAGAGAAAAAGAGAAGAGACAAATGCTTTATAATGCTGCTGAACAGCCTGCCATTCCCCTGCTTGCCTGCCACCTTCCCAGCAGGGATGACACGAGAGACATTCCTAGCTAATGTAACACTCCTCTCCATCCCAGTAATTCCAAAAATGGGTGTCAACAAGATAAACACTGTAGGGGATGAAATGGCAGTAAGGCTATTTGGACTCACCTTAATCACACAAAGCAATGAGATTCCCATCAAAAGAGATTCCATCCTGGTTTGGTGGTGCACTCCTGTAATTCCAGCATTCAGGAGGTGGTGGCAGGAGTATCACTGTGAGTTTGAAGCCTGCCTGGGCTACATAGTAAGACTGTCTCAAACAGACAGACACCAACAACAAAGAATAAAGGAAAGCACTTGGATAAACAAAAAGTATAGCTACCATAATCCACTATAACAATGTGCCTAGAGTCCCTTTGCTTCCCTTATCCAACTGACGACCTGCTCATGCTTCATGATCTACCCCCAAATACACCACCATTGACTCTTCATAGTACAAGTTGCTTCTCCTTCAAAGCTCCTAACAGTTTTGTCAGTTTATGGTCAACAGCAAGTGTAGTGAAGCTGGATAGACCTGGATTCAAATTCTAGCTTTGATAATCAATAATTTTGTTATATAGCCTATTTGAAGCTGATATTGTATGTTTTTGTTTCTTTGTAATTCACCCAAACAAATAAATTTTTGGAGGGGTACTGGAGATTGAACCTAGGGCTTCATGTATGGAAGGTAAGCACTCTACCACTGAGCTAGGATCTCAGCCTCATAATTCCTTCCTTCCTGTATTTGTATCAAGGACTAGGACCTTTACACTGAGCTATCTCCTCAGGTTTTTTTTTTTAATTTTTTGAGGTGTGATCTCTCTAATCTCCTAAATTACCCATCCAGGCTGGGCTGAACCTGTGATCTTCCTGCTTCAGCTTCCCAGAGTGCCGGGATCAGAGGTGTGCTGCCACACCTGGCAATTCCTTATCTTTAAAATGGAGATACCACTATCAACTTCAAAGAACTGTTTCTGGGTTTAAAGATATAAAGCAAAGGACAATTTTAGGCACTCCAATAATGTTCACCTTTCTGTCTTCCTCTTGCCTCATGCTACACTGGAATAAACTCTTTGAAGAATTTTTGCTCTTCATGTTTGTACCTAGGTAGGTTGGCATATATTTGATTTATGATACATGTTTGACAACTGATAAAGGAGATATTGTGCTGATAAAATAAAAAAAAACCCTACCTTCTTGTAGATTTAGTTGCACACAGGACTTTCTTACCTAGTAAACTATAAATTCCCTGAGAATAGGTCATATTGGGCAAATCTCTACATTGTCTCTGTCATTTCCATGACTTAGTGAAAGGGCTTTGCTGTTGAGATTCTTTGCTTTTTGAACTCATAGTATTTCTGCCTTAGCCTCAACACCACTTTTTTTGTGGTACTGAGGATCAAACAGGTTTTTTTTTTTTAAATCCATTTTATTTCAAAGAGAGAGAGAAAAAAGAAAAATTTCAAAACATGTCAATCAGGGGCAACAACTTGTACATATATTGTGCAATGTCACTCACAAATCAGTCACCCAGAGCACAAGACATCTGCATTCAACCATTTGAACAATACTAGGACAAATCTTTCTCTTCAATGAAATCAGAGAAATCAGTAGTATAACTATCTTAACTATCTTTTATATACATATATATGTATATAAATATATGTTTCAGCTTCTCACAGTTGCGAGACAATATGATGTTTACACGTGTCTGATTTATTTCAGTTATGAGTATGGTTTCAATTTGCATCCATTTACCTATAAGTCTCCAGTTTATCCTTCTTTATGGCTGAGTAGTACTCTATTGTATAAAAATACATCTTTTTTATCCATTCCTCAGTCGATGGGCATTTTGGTTGTTTCCACCACAAATTGTGCTGCTATCAACATCGGTGCACATATATCACTGTGATATAATGTCAACTGAGTTTTTGAGACAGAGTCTCACTAAATTGCTCAGGGTAAGCTCAAATTTACAAACCTCCCACCACAGCCTAGTGAGTAGCTGGGATTATAGCTATATATTCAGCTTGTTGAGAATTAAAAAACAAAAAACCAAAAAATCATGAACTGTATGTAATAGTTCATACCTATAATCCCAGTCACATGTGAGGTTAAGATAAAAAGAATTTTGAGTTCAAGACTAGTCCTGGCAATATAGTAAGGTCTTGCATGTATGTATGTAGTATAAATAGAAAAAGAAAGAGACAGACAGACATAAGACTGAAGAGAGCTGGGGATATAGCTCAACGGCACAAGCACCTGTCTGGCAAGTGCAATGTCCTGAGTGTGATTCCTTGGTACAGAAACAAAAACAAAAACTGGAGAACCCCAAATTGGGTACATTTGAATTGTTTCCCCTCTGGGGAAATTATTCTTATAAATACATTGCCAAAATAACCTTTTGATACTGCACATTTTTCTTAAAACAGCTCTTACATAGATTGCTCCAGTAAGAGCTATACCCAGAGCCCAGACTAATGTTGTAAGAGTTTTCATATGTGAAATGGTGCTGAAATGGTCTTCAAAAATTCTCAAACAGCAATTCCAAAAATAAGGAGATCCAACAGTTACAAGCACAAAGATTTCCATTTTTCTTGTCAAATTCCTCAAATTGATGAAACTGCTTTTAAAAAGCAGTCATGTGGGATGCTGAGGCAGGAGTTTACAAGTTTAAGACCAGCCTGGGCTACAAAATGAGCTCAAGGCCAGCCTGAACTGTATAGTGAGACTCTGTCTCAAAAAGACAAAGAAAAAACAAAAACAAAAAAGCCAACCATGTATGCTGCCTTCCAGTGTGCTCCATACTTATTAGACAACTGACAAGAAAAACAATTTTTGGCACAAGAATGCCAATTTATTCTTTTTTTTTGGACACATGAACACAAAATATCCCTGCAGGCCAAAAAATCTGCAAAATTTAAACAACCATTATCTTATCTCATCGTGGGGATGTTTCCCCTCCTTTAATAGCTTAGAAAGTACCTCGTATTGCTAGAGACATACATCCAGTCCAAATTTAATAAAATACATTTTAAAACGTTACAAGTCTAAAAGTATAGAAACAAAAATCACACCATTAGTCAAATGAACAAATGCAAACATTTTCAGCCACTAGACATAGAAAAAGCATGAATATGTCAATAGCAAGGGATAAGAAAATGGTTAATCAATAAGATCATTCCTGTAACTTTACAAGGAAAAATTCTTGGAGCTGAAGTATTGATACAATTGCCCTTAGCCTCCACTTTCTTAAAATGAAAGCAGAGCTCCCACCTTTCTATTGAGCAAGAAAATCTTATAGCACATCCACAAAGGGTTGATGGGGCAGGGTGAAGAGGGTGAGTCCTGTTAAACAGTGGATTATCTTTCCCCCTGGAAATGGGGTAGATAGTTGAGCCTGGTAGGTAAGCTCTGAAATAGGCTGGGCACCAGGTGCTAAAATACAGACCATATAGAACATGTCTGCTTATAAATCATCACCTTTGGAAGCAGCAAATAGAATTTACAGTAAGAATGAATGTGTTCTGTCTTCCCAGAACACTGGCTGTACTAAGCCAGCTGGTTCATTTTATAAACCGCTCAAGATTCAACAGCTAACAACAATGACAAAACATAATTGGTTCAACATTTGTGTCTTCAACACTCTCTTAATGTCTCACTTCTTATCCCCAAATTGTTAACTCTTTAGCACTGCTACATTTAAATCATTCACACCACATGACAGTGCCTAAATAGGCTGCATTAAAAAAAAATCCAAACAGCTAATACTACTTCTAGAGAATGCACACCTCCCATTGATTGACACATGCATAACGATTTAGTCTTGAGGGGGTTACCTATTAGAATTGTCAAGCCAAATTGAATTAAAACTGCTTTCAGACTTGTTTGCAATAGTATTGCTGCAACTCTGTGCAGTAGTTATCTCGTAAAGATTCACCCCTCTGCAAGTCCCCCCCCCAAATAATCCTACTTCTTCTGTATTTCTTTCTTTTTGTCTAAAATGACAGCATTGCACCCTTAATGGGACTGTTTCCCTATAAAAATAGGCCTCCCGGCTTTTCCTCCACCACCATGCTGATTGGCCCCAGTGTACTCTGACTGAGGTCTTACAAATGGTATAGTCTAAGGTTGAGCATAGAGCCCAACTGCAGGCAAGTGGATTAGGGCTTCTGGGCACTTGGCCTCGCCTCTGCTCCACGGATGCCAGGATATGGTGAGAGCTTCTGCTGCCGGTATTAACAAGCGAGCCTGAGGCACTCGAGTGCAGGTGTGGTGCCACTGGCCAGCCAGCCAGCCAGAGTTTTTCACAGCTTGGACTCCGGAGAGTCTCCTTCCTCCTCCAAGGCTTGTTTTTCTCCTCTTGGGTCCACAGCGGCCATGATGCAGGGTATTTTCTGTGCTCTCCCTGAACAAGTGTGAATAAAAGCAGCAGCCAGCCCCTCACCAACATGTCCTGATTTGTATTATTCAAGTGAGGTATTTGCAAAAAAGGAAAATCTTAACATCTTCCATCTCTTCACTCTTGCCTATGTTGTGCTTCAGTCACAGAACTTGCTTTCTTCTATCTGTAGAGATTAAGGACGTCTGTATTCATCACCGTGAGCTATAGGACTCCAAACACATAAAATTCTTAGAGATCAGTTTCAGCAAACACTGGTAGTGTCGCCGAGTAACAGCACACAAAAATGTAAACTTCAATGTATTTACAAGCTTGCTTAAAAGACTGAAGAAAAACAGTGCTGTATATTGCTGGGATTTCAAGGAGACTAGTTTAAGAGATTGGGACCAACTAATGAGTTCAAGCAAATGCCTTTCACCATCTGATCCAGGGTTTCCCAGCAGTAGTTTCTAGACAGAGGTGGCAAAACTGTTTTTACCACATTGTCTGTCTCTTCCTGCCCAGAGCACCTTCATCAGCCTTATGAAGGGTAGCTCTGGGTCCTTTATCCCTCACTCCTGCCATTCCAGAATACAGAATAACAGTAAAGTCAGTGAAGTGTGAAGTGGGAAACAGTGGCTGGAACTACCAAGACTCTATGTAATCGCTGTCCATTACAAAGTATTATCTACACTAAATACAGAATACATTTCCCCCTACATTTTAATTGATCCTTGCTACAGACAACTCCCTTTGTTTGGACAAGAAAGGAATCCTGTCTCCCTATGAGTGGAACCCAGAATCTATTAAGAAAAATTAACCATTTCTACACAGTTTTAGTTTAATAAAAGGAAAGAAAATCCACCATCTCTTTCAGCTTGAAAGACAAGCAAAAACATTGCACTGCGAATAACTGTGAGTAATATTGATTCCCAGGGAAAAAAAAAGTTCATTGCTGGTACATTTTTGGAAGTGCAGCATCACTCAAAGTGCCTATAAGGACTGGTAATGCCTATCCAATAGGAAAGTATCCTGGTTCTAGCTTATTCTAAAATAAAGTGACAGGACACTAACTGTGACTACAAAATTAGTAAAAACAATTCTTTAAAAAAGGCATGGAAATATATGTCTTTTCTGATTGGTTTCAGAAATTGCCAGATAATGATATATAAGAAATAGCTGATAAAATCATACCAAAATCTCATCTAGAAAACTACATCATCAGGGGGAGGAAAAGGAAGGACCTTAAAAAAATGCTTATTGCCAAAGTTAATTTTCTATGAGAAAAGTTTAAAAATGATTCAGATCTAACAAACCACACAGCAGCATAATATGGGCACTTTTGAAAACTTGGAAAAATACTAAAAGCTAATTTTTTTTTTCTAAAGAGGGAGAAACATGAGTACTTTGACCATGGCAGTGTTATCTGTCTCTGTGACATGCATTACACCTGTGTAAGACACACTTTCACAAAAGTCAACCAAATAAGAGAACTGCCTATTTGATTCTGCAGCCAAATATAGTGCAATTGCCTGGCAGCCTGTACTTGCACCAGCACAAGTCTGCAGAGATCAGTAAGATAAAGTAGTAAAACTAATAAAACTCTGTAAAACTTTCAAAAAGTAATGCTCATTAAAGGCATTTACAGTGGCAAAGTTAGAGATCTCCATTAAAAAGTTTACAGGTCCACCCAACTAAATAGTTACACTGAACTGAAGTAGATTGTTTGGTTTTTCTCTCTCACTTATGCACACACCCAACTCAATGGACACAGAAAGAAGGAATACTCTTTCTTACAAGACTAGAAGGATGTGGTGAACACCACAGCTAGCAAAATAATCCATAGAAACCCTTCTTGTAAAGTCCTTTAGAAAGTTCAGGCTGATCAGCCTTTGCACATTGAGGTAAAAATTCTGTCCAGTGCATCAGAAACATCTACTACTCTTAAAAAATGGCTCAATTTTGTTGATGCATCAGACAGTGCTGTGAAGTATAGATTCAGTGCAACTATTCTGAGCTGCTGGTAGAAGACCACCTGAAGTCAACGTGGCTCTAACTAGAGGTGGTAGGCATTTGAAACATTTTGAGGCTGTGTGGGGTGCCAAACTGGTTGAGTTCGTTTTCTGAGATTCTCAGGCAAAATACATCGTATGTTGGGTATCATGGTGGATTTGCACCGCCTTAGCCAAGGCCTGAGGATCCCGGCCATTGCTCTGTCCTGACACATGACTGCCTTCCGCACTGAAATGAGAATAAAGCAAATAATCAGGTGTTAACAGATGACTGCTTCAAATTTTGCATATTCAAATTAGCACAAATAGTATTGGATTCAAGATGTTAGGCTCAAGTCTGGGCCCTATAAAGTTTGTCTCACTACACATCAATTTGCTCAATTGAAAAATGCAATACAACTTATTTAAAGTGTGGTTGTTAGAATTAAATAAACTAACATCTGCAAAGATTCAAATATTTAATAGTATCTATGTAAGGATTTCCACTGCCTGTTACATCTGGTTAATTACCACTTATTCTTTAGGCTTTGGTTAAAGGTCATTTTCCCCATAGTAATATTTCCTGCCTCCAAAGACTAGATCAGGGTCACCTGCAACATGCTTTCACAGAATCCTCTATTTTTCTTTTAGGGCACTAAACAGACTTGAAATGAAATTATTAATTGGGTAACTATTTCTTTATCTACTGGAATAAGTTAAACTCCAAGAAACCAGCAAATTTATCAATCTAACCACTGTATCCCTAGAGCTAAGTACACAATGTGGCTTCAATAATCTTTTTTTTTTTTTAATAGGGTCTCCCTGTGTAGTTCAGACTGGCCTTGAATACACTATGTACACCACATGGCACTGAAGTCACAGTGATTTTCCTACTTCAACCTACTGAGTGCTAAGATTACATGTACACACTACCACATCTAGCTAACAACCATTTATTAAACAAATGAACTGAGTGCCCAGCATAGTATTGGAACCCAGTACTCAGTAAATGTTACTGTGAGACCAGCCTCTTCTTGCTTTTCCTCTTACTAGCTATGCAACGCTGGACAATTAACTACTCTGATCTTTTGTTTGAACAATTTCTAAGTATACCTCTTAAGAGCACCACATGACACAAAAAGCTTGGCAAACTGTAAATCACCCTCCCACACAAATATGTTTTACTTATCATTATTTAAAAATCTGATTTTTAAAAAAATTCTTAATAGCTTCTTTTTACTTATTTATTTATTTTTGGTACTGGGGATTGAACTCATGACCTCACGCTTGCCAGGCAGGCACTGTGCCTCTGAGTCATATTCCCAGCCCCTTAAACAGATTCTTGAACTGGTGGTTCATATGCATTAGCTCACCTGACGTTACCACCTGTCTTGTTCCCCAGTAGCTTTTCTAGAACTACTACTTCACCATGAAACTGTATGACTTTTCTCAATTCAAAAATAAGTTTCCTCAGTATTTTTATTTTTTTAACCAAAATATCATGATTGGAAAGCTTTTTATATGCCATTTCCAATGTTAGCTGAAATTAGTTTATTGACTTTCTTTCAAGTCATGAGTCTGTATTTCTCAGGCTATGATTTCCATTGTTGTCTTCTTGATTTGGTAGACCTATTGGTGCTGGGGATCAGAGGTCTTCCATATCTGATTGTTGTACTTCTTAGTAAAACCAACATAGAACAGAAGAACCATCAGTTCACCAAACAAATAACCATCAGTAGTCTTGATATCAACATGAACTTCAATCACAGTCTGTCATTTGTTTTTTTAAACCATCGAACATATTTTGTCATTGGAAAGACCCATACCATGGAAGTTAGTTAGGCAGTTTACCCAAAATCCTTAATAATTAGTTTTAATTTTCTAAATGCAACTTCGTCATTCTGTACATCAGCAAAGCTCACTTCAAACATACAACTCCTGAGGCAATCAGATGCAATTTGGGCTCCTTGAGCCTTGTGATTAGTGTTGTTTTAATAGTTCTTACACTGAACATAGTGGTGAATTCACATCTTATCAGTGTTTCTTAAAAGATGGATCAATCACTTTCTTCCAGGCTTGTTAATTTCTTCCTCTCTCTCTTTTTTTTTCAGTACTATGGATTGAGCCCAAGACCCTCACATTGAAATACATGCCTCACGCATCCCCTTTTTTATCTTTTATTTCGAGACATGGTTAAAGTCATGGTTAAATTGTCCACTGGGTTCAAACTTGCAGTTCTCCTGTCTCAATCCTTGCAGACTTTTTGCTGCCTTTTGTAAGGTGCTTGTTCTTGCCAGCTGCTAGGTGTTATTGACAGCCAAAAGACTCAGCCTCTTTCTTTTAAGGATTATTACTATCTGTATCATCTAGGTTCAAAACCTTAGTCATCTTTTATATCATCTTCCTGTTTGTTACTCACACTCAATTGACTGTTAAATCCTATTTCTTCTATCCCAGAAATAAGGTGTTTTGTTTTGTTTCACAATACCTCACATTAAGCTACATCTCCAGCCCTATTTTAGTTTTTCATTTTGAGACAAGATCTGGCTAAGTCACTAAGTTATCCAGGGTAGACTCAAACTTGTGATCTTCCTGCTTCAGCACCCCCAGAGTGATGGGACTGCAAGTGTGTGCCATCAATTTTTACATTTAACAAAGACAATCTTGCTCTAAAACACTCTAGCCTCATGCCTGCTTCCCTTTTAATATGCTCCAGCTAAAGAAAACTTGCTACTGTCCAAACATGTCACTTGCTTTCTCTTCTTTTTGTCCATTGTTCCTTCTGCCTGCAAAATCCTCTCTTCTTTGCAGAGCCAAATACTACCCACCCAACTAAAAAAATCTCCTATTGTATTTTTATCTATACTAATTTGAACTCTTTGTCAGTTCTACATTTGCTTGTATTTTCTCTCATACTGAAACATAAAAATCCCTATCAGCTAGAAATATGTCTTACTCATCCTTGTATTTCTAGCACACAGTACATTGCTGGGCACACAGTCAATACATAATAAATGTGTTAAATAAATGTATATTACAGAATGGAAGGCACAAAGCCACAGCGGGGCATTTTCTATAATGGTGTATTTTTAACTCTTACAGAAACAGACTTGCAGTGGAATGTCTATTATGTAGCTGTTGAATTCAGACTTGGGGAAAATCCCCAAAATGGCTATACTTCACAGATGGTCATTTGGAAAAGAAAATTAATGCTAAGAGCTTGTTTAGCTACTTAATAATAGTTCAATAATATTTCAAAATGTCTGATTCTCTTGAGATTCTTATTTAGGGGTAAGAATGGCCCACCCCCACCTCCACACGCATTCACAGGTTCACTCTGGTGAACTCTTCTGCACTGTACAGAACGCCAAGTGAACTAATCAGGAACTGGAATTCACAGGCCAGTGACTGCTCTGATTGTGTTGGCCACTTTTTGAGGCTACTCAAGACCTAAAAAGAACCGAAAAGCATTTGGCTGTATGGTAAAACTACAAGCAGCTCCAAATCAAGACTCTTTTTGAGACACAATACAAGTATAAACAAGCCTGAGCACTTCTTGGATCAAAAGTCACATTATAAGCTCTCAAAGATTCTGCAACTTTATTTGCTTCTTGCAATTTAAATCCTAAAAGAAAGTTTCTATATTTAAAAGTTTTTGTTTTTTTTTTTTGTAGAAGCTCATTTTTTTAAACATGCTGGTAAAACAGAAAGATTTATTGTCTAAGAAACTTGCCTGTCATGATCTTTATCCACCAGATGATACCTTGCCCTGAATGCCACAAGCCGGGCATAATAAGCAGGGGCTGGAATAGAGACTGAGCGTGTGCACCTCACATAGGTGTGACACAGCTGGTAAGTCAGTAGCTGGAGCTCATCTGCAGTGAAGCAGTTGTCATCCCATAAGACTTGGTAATGTGAAGGACGGCTGGTTCCCTGGAGAGAGAGTTTTAGGATTAAACTATTTCTAACATGGGTTGATTATCTGAGAAGGGAGGAACTGAAACTTAATCCTGAAACTCAGAAATGTTTGTATCACCCTGATAAACAGATCCCTAGACAAAAAGGTAACAATTCTAGGATGTAAGTATTAACAAAATTAAATAACAAGTCTACTCAATAACAAGTCTACTCAAGCTAGTCACTCAATTGGCAAACATCTCCTTATCAAGTCAAAGATCTGGACCAGCTTCCAAATTACCTGAATTCCTGCATGACTACAGAGGTAAAAGTCAAACTCAGATGGATGTGTGATGGTGCTATCCACTGTAGTTCCTGCTGGTACATTACCACTTTTCCCCACCTATCAAAAACAAAACAAAACAAAAAAGAAACCAAAAACAAAACAGGAATTAGTCACAAATTGCCAAGCTGTATATAAGTCATCTTTTTCTTTGATGTGTTAATCGCTAGCAAGTTGATAAACTGCTTTTAAGTGAAGTCTTGAAAACCAGTTTAATTCAGATGTTGAATCCTGAAAAGTTCTCCCTTAGCCAGAACATTTTATCCTAAAGTATTTTCTCATTAGTTTTTCTAGGAAAATCCATACAAAAAAAATTATTTTACCCTTGGCTTTGTGCTGCAGCACTGACATCTATTTGTAGATAAGACACAGTACGTTGACAAAAGGGTAAAAACAACATTTAAGTGCTAGGGCCTTGGTATTAGAGCACCCACCTAGCAGGTACACACAGAAATGCACACATAGACGCACACACATATACCCACACACACATTTCCTGAAGGTGGGGGGTCAGTTTTACTCCTTAGGAGAAAACAAATATCCACAACTTTTAGTAAAAGGTCTCCCCACCCCACCCTGCCTGTCCAGTAAAAGGGATTAAACTCAGGTTCTTTGCATTGAGATGCACCCCCTAGCCCTTTTTTATTTTGAGGGAAGGTCTTACTAAGTCAGTAAATTGCCCAGTTCGGGATCCAATTTACTGTCCCAATTCAGCCTCCCAGAATGCTGGGATTACAGATGTGGGACATCAGACCTCATTATTTTAGTAAAAGTTAAGAGGAAGGAATCTATGAATTGGTTCACTTGGTTCAGGAAAACTAATGTTTTTATGGGATCAATAAAGGAAACTGCAAGCTGGGTGTGGTGGCGCACACCTGTAATCCTTGCACTTGGGAGGCTGATACGGGATAATGGCATGCGTTCAAGGCCAGCCTGGGCTACAGAGTAGTGAATTCAAGGCCAATCTGAGCTACTTGATGAGCTTGTCTCAAAAAGAGAAAAAACAAAAGTGTCTAGCAAAGGATTATTAGGAAACAAGCAAGGAAATGAGGTTAAAACAAGTTTCAGATCAAGACCTAGCCTTCCAGCTATGTAGCTTTTTTTTTTGGTACTGGGAATTGAACTCACATTTTTTTTTTAACACCCCCCCCCCCCGTACCGGGGATTGAATTCACGGCCCTGTGCTTGCAAGGCAGGTGCTTATGCCACTGAGCTAAATCCCCAACCCAGGACCTCACATTTGCCAGTCAGGTGCCGTTCTGCTGAGCTATATTACTGGCTCCCAGCTGTGTACCTTAAACAAAGCATAATATCATTGTGCCTCAGCTGATTATCTATACTAGGTGATGATCCCTTGGACTAAGATTCTGCAGTTCTTTGGTGGTCAAAGCACTTCTGACCAGAGAGGGAAATTTTAGGAAACCATTTACAAAGGGCACTGGAGACACAGCTCAGCAGCACAATGCCTACCTGGCAAGTGCAAAGTCGTGAGTTGTATTCCAGGTACAAAACAAAAACAAAAACCTAAAAAAAAAAAACATGTACAAAGAATGGAGTTAAGTCTTGCTATCTGATCACTCTGTTCTGCTGCACAGCAGAGTTCAATACAAGGAAGTTTATTCAGCAAAGAATAAATCTAATAAGAGTTTATTCTATTGCTACCTTTGGCTAAAGATCATCATAGGCCAACCTGGATACCTAATTGAACCAGAGGAAGTATAAAGTTATAGCATCTCCCCCTTATCCTAGGTTTTGATTTCCACAGTTTCAGTTACCTGGAATCAACCAAGGTACTGTTATGCAATGAGGAATTTAGATATGGGGTGGTGTGAGAGACTGGCCATGTTCATATTCCATATTCGCACACATATATTTCAGTATAGGGCTCTGTCTTATTATTGCTGCTGTTGTTCTCTTTTTGTTCCTAATTTATAAATTAAACTTTATCACAGATATATACACATAGCAAAAAGCATAATATAAAGGGTTTGGTACTATACACTGTTTCAGATATCCACTTGGGTGCCTTGGAACAGACTTGCCATGAGTGAGGGAATACTACAATAATGACCTTAGTACTTCTGTCTCAAAGTGTATTCTCTAGGAACATTACTTTTACAAGATGTGTTTAAATGTTTTATGGTCAAATCTGAGAAGCAATAAATCAAAATTAAAAGGGATTAAGGGTGTAGTTTAGTGGTAGAGGGCTTATCTGGCATGTGCAAGACCCTGGGTTCAATCTCTAGCATCATAAAAACAAAAAACACAATAAAAGCTTTCTACTAAAAATTCTCCAGATCCTTTATTTGATGATAGGATCGTTTCCTAGAAACTCTTGGAGCTAGACATGGAGAAACACACACGTAAACCTGACACTCTGGGAGGCTGAAGTGGGAGGATCATAAATTCAAACCCACCCTGGGCAATTTAGGGAGACCCTGCCTGCTAAAATGGGATGGGGGTGTAGCTTAGTGTAAAGATACTGGATCCCCACTACACACACACCCCCCCACACACACACACAAAAAGCTGCCTGGGTTCTACAGATGAAAGTGTACAGAGAAGATGCCTTGGGAAACAAACAGTGAACCCAAGCATATTCAATTCAACAATTATTGCTTGAGCATCCATGTGCTGGGCTGTGCAGCAGATGTTGGAGGTGAAAGCCAGAGTCAGAAAAAACTAATAAATCTGACTTCCTGCAGACAATACACGACATAAGCACTATAGTGGCAGGGCGATGTGCTAAGGGTGTAGGGAGAGAATCACTAAACCATGTCTTATAGGCTAAGTAGGAACTAAACAGGGAAGTGGAATGAAGACTTAAAAACACTTCAAATACCTTTAAATCCAGGAATAGGTAAGCAAACTATGGATTACCTATGTCATGAAACACCACTCGATAATAAAAAAATAAAACATTATTGACATACATAATAATTTAGAAGAATCTCAAATGTATGTATTAGTAGAAGAAGCCAGATTCAAAGTCTACATGTTTTTAGTATATATCTGGGAAAGATGAAATTATAGGACTGGATTCATGAATGAAAGGAGGCAGGACATAAGGAAAGGGGTGATATGAAAGAACATATGATGGTAGCACATGACTGCTACCCTAGAACTCTGGAGGTTAATGCAGGAGGACTGCAAGTCTGAGGGCCAGTCTGTGCAATTTAGCAACTTAGTGAGGCCTTGCCTCAAAACAAAAAATTAAAACAAAAAAAGAAGAACATAGGAAGATAGCTCAGTGTGAATGTTCTGGGCTTAATCTCAAGGGCCACACACATAAAAAAATTTAAAAAAGGGCTGGAGATGTAGCTTAGTGCAAGGCCCTGGGCTCAATTCTCAATACTAAAAAAAAAAATTTTTTTTTAAATAAAAATCAAACAACATCATCAACAACTAAGTAGGATAGGAAGGTGTTTGGTAAGCAATAGAGGAATACCAGAAGATTTGAGCACTGGAGTGATGAGATAAGATCTATATTTTAAAATCCTTCCTCTGACAGCAGGGTGGAGGATACATCCCTGGTGAAGGAGGAATGGAGACAGGGAATCTGCTAAGAGTGTCCTGCAATACAGATGAGTTCTGCCTTGGGCAGCAGGAACACACAAGAGGAAACACTGAAAACAGATTTCAGGGAATGCAAGAGGACTGTTTGACTGAATGGGCATGGGGAAATAAGAGGGAGGAGAAGAATTTAAAGACAACTCTGAATTTTCCAGCTTGGCTGATTTAATACACCATGGTGCCAAGTAACCAAATAAAAGGAAAATTGGAGGAGGAAAAGGTTTTGGACAGGGATAAAACAATAAGTGTTAGGTTTAGACGTGTTTTGCTTGAAATGCCTGTGGTAAATTATATTATTGGTGCCAAATATTCCTGTGCCGTTCCCTGGAGGATTATATGTCCCCACCCAATTATCTCAAGAGTGGCCATGTGACTTGCCTTGGCTGATAGAATGTGGCCTGAAATGTGTTTCTTCTGGGAAGAAGCTTAAGAGTTAGCCCATGGCTTGTCATTTATGTTTTTTTGCCCTTAATAACACAACTGGCAACATTCCAGATATATGTGCCTGCTAGTCTGGGTGCCAGAGAGTAGACAATAGGGTCACAGCTGAATGTGTAATGTTAGCAAGAAACAAATCTCTGCAAGCCACAAAAACTGGTTTCTTGTTACCAGTGCACAGCCTACTCCCCCTTGACTGATACAAGCCTGCTGAGCATCTAAGTAAATACAACCAGTAGATAACTGGAAGTACTGATCAGGAGCTGCATCCAGTTCATACATGGGGCTGGAAATACAGACTTAGTAACTAATAAGCAAGTAAGTGATGAGATTAAAGAGAAAGTTTGGGACTAAGGCAGTGCCTGAATGACAGAGCACTTATCTAACTTGTGCAAGAATACAGTACCACAGAAAGAAGGAAAGAAAAGCTTTAGCCAAGTTTGAAGATAGAAGAGAGGCAGCTGAGAAACTTGTGTCTTCCTGTTTTATGGGGAAAATAGAAGACAGGACTTTGTTGACAATGAAGGCATAATGGACAGAATAGTGGAAAAGTTTAAAAATCAGAGTACCCAAGGGCTAGCTAAGATTTACTATGATGTATTTACAATATAGTTCTTGATTAAATAAATTATTTTTCTCCCTTAGCAACTCCTATCAGCCTGAGAGTAGAAGTAAAGAAAGAGGGCAAGTCGACTGATTCAGAATATGGAATTTACAAGAGGTACAGTTAGAGAATTAAGAGTTGTTGGTAGAGGCCAGAGACATAAAATAAACCAAGAACTGGGACTATCAATATTTAAAGGTTACTAGTGATACTGGATAGTAAAGAATAGAATTATGAGATAGTTTGGAGTTTTAAAAGGATAGTCTAAGTCCTAAAGCTATATGGAAAGCAAGTTCAAAAGGGGTGGAGAGGTGATCACAGCAGTTAAAGATGGGGGAGCAGGACATTTTATCCCTAGACATCAGGTAAGAGTTCAGAGAATTTATATTAGCAAAGCCCAGGAGGCATTACTGAGTCAGGGTCTGGGCAATTTAGAAGACGACAATTTTAATCTAGGCTGATAGGTAGATCTGGGACCAATGGAGAAAGAACCTTAGCCCTTTAATAATTCACACACAAAACAAGAAATAGTATTCTTGATCTGGAGATGAAAAACAAAAGGTGTACTAGAAAATACTGGGCATAGGCAATGCAATTTCATGACTAGGTAATAGAAATATCTGATCTCCCTGGGAAAGCAATAGATCAGGGAGGGGCTGGACAAGATGAAATAATGTTATAAAAAATATTAAAGAAGCAGTTTCCCAGCAGTGGTGCACACATATAATCCCAGTACTTGGTAGGCAGAGGCAGAAGGATCACTTCAGCCTAAGAAATCAACCAGCATGGGTAAGAAAGCAAGACCACCCCCATCTAAAACAAAAGCAAAAACAGAAAACAAAACAAAACAAAGAAATAAAGAATCAAAAAAAAAAAAGAAATAATCCTCGACACTGATATAAAAAATCACTTGGGAGAGAAATTCTTCCTTGTATCTTGCAACTACAGATTAGGTATTAGCAGTAAAAAGTAGCAAAAATAAATTTCTTTCTTTTTTTTTTTTTTTTTTGGTATGGGGATTGAACTCACAACCTCGTGCTTATCAGACCAGGCACTTAAGCCACTGAGCTAAATCCCTGGCCCGCAAAAATAAATTTCAACAGATAACAACTCCCTGTCTTACCATTAAAAACAACAAACTAGCTCACTCTTTCTTTTCTTTTCTTTTTTTTTGAGATAGGGTTTCAGTCTATAGTTCAGGCTGGCCTTGTAGCTAGAATTACAGACCTGCACTATGATGCCCAGGTAGAAACTATCATTTCTGTAACACAAAAGAAATATAAGGCTGATTTTTAAAAATATGGTGAGTTTAAATTTTAAAAAGTGATTACAGTAAAAGATACACTGCTAATATTCCTCGAAATACTCCCAATATACTTACATTCATTCTTGTAACTTGTATCATTCAGAATTGGTTATCTAAACTCAAAAGCAGTTAGCATATTTATTGCCATATTTTTCTACTTTTAGGGGGCAAAATGTAAATATGGCCACTGGAAAACACATTCAGTAGTGCAGGCCTGTAATCTCAGCACTCAGAAGGCTGAGGCAGGTAGGTCTATAGTTTGAGGTCACTCTGGGCTACACAGACCAGTCTGTCTCAAAACAAAAGAGCAAACAATCAACCAACCCCACTCAAGGCCTGGAGATAAAACTCACTGGTAGAGGAGTAGGGCACTTAGTATGCAGGAGGCTCTGGGTTCAATCATAAGCATTAAAACAACAAAAAGCACACTTGCTTGCCACAACATCAGGTAATGAAGCTTATATTACATCTTTTTACCCTTTCTGTTTTATCTGCACAGAAGAGTCGGGTGTGATGTCTCTTTTGCACCACAATGTAAGTTATTCCTGGCCGATAATCTTCTTCCAAGCTAATACATGCCTTTCGAATTGCTATTAGTTCTGGCCAAGCTACCTAGGAGATAGAAATGAAATTAGGCTTCATTGAGAACTCCACTAACATTTCTTGTATCTGATTTGCAGAATGGCAGAAGGGTGGAAACTCCTTTAGATTCTTAAAGACTCAGAGGGCAACGCCTGGCTAAGACACGTACCTGTTTCATCTGTCCCTCGGATACGCCTCCACGGTAGTAGATGATTCGAGTGGGTTTGAAGCGTGTGGATTTGTAGAACTGGATTAGCAGTTCCCTAACCATGTTGGTCAGGTCCTGGATGACCTCCTGGCTGTAGAGGAGCTCCTGAGAAATCTCCTGCCGAGAAGTCTGTACCCGGACTGTGGCGCAGTACCTGCTGGGGTGGCCGTCCATACTGCCCACCACTGCAGCAATGGAGGGTTTCTTCCCGTCTCCCGCTGGCGGGTGTGTGACATCTGCTCCCAGGAAGATGACAGGTTGCTGGAATACTGAGGGCCTGTTCAGATTAAAGATACAGTGCCATTTAGATGTACAGGTAAAAATGTTTGGGTCTAGAAAAAGTGTATCCAAAAATAAGTAAGTAAATAAATTATTTTTAAAAACAAATAGAAAAAGTATATCACTAGCGATAATCACAGATATAATCTTTTTTTTTTTTGGTGCTAGGGACCAAACTTATGACCTTGTGCTTGCCAGGCAGGTGCTTATGCTATGGAGCTAAATCCTCAACCTCACAGACATAGTCTTAAAAGAGAGACTTTTTCCACTGGAACAGAGTCCTAACAATGAAAACTCAAATTCTCTTTAAAATGAGATTTAGGGAACTAGATTAAATCTATCTCTTTTCTGGCTTTATTTTATTTTTCTCCATAGTATTTATCTCTTATATAATATATGTTACATAGTTCCATTGTTTATTAATTTTTCTGACCTTATACTCACAAAAGTAAGCTCTTTATAAGGGTAGGAATTTTGTTGTCTTGTCCTAGTTACTTCTATAATCCTATTGCCTATGACACTGTTTAGCTCATAGTTGGCATTCAATAAATATTTGTTGAAAGGGTGAATTCATTTATTTGGCATTGATTTCTATCATGCATGCTTCTTTGGTAAAAGCTAGCCCAAAGATAGAAGATAAAAAAATGGCATGAAGTTTTAAAAAATTCTTAAAGGTAGGATTTGGGACTATAAGTATTGATTCTTAAAGTATAATCCAGGGAGTATCTCAAATCTGATAATCTCATGGGCACTAAGAGGAGATTCCACAAGGGCAGAGACTGTATAATATTTATCTCTATATTATCACAAAACATAGTACAGAGCAATTAGTAACAGCAGATGCATATATATAATCAGTCATTATAGTATGTACCAGGTACTGGGCTAGGCACTCCTCATTTGTTAACTCATTTAGTCTTCACAACAATTCTATGAGAGTGGTAAAATCACCTCTTTCCCAGATTTTAAAAATGAGACATAAGAGAATAAAGAATGTGCCCCAAATTGCACAGCTACAAAGTGGTAACAGCATAATCTAAACCCAAGGCGTTGACACCAAAGTATGTACTCTAGGTCATGTTATAGTATTTAAATTTTTGTGGTAAAATCAAATGATACCAGACTTTAGGTGAACCTTCCTTGACTTGCATGCCTTATCACCAATGTTTCTGAAAGGATTTATCTGCCTACAAGTTTCACTCTAAGACAAAAATAAGAATAGTGATACAACTGTATAAGAGTAAGGCACCCAACTTCACCTTCTCAAGAATGGCAATGATTGAGGCTAAATTAAAAATTTTTAAATTTTTGAACCACTCTTACCTATGTTAGAGTTGACAAGGTAGATAGTAGTAGTATCTTGATAGATAAGGAACTGAGTCCTGGAAATCTTAAAAAATCACATAGGCAGCAAAACATAGCTTTCCTTATTCTCAGTCAGTAATGTTTATAATATCATTGCCCTGTCTTGGTGTTTGGTTACTGTACAGTAAATCTGACCAGTTCCAGTTTCAACACACGGCAGATGAGGCCAACGGAAGGGGGAAGTGAAGTTTCTTAGCAAGACATAAAAATACTAATTAAACTCAGTTTTATTAACATTAAGGGGGCTGGGGATGCAGCTCAGTGGTAGAGCACTTGGCCTGGGTTTTATCCCTAGAACTTTAAGAGAGAAGGAGAGAGAGAAAGCTACAGAGAGACAGAGAGGAAGAAAAAAAGAGAGGAAAGATCGATTGACCATTTAGACCATTTAGCAGAATAAAAAGACAAAACATAGAACAAAAAAAGATATTTGTAATACTTATGTCCTATCAAGGTTTATTTCCAAAAACCACAAGGAATGAATACCAAGTAATGAAAAAGAATCCAATATTAAAAATAAGCAAAGGAGCCAGGTATAATGACAAGCCTGTAGTCCCAGTTATTCAGAAACCCAAGGCAAAAGGATCATTTGAGCTCACAAATTCAAGATCAGCATAGGCAACACAGTGAACTCTGGCTCAAGCTCGCCTCGGCCTCCCAGTGTGCAGAGCACTATGACTGGTTGAGCCTTCAAAAGGCTGGGTGGGGAGGTGCTGACTCAGCCCCTGAAGAGAGATGTTTAAATGGGCTCAAGTATATTGAAAATGTGGTTAACATCATTAGTCACTAGGAGAATGCAAATTAACATAATGAAATACTATTACCCAAAAATAAAATGACTAAATTAGAAGGATTGATACTACTAAGCACTGATAAGGAGACGGAAAAAACTAGAACTCTCAGTGGAAATGTAAAATGGGATAGCCACTTTGAAAAACTACTTTACAGTATAAACTAATTCTTTTTTTTTTTTTTTTTGGTCTTTTTGAGACAGGGTCTCTCTATGCAGTTTAGGCTTGAGCTCACTTTGTAACCCAGGCTGGTCTTCAACTTGCAACGATCCTCCTGCCTCAGCCTCCCGAGTGCTGGGATTACAGGCGTGAGCCACCATGCACGGCTTATCAGTTAATTCTAAATATATGTATTCTCTATAACTCAGCAATTCTATACCAGGAGTTATACACAAGAGGAAGACTGCTTACACCCACCAAAAATGCAAAATTATACAATGAATCTGTAAGAGTATTCATCAGTGGTAGAGATAAAATTGTGTGGTTTATTCATGAATGAAATAATGTACGGCAATGAAGAAAAAAGAATCACTATGGTAACATAACCTTACAGACATAGTACTGAACAAAGTATGTATAACATAATATTGTATTTATAAGATAGAAAAACAGAAAAAACTAATCTATGGCGATACACTTCAGAATAGCAGTTACCTTTGCGGATTATGTTAGCCTTACATCATTGCTGGTGGTAGGTTTTCTTGTTTGTTTGTTTGCTTGCTGTGCTGGGGATCAAACTCAGGGCCTCACATATGGTAGACAAGTGCTGTTATCATTGAGCTACATTCCCAGCCCTGGGGATTACAGTATCTGTTTGGAGAGGCCAGAGGAATTCTGATTGTGTGTGTGTGTGTGTGTGTGTGTGTGCTGGAAGTGTTCTATATCTTAGCAGTTTGGTAGGTACATGGTGTATATGCCCATGAGAATCATATATCAAGACGTATATTTGAAACACATATGCTTTACCATAATTAGACTGTAAACAAAAATTAAAAAAAAAAAAAGCAAAAACAAAAAACCAGAATTCAAAACCTTACCTTTGATGAGGAACAAGCACATTGTTGATTCCTCCAAGCTTTGCATTTATCTTCAGGCAAAGGTTGGAAAGGGTTTGGGGTGAGGTTTTCACTACATTTTTTACCTGGACACACTGTGTGGCCATACCCAGAAGAGTATCTCCAACACGTTTCACCTCCGCTACAAAAAGAGTAACTTTAAATAGTTAAAACAGTCTCCTAGTTATTAAGAGCAAACCCCACACACATTAACATTTACAGAGCATCTGTTCTATACTGTAAACGATATTAGATGCTTCTCATGCATTAGCCCTTTTAACTGTTCAAACCCCCAGGACACTCCCCCCCAGCCGTTCCCCATCCCCTCTATGGACAGCTCCTCCCCTTCTCCACTTTCCCCTTCCTACAGATCGCAAAGCCAGCTCATTTCCTTTCTTCTCTGACATTCCCGCCACCACAGGCTCAGTCCCTTAAGGTTCCTTCTCCCACACGACTGCTCTGGCAAAGGAACTGATCTCCTGCTCCTCCCTCAGCACACAAACCAATCTTTCCAAGTTTACTTTTTTTTTTTCTCTTTTCTCTAAACACTAGGGGTAAACAGAAGGTAACAAAAGAAGCAAATAGAGAGAACTGAAGACATTTTATAAAGTTTAAGAGAGGATCTACAGCTCCCATAATTTAGAAGATAACCAAAAGAACTCTGTATTGCTCTTCTTATAATAGATACAGAGTAAGTAGATTCTCTTCTAGAAGTGGTAAACTCCTCTGCTTATCTTTATTCTGATATGCTAAGTGTTTTTCACCAAACATTCCAGTTCTCCCAGATTCCTGGATTATCGCATGATAGCATTGCATTTCCTGCCCCCAGCCCCACTTTCTGGTAGCCTCTCCACAGGCTGGGCAAGGCCATCTAAGTGGCTGTGGCCAAGAAGATGCATAGAAAAAGAAAATTAGGGGCCAGCAACATTCTAAACAGCAGCAGCTCTGCCAAACTGGGAACTGGAACAGGCTACCATCTACATTCAATGGACATGTGGCAGGAGTTAGAAATAAATCTTTGTTTACTTTATTGTTGTTTTGTGTATATATGTGGTGTGCGTGCATGTATGTGTGTGTGATGTTAGGGACTGAACCAAGTGCTTTATAAATATTGAGCAAATCCTCTATCATCAAGCTATACCTCCGAGCACAATCTTGGTTGCTTTGCACCACTGTGACTTTGGGGGTGTTTGTGACTGTAGCACTCTCTTGTTTAACCTGATTGCCACATCTATCACTTTAATCCCTCATTAGGCATTAAAAAGGTCCATACCATAAACTGGTGTCTTTCCAGGCAAGATAACCACTATTAGCTGTAGGCCCACATATGTCATCTTCAGATGTTTAAACATGGGCTCCACACTGTCTGCACCTTGTGCATACTTGCAGAAGCATGGCTGACCCTGGATGGGCATCCCTGCATCCTTGGAGATTTTACGCAGTTGGTCAGTGAAACTCCTATTAAGGAAGAACCAGTAGCACCGAAATTTTACTACAGGGTACAGTCATAATGTTCTAAAATGCTTCTTTCAGTTCTGCAAATTCTTAACCAAAATTATAAACAAACAAACAAAACATCTTTAACTGGTTGTTAAAATAAAGTGGCAGTTATATCACTGCAATTATAACAGAAGAATCTGTATTAGTAAATTATCAAATCATCACTTTGAATTTTAAGTAAATATAGTATGGCTCAGCTGGGCCTCAGGGCTAGATAGCATTCCTGTTCAAAGTTTTTTTTAAAAAAATTTCAAATCAGCAATTCTGTGGTGAAGAAAACACAGTCAAAATTTCTGGTAACACTTATTTTGGTAAGACTGACACAAGGAGTTGGGTCAGCTTGTGTTCAACTGAGTACACAGAAACATGCTATTTCAAAATCAGTGTAATTAAGAGTTGTAATCAAGCTTGATTTAGTGCAATAACAAAATAAAAAATCACTTAAAAGTTTAAATTAATTTAAATTTTTATATTTGGATTTAAGAAGTTGCTTCAGGTGGGGATATAGCACAGTAGCACAGTGCCAGCCAGGCAAGCACGAGGTCATTAGTCCTATTCCTAGGACAAAAAAAAAAAAAAAAGCTGCTTCAATTTACTCACAAAGCTTTCAGAATAATTTCTTTTGTGTATTTGCCAATATCTTATAGAATACCTTTCTTTCATCCTAGTTTCTTTTCTTAATTTTTAACTCTTCATTAACTTTCTTTATATAGATAACTACAACTGTAAGATATGAACTAATAGTCTTAACCAGTGGTTTGTTTTTGTTTTTGTTTTGTTTTGTTTTGTTTTGAGACAGGGTCTTACTATGTAGCTCAAGCGCTGGCAGAGACTCACAATGTAGTCCAGGCTGGCCTTGAACTCACAGTGATCCTCCTGCCTCAGCCTCCCAAATGCTGGGATTATAGGAATGTGCCACCACACCCTATGCCAGTGTTCTTATTTTTAAAAACCTAGTTTTTATTTTGGCTGAAAAGATACAGTTAGGGCCAGGGATTTAGCTCAGCAGTATAAGCGCCTGCCTGGCAATCACGAGGTCATGGTTCAATCCCCCGCACCAAAAAAAAAAAAAAAAAAAAAGATAACAATTAATACCAAAGGAAGCTTTTACTAAAAACTCAAGAATTTGCCATGTAGCATGGCTTCACCCTTATTACATAGCTCTGCTCTAAATATACAGAAGCTGAGTCAAATTTTTAATGTAATTTCCAAGTTTGCAATTTACTATAATACAATATCTTTTGCATAGAGCCAGATGGTATCACTACAGGAGTAGGGGATTTAGTGCCAGCATACACAGCACATTAACATAAAGATGATATTTTCATATCTGGGAGGGATATTACTAAGCTGGAAATATGAAGATACTCACTTTAGTAAATCTTCCCTACATTGTTTCTGAGGCGCAAAACAAGCAACTGCCCAAACTTTAATTTCAATGCCAGCATAAAACTGCTTTCCTCGCATGTCCCAGACACCCTGGTTGGGTGTGGCTACTGTTTTATTCTTTAAAAAAAAACAAAAAGAAACAAAAGTAAAGAGAAGAGACATTACAATCTAAGGCCATCTTAATGTTGAGAAAGGAATAAACAAAATTCTAGTTGGTATGAGCCAGAAGACAAAAAAGCAGTAATGAGCACAAATACAGGTAAATTCAATATAGTATAGACAAAAGACTCTGGATTATAATCTTTTGACTGGTGTGCTGAGATAAATAAAAAACTTACCCGGCCTCCATATTGCAGCATCGGTGCTGGAAGTACCCTGCCTGTAAGCTCTGTCATTTCATTGTGGACAACAATCCCAAATTCTTTAAGGTATGGATCAGGTCCACCCACCATGCTGTTACTCTTCACCTAAAGAACAGGAAAGCCTGCATATATAAAAACCAAAGAGTAACTGTATCCCATCAGGAATTTTCTCTTTTTTTTTATTTTTCATCTTAGAGCTGGCTAATCTTGAAGACCGTTCCTTACTGACCAGTCTACTGATTTCTTCCTGCCTGTCAGGAGCAGATCTTGCTGTGGCTTTGATCATCGTGGATGTCTGATTGTCTGTGAGCTTCTTTATACATCTCTGTCCTGCCACTATATTACACACCTGCCAAGAAACAAAGAGAAATCAGTTTTGTGTAGTACTGAGCTTCTATACTGCAAGCATTTGCCAAACTCATATCCTCCATTTCCAGAAAAATAAAAACTGATGTATGGCGAAGTTATCGGCTCACAGTATTTTAAGAAAAACTAAATTCTATTCTAGATTAGAACTCAACTTTTTAAAAAACACTAATTTAAGAAACTGGCAGATGGGCAAAAGAAAATTTAGTTTAGCTTACCTCAAGGGGTAGGTACGTATGCTTTTGCTCTTGTCCCACTTGGAGACAGGGAAGATGGGGGTATTTCAGCTGCAGACTATACTTTTGCTTAAAATATTGAGCTACTGTACATTCCATAGCTTGACCATTTTCTAGCTGCAAAGGAAAACTACAGGAGAAAATGGCTTCTTAGAAATGGAAGATCTTTCTTTTTTAAACAAATAAGCAAATTCTACAATTTTTACCTTCAATAATCTTATTTATTTATTTATTTATTTATTTATTTATTTATTTATTTGAGACAGGGTCTCACTATGCAGTTCAGACTGGCCTTGAGCTCACTTTGTAACCCAGGCTGGTTGTGAACTCGCAATGATCCTCCTGCCTCAGCCTCCCGAGTGCTGGCATTACAGGTATGAGCCACCATGCCCGGCTATAAGTTTTATTCTTGTAATCAACATCATTAAACTTGTGTCTGACATAAGTGTAACTATTGGCTGTCTTAACCAAATGGTGTTAAATAGATGAACTTTATAAATAACCTTTATTTTAGTTACTTGGGAGCTCTTCCCCCCTTATATTTTGTCTGACTTTGTTTTATATCTATAATTATTAGTTTTCAAACTTTATTATGTATAAAAATCAGCTCTTCTAGAAAATTGAAATTTTCAGCCAGGAGTAGTAGCACACACCTGCACAATAATCCCAGTGCTCAGGAGGCTGAGGTAGGAACATTTGCAGTGAGTTTGAGGCCAACCTGGGCCACATAGTGAGAATCTTTTTTTTTTTTTGGTACCAGGGATCAAACTCATGACCTTGTGCTTGTGAGGCAGGTGAAGAGTCTTTTCAAAAAATTAAAACAAACAAAAGACCTGTTTCCCTTTTATTATTAAATTATTCATGTAATTCTATCAGAATAATTAGTCTTATATACCTGTAAATCTTTACTCAAAGATTTACGGCATATAGATTTAAATACAACATAGATAATTCTCACCACATTGTTACTTTGTATGTCTGCAACAGTTGAAAGCAAGATTCAGCTTACACTCTGTGTTAAGTATTTGAAATAATTTACCCACTGGAAAAGCCAAATAAAGAGATTTTTTATATTATGCTTCCTAGTTTATACCAAATGTCCTGGCACAATCTTAACTTCATATATTTGGTCTTATTACCTCCAATCTACATGTGTTTGTCCTGGTTTAAAAACCTGAAAATTTGGGCCGGGGATTTAGCTCAACGGCAAAAGTGTCTGTCTGGCAAGTGCTAGGTCATGAGTTTGATCCCCAGTACCAAAAAAAGAAAAAAAAAAAAAAAAAGAATCTGAAAATTTAGAGATCTGAAAATGTGGCCCCAATAACTAATTACATTAATCTAATCACAACTTTTCTTAAGGAAATAAAATTCCTGCGTGCCTAACACAAAGTCCTTATTTGAGTTTAATCATCTATAAGAAACCAGAAAAAGAAAAAGAAACCAGAGACTGTATTTATATATTAGCTGATCCCAACTTTTTATTTATGAGTTCTTAGTTTGTTGTGTAAATTCTTTTTAAAAAAATTCTTCTGGGGCTGGGGATTTAGCTCAGTGGCTTAGGTGCCTACCTGGGACGCGTGAGGTCATGAGTTCGATCCCTGGTACAAAAAAAAAAAAAAAAAAAAAATTTCTTCTGAAGCTGAGCACAGTGACACATGCCTGTAACCCTAGCACTCTGAGAGTCACAAGTTCAAGCCCAGCCAGGCCAGTTGAGCCTTTTAGTTAGATCCTGCTTTAAAATAAAAACTAAAAGAGCTAGATATTTATCTCCATGCAAAGGCCCTGGGGTCCTACAAAAAAAATAAAACAACAATGAAAAAACTTTCGAAATTTAAATTAAAACATTTTCTCATCTTAGCTTCAATAAACATGGAAAGTGTCAAAACTAAAATTATCTAATTAAAAGCACACAAATAAAGCCTGGCCTTTGTTTTTGTTTGTTTGGTGGCACCAGACAAATTGCCACTGAGCCACTCCCTTATCCTTAACCTTTAGTATTTTTATTTTTTAAATATTTTTTGTTTTTATGACTACATGAACACAATGGTTACATTCATCATTGGGACTTAGGATGTGTACATAATACATATTAATTACTTTTACTTTCCTTTCTCCACCTATTTTTATTTATTTTTTTCTGGGGATTAAACTCACAACCTCATACCTGTCAGTCTCCACTTGTTTTTAAAATAATTATTAGCTGGGTGTGGTGGCTCACGCCTGCAATCCCAGCACTCAGGAGGCTGAGGCAGGAGGATCATTGCGAGTTTGAGACCAGCCTGGGCAACAAAGTGAGCTCAAGGCCAGCCTGAACTGCATAGTGAGACCCTGTCTCAAAAAGACAATAAAAGAATAAAACTTAACGTATATGATAACTTCTTTATTGTGGCTTTTTTTTTTCCTAAAACAAGGCTCATCTTGAACTCACTAGGTAGCCCAGACTGGACTCCCAGTGATCCTTTTGCCTCAACCTCTTAAGTACTGGGATTTATAGATATACAGTCCCACCCTCAACCTTTCATGGTTATTTTATTTTATTTTATTTTAGTGCTGGGTATCAAATTCATGACTTTGTACTTGCCAGGCAGATGCTTGTGCCACTGAGCTAAATCCCTGGCCCATTATGGTACTTTTTTTTTTTTGTCTTTTTGAGACAGGGTCTCGCTATGTAGTTCAGGCAGGCCTTGAGCTCACTTTGTAGTCCAGGCTGGTCTCGAACTCTCAACTATCCTCCTGCCTCAGCCTCCCGAGTGCTGGGATTACAGGTGTGAGCCACCATGCCCAGCTTATTATGGTACTTTTAAAAGCACTTTCACATATCCTGACTTATCTAGGCACAGTACTTGGTGGAATAGAAATTGGGTAATTAGAAGAATGAGACTGGAGAAGTGAAGAACATGTTGTTGGAGGCATTCCATGCCTCCTGGCAGCTGGAAGATGTGACAGCCAGCTAAAAAGGGAGGGAGAGAAATCCACACAGATATACAAAGCAATGTATGTCTTCCCATGACAGCCTACATGACTTCTCGAGCTCACCAGATCTGTTAGCTATGTATTGAGAATTAAAACAGTATAATAAATGATGCTGATAATGACTCTACATCATTAAATAAAAATTGATCTAGGTTTAGCAAGCTGAATTTAAAAGGTGAGTTGGGGTAAAGGCAGGAAATGTGTTTGACAAATATCTTTACCAGCTGAATATAGTGGCAAATGTATACAGTCCCAGCTACTCAGGAGGTAAGAGAGTAGCTTTAGCCCAGGAGTCAGACGCTGGAGTCAGATGCTGGCCTGGCCAATATATGGAGACCAAAGCTCAAAATGCAGAGGGCTAGGGATTTAGCTCAGTGGCTCAAGTGCTTGCCTGGTAAGCGTGAGGTTGTGAATTTGATGCCTGGTACCAAAAAAAAAAAAAAAAGCAAACAGAAACAAATATACCTATCAAAAATATTTTACACTTTTTAAAAAAGCTTTTGTGTTATAAGGAAAGAGTCTAGTGAGATACAGTGGTATACACTTGTAATCCTAGCTACTTGGGAGACTGAGACAGCAGGACAAATAGTTTGAGGTCAGCCTAGACAATTCACTAAGATTCTGTCTCAAAATAAAAAGGGCTGGGATGTACTTCAGTACTCCCAGGTTCAGTAATGTGGAGAAAAAAAGAAAAACATTCTTGTGAAAAATTGACAATTATAGTACAACAAACCAGTTTCTCAAGATATGGGTAGAGGGGCAGTCCTGGAGATTGAACCCAGTGGCACTCTACCAATGAATTACATTCTCAACCCATTTCATTTTTATTTTTAATTTTTTAAAGATAGGGTTTCACTGAATAGTTCTGGCTGGCCTTGAACTTGCTTCTGCCTTCCTCAATCTTCAGAGTGCTGTTACTACAGGGTGTTCAATGGTACCCAGTTCACGTGATTTTAGTAGCTTCCCTTGTTCTCAAAATTATTATGGTATTATTTACATGTGGTTAACATACGTTTGATGACTGGCTGGCCGTCTAGTCACATTACAGACTCGGTATTTTCTTTTCATTTGTCCACAGTGAGTCACCTCGACTTTGAGACCTGGAGTTATTAAAAAAAAAAAAAAGCCAAAATATCAGTCATAATTAAAATCATAGTAATAAAAACAGATTTTACAGGTTTTTTTTAAGAGTCATGTTACTATATAGATTAAAAGTTGTAAAATATGGGCATGATTTTGTCATTTACAGGTAAAAACAGCTGGGTATGGTGGTATACACCTGTAATCCCAGCACTTGGGAGGCTAAGGCATGAGGATTGCCATGAGTTAGAGGTTAGCCTGGGCTACATAGCAAGACCCTGTCTCAAAATTCCCCAAAATGGGCTGGAGATTTAGCTCGGTGGCATAAGTGCCTGCCTTACAAGCATGCAGTCATGAGTTCGATCCCCGGTACTGATAAAAAAAAAAAAAGACACTGAAAATTCCCCAAAATACAAAAACTATTTATATATTTATATATATATAAATTAAAAGAAACCCTAAGTAGAAAAAAATTAGAACCCAGGTAATCTGAGATGCTCAATGTACTTTAATATACTATTTCATTCAATAAATATCTATTAAATATCAACAATGTTCTGATATCTAGTCTCAGGTATGCAGACAGCCCTCATAAATCTTTTATTAAAGTGGGAATCTGAAAAAAAAATCTTATACTATAGTGGGAGAAGATAGCTAATTGTAAGTAAAGGATAACGTATGAATTTATGTTACCTTAGGTAAAAGGGAAATTTTAAATGGTAAAGGCAGCATTTACCGAGTTCCTGATATATGAAAGGTACTGTGCTAGAAAGTTTTGTAAATCTAGCTACATTTGATTCTCACAAGCTCTGCAAGACATACATTATCACCTTTTCCTCTGAGGTGAACAATCTGAATAAACTAACACTAAAACAGTAGCTAAGAAACTTGACTAAGGTTCCACTGGCAGAACTAGGCAGGCTGGGATGCTAGCCCAGGTCTAACAGTAGAGCCTGGGTTACTTGCATCATACTGAGCCACCTCTCCAGCACTTCTACCTACCTCTGATTTCTTTGGTAAACTTGACACGCTGAGAATCTGTTAGAGGTTTGGTCTGTTCATTGATGTTCTGAATGTCTAAAACCTCACACATGAACTCAATGATAGGCTGAGCCCGGTAGAAAGCAGTTGCAGATACTAACAGAGAAAGAAGATATTTAGCTTCAGGGAAAAGAAGGGCCCCAAACAAACAAAAAGCCAAAAGTTAATAAGTAAAGTGAGTTCCATCATACCATCGATGTTAAGCATCATATTCCACATGGCAGGTCTCACAGACTGATGAAAGCCAAACCAAACCTCTCTGCCCCCTCCTAGAGGGTGGTAGTAACCTTCAGGAGGTGAGAAAAAAGATCGGCCCACTGGAGTGTACCTGAAGAATAGGAGTTCACCACATTTCACAATAAAAACTGGAAAAGTCTTTCACTTCTCAATTCTTTTGTACTGAAGTTTGAACTGCGATTGAGGTAGTAACCTGTCAGTGGTTAACCTACCAAAGTCTCACCTTTGTGAGAAAGAATCTAAAAGTACTAACCTCATAGAGGGAAGATGTCTTGTGATAACATCGAGTGCTTGTACTGAGTCATCTGGGACTTCACTCAAGTGCCCCGCTAAAGCTTCTAAAAGCAACTGAAGGCTCACAACCGAAACCCATTGAACAGAGACTTTGAAGGTTTGGTCTTTGCCCTCACCTGGGAGAGTCACCTCCATGTCAACCTACAGAAATATAATACATACATACAAACATGAATGTCTATAGTCTATAGGAAAGATCCTCAGGATATTCAACATGGTATATACATAAAGATATGTATTATTTTCTGTCACCGCAAAACATCGGAAAAACTTGTGTCCATTGGTTGGGCAATAATTTAAAATGGAATATTAGGGCTGGGGATTTAGCTCAGCAGCATAAGCGCCTGCCTTGCAAGCATACAGTTGTGAGTTTGATCCCCGGTACTGATAAAATGGAATATTATACAACAGTTTATAAAAAGACAGATGGTACAATCCAGATAAGCCTTGAAAACAGTAAGCCAAACATAATAGGACAAATATTGAAGATTCTACTTAGAATAGTCAAATTCATAGATACAAAGAAGGAGAACTGTGGTTGCCCAGGTCCAGGGGCAGTGAGGTATGGGGAGTTATTGCTTAATGGAATCTGTTGGAGATGACCAAAAAGTTCTAGAGATGGTGGTAACAGTTGCATAACACTGTAAATGTATTTAATGCCAGTGAATTTTAGACTTAAAGATGGTTAAACTGGGTGTGGTGGCATACTTCTATAATCCCAGTACTCTGGGAGACAGAGGCAAGAGGATCATAAGTTTGAGCCCAACCTGGTCAGGGTAGTGACACAGTGAGACACTGCACCAAAATAATAGATTAGTGTGAAGGGCCTGGGTAAAGTGCCCAGGACTGAGAGGGGTAGAATTAAAATAAATCAGGTATTGTGGTACATATCTGGAATCTCAGCCACTTGGGAGGCTGAGGCAGAAGGATTAGAAGTTTGAGCCAAGCCTGAGCAACTTACTGAAACCCTGCCTCAAAATAAAATTTTTAAAGAGGGCAGAGAAAGCTGGGCATGGTGGTGCTTTCCTGTAATCCCACCACTCGGGAGGCTGAGGCAGGAGTACTGCCACAAGTTTGAGGCCATACTGGGTGAGTTCAAGGCCAGCCTAGACTACATAGTAAGACACTGTCTCAAAAACAAACAAACAAATAAAAAAGCTGAGGGTGTAGCTCAGAGGTAGAGCACTTGCTGAGTATGTGTGAGGCTGTGAGTTAAATCATCAGTACTGCAAAAGAAAAAAAAAGTTTAAAATAGTGAATTTTATGTCATATATATTTTATCAAAATAAAAAAATTAATTTGTTGGGGCTGGGGATTTGGCTCAGCAGCCTAAGTGCCTGTCTGGCAAGCGCTAGGTCATGAGTTCAATCCCTGGTACCAAAAAAAAATTAAAAAAATTAATTTGTGGTGGCACATGCATGAATACCCAACACTCAAGAGGCTGAAGCAGGAAGGTTACAAGGCATTAAGCCTGAGGCCACACAGCTGCAATAGGGAGTCTATTAGGGAGTTATGGACTCTACAATGAGACCTTGTCTCACAAAAAAGTCCATAGGATATGTGACTTATACACATTAATGACACACATAATATACCTAAAATGTGAATATCAAACTATTAGAGTTATTTTCTTTAAAAAAGAAAATAAAATTAACTGGCGCAAACAAGTAGGAGAGGTTAGAAGCCACAGCATTTCCTGATTATGAGTAAGTTTATAAGGAGCACATATTAATGCATTACTTTTTAAATTTAACGTTTTTTTTTGCAGTACTGAGATTGAACCTACAGACTTGTGCAAGGTAGGTAAGTACTCTACCACTGGACTACAACTCCAGTCCTACTTCTTTAATTTTAAAAATAAATGCTTAGGGGCTGGGGGTTTAGCTCAGCGGCATAAGTGCCTGCTTGGCAAATGCAAGGTCATGAGTTTGATCCCTGGCACCAAAATAAATAAATAAATGCTTAAACTGGGCATGGTGGTTCATGCCTGTTATCCCAGCACTTGGGAGGCTGAGGCAGGAGGTTCGTTGTGAGTTCAAGACCAGCCTGGGCTACAAAGTGAGCGCAAGGCCTGCCCGACTGCATAGAGAGACTCTGTCTCAAAAAACCAAAAAAAAAAAAAAAAGCTTAAAAGAGTACTGTGTATTATAAATCTGTTTTCTCAAATAATAACTCCATTGTTTAGATTCAGGTAATACTTCATTAAAGTACACTGTTAATGTGAGATTTTGAAATATACATACAGAAGACAAAAATCTAAATTTTAATGTTCGTTTCCTTTTCAATTACCAGTTAACTAAGGAAAACAGAATATGGATAGAATAACAAATCTATTAATACCATGGAAAATAACTCTACAAATGGAAGTGTTACTAGAAAGGAAAACATTTTTGTCATATGTAATGATTACTACACGACCTAAGTACTTCCTGTTGTTGACACTTACCCTATCACGTCCAATTGGCAGTGGATGTGCTGTGTACATGTTTCTTTTGCCATCATAGCCAGGCTGTCGATCACCAAATATCTGCATTTTGAAATGCCGCACCATTGTATCTACTACCTCCCTTAACAGTAATAGAGGCATTAGCAGTTAGCATGAAGAAGTGCTAAACAGTAACAATCACCATATCTCAAATATCTAAATTCACACCAGTAATCCCAGAACTCTGAGAGGCTCAGGCAGGAGGATCAAAAGTTCAAGCCCAGCCTGGATAACTTTGTAAGATTTTCTCTCTCAAAATTAAAAAGTGAAAAGGGATAGGGATATAGTTCATTCCCAAGGCCCTGGGTTCAAACCCCAGTACCACAAAAAACAAAACCCACTAAATTCAGTTAACTATTACTACTTAGAAAACATAAGAATCAAAATTATAATTAATTTAAGAAATTGAAAAATTAACTAAAGAAAGGTAGTAACAAGTAAACAAAAATAACTACAAGATGGTAACAAAGGGAACAGTAAAAAGAAAGTGAGCGTATAATTTTTGGCATCCTCTTGAGCCTTTCTCTTCAAAATCTTCTCTTATAATAAATGGCTTCACAAGAAGAATCTATTTTAGCCAGGTAGAGTGGTGCATGTCTGTAATCCCAGAACTTGCAAGGCTGAGGCAGGAGGATTGCTGTGAGTTCAAGACCAGCCTACACTACATAGTGAGCTCAAGGCCAGCCTGAACTACATAGTGAGACCCTGTCTCAAAACAAACAAGCAAACAAAATCTATTTCAGATATCTAAATTTAACATTGGATGTCTACGATCAAAGGATATTTGTTATCAAATCGATGTAGTGGTTTGGAAAAGAAAACACAATTTAGAAATCTAGAGATCAGTACATCTAAGACGCACAGTATTCAAGTGAGTAATCCCTTTGCCTAATTACAATTATTCTTCATACTGTCTTGTTTCATTCTAAAGAGTTTCCAAATAGTGTACATGGGAGAATGTCCTAAAACATTCTCATTCCAAAAAAGATATTGATATAGTTTCTTATAGAATAAAATCTTTTCTCTCAGGCTTGGAATGTGGCTCAGTGGTAGAGTTCTTGTCTTCCATGCACAAGGTCCTGGGTTTAATTCCCAGCACCATAAAAAAAAAAAAAATCCTTTTTTTCAATCAAGCATGCATAGCTTTACTAAAGTGTTTTTGCATATTTTGCCAGCCCACACTGCATGCAGACCCTGAAATAAATGCAGCAGCAAGGAGACAAATATACAATTTCAGATATGGACAAATTGGGGTGTGTGAGATTTTTGAATACTAAAGTGAGTGAAAAGTTTTATGCTTTTTCTTACCAATGTCAGTGAGCGCTACATGTTAGAATTATATTGTAGACAAAATATACCACAAATAGTTAATGCATTAATATTATTACAAATGCAATCTGTGGAATGATCACATTCACACATCAAATTGTGCAATTAAAAAAGACTGAAAGGAGGGCCAGGGATATAGCTCAGCAGTATGGGTGCCTGCCTGGCAAGCTCAAGGTCATGAGTTCAATCCCTGGTACCAAAAATATCAAAACAAACCCCTCCCCTCCAAAAAACTGATGGAGAAATGTACTAGTACCACACATTCCAATTTGAAAAATCTGACTTAAGAATTAGATACACATTTTGCCTAGGGGTGGTGATACACACCTGTGATGCAAGCACTTATGAGGTTGGCAGGAGGATTGCATGTTTGAGGAGAGGCTGGGAAACTCAGACTGTGTTAAAATTTAAATTTTTTTTAAATTAAAAAAAAAAAGATCTGGGACTGGGGATTTAGCATAAGTGCCTGCTTTGTAAGCCTGCAGTCATGGTTCGATTTCCTGGTACCAAAAAAAAAAAAAATCTGAAAATGTAGTTCAGTGGTATAGCACTTGCATACCATGAACAAGACCCTGGGTTCCATACCAAGTACCATAAAGAAAATGAAAAATAAAACAAAACTATACATTTTTTTTCATACTGGAGAAGGGTAATTTCTCATTTTACATTCTTAAATTATAAGCATAAGGAATTTTATAATGAAGACATATTTTCACAACTATTCTCACTTAGTCTTCATATCCTTGTAAAACAAGTGGGTCAATGATTATTGTCCTCGGAAAAGAGAAAATTGAGGTTGGGCATGTGTAGCTCTGTGATAAGGAACTTGCCTAAGATGAAATCCTCAGTTCAATTCCAGGAAGGAAGGAAAAAAAAAAATCAGAATGGGCACATGACTGCCCCTTGTCACACAATGATTAAGTGGTGAAGCTACATGATCTTGGACGAATTTCTAAATTTTTCATGTACTCCTTCTCTATATGTAAAATTATGGTAATAATAAATAACAACTCAAAATGTGGTTGCATTAAGCAAAGATATACACATTTCACACAAGAGGCTACTCATTTTGACTTCATGGGAGATCCTTTCAGAATTTTCTCATTCTCCTGAGTCACCAATTTTATCCTTTACTGGATTATTCTCTTCAGCATACAAATACTCTGTAATTTTTCTCATCTTAAAAAATTAAACTTTTTTAGGTAGGTGTGGTTGTACTGCCTGTAATTCCAGCACTCTAGGAGGCCGAGACAGGATTTCAAGCCTGATCCCAGCCTGGGCAAATCTGTGATCCTGTTTTAAAATAAAAAGGTCTGGAGTTGTGAAGACCATCAGTTCAATTTCCAGTATCTCAAGCAAAATAAACAAAGAAACGATCAAACAAGTTTTCTTGACCTCATTCCTCCATTTTTAAACCGGCATTTCTCTGTTCCCCTTGGCATTAAATCTTTTTAAGGAACTATTCTTCTCCTTTCTCTTTTATACATCGAAATTTTGTCCTGCCTGGCCACACTGAGTGAAGAGGAATTGCCTGTTTAATAATAATAAACACTAGTGCTCGCAGGCACACGCATGTGGAAGCAGGCTGAGATACTGTTATCAGTAATCACTGCATGTGGCTGGCCAAACTGCTCAAGCTCCCATAACTGATGCACTCGGTTCCCACAGAATATGCGTGCCCACGCCTGTGCAGGAGTTAGCACCACGCCATGCCCTTTCCTATGTGGCATTCTGTGGTCACCTACACAGTCCTTGTTTAAGTCCTGTGAAATTAAGTCATGCAAAACTAACATCACATAACAATCTTTGTTGGTTTTTTTTTGGGGGGGGGGGGCTGGGATTGAACTCACAACCTCGCATTCACCAAACAGGCATTTACAACGCTGAGCTAATCCCCCAGCCCCCATGACAATCTTAAATGTTTATGTCTTGTGAGGCTGCACTAGTAGCTCTCCAGTTAGACACAGCTCTCCTCAAGATTTTTTCCTCCACCAAAGTTATTTTTAGCAAGGTCTCCAGTGAGCTCCATTTTGCAGAGTTTGATGTTCCTTGAACGTTAGATGGTAACACTTCTCAACTTCAAACATCCTCCCATGCTTCCAGGGTACCACTGTCTTCTGGTTTTCTCCTTTGGAAGCCTCTCCAAGCCACTCTCCCTGCTGATACCCCCTCATCTCAAACTTCAATGAGCTCAACCTTGGCATCTCATTTTCTCGAGCCACACTCACTTCCTACATGGGGTCTCATCCAGTCTTGCGACTTTACCCACCAACGTGGTCACCACTCTCCAACATCTCTCCCTCAGCATGGACCTGTCCCTTGTATCCAACTTCATACCGTTAGCCTCTTGCTCAAGGTCTCCAGGAATACACTGGACAGACATTGCAACCTTAGCAGGTCTGAAACCGTTCACAGGGGTCCTCATCTGCCGTCCCTGCTACCTTCTCTCACAGTTCTCCCCATCTGATAAATGGCAACTTTTTTTCCCCACTTGCTCAGAACAAAACCCCTGTAATTAATCATGACTCATTTCTTTCCTTCACATCACTCCATATCAATATCAGTATCCCTTCACATCAATCCATTAGCAAATCTCATTGATACTACCTTCAAAATACAGTATTTTAGAATCTGGGGCTGACATGCGGCTCAAAAGGCAAAATGTATACTTAGCATGCACAAGGCCCTGATTTATATTCATTCACTCTCTCTCTCTCCAATATAAAAACAACAAAGAAACTTGTAGAACATGCTCTCATCTGATCACTATTTTTATGCTTTGCATATCTAAACCACCATCCCTTCTCATCTGAATCAATCGAGATGACTTCTAATTTGACCTCCCTGTTTTTTTCTTTTTCAGTACCGGAAATTGAACTCAGGACCTCACACTTGCCAGGCTGTGCCACTGAGCTATATCCCCAGCCTGGCCCACCCACTCTTCCTGTCTCTTTCTCTCTCTCTCTTTTACTTTCGGTACTAGGGATTAAATCCAGGGTTTCACAAATACTAGGCAAGTGTTCTACCATTGAGCTATATCCTCAGCACTTTTTGAACTTCGTTTGTTTGAGGTAGGGTCTCACTAAGTGGCCCAGCTAGGCCTGAATTTCTACCTCACTGCTTCAGCGTCCTGAGTAGCATGGATCATAGACGTGCACCACTGAACCTGCCTGGGTGTCCTTCTTTTTCTGATTATTTTCCTTTACACATTTCAAGAAGCTGTCTCTGCTCTTAGAGTACTTAATATGCTCAATAGTCACACAATTCCTTGGCAAGACTCTCAAGGAATTTGTTTACAACAATGCCGATTGCATGCTGGGTAAAACAGTGTAGACTCTTCCAATATTGCCATGGTAAAATTTCTGACATTTTTTTTTCAGAACAGTACCCATTCTCTTCATATGTACAATATCACTTCTCCTATAAATTCACATGTACGTGGTGGCTAAAGGATAATTCCAAGATTTCTAAACGGCCTAGGGAATATACATCAGCTCCCTTTCCTCTTCTCATTTGTGGCCAGCATTTTGGTGAATTATTGGAAGATGGTGGTTTCAGCCACAAGACAAGAACAGGAACTTTTACCTGTTTTGTTTGTTTTATTCTCACAGCACAGAACAATATCTAACAGATAGGAAGCGCTCAATACAATATCTGTTGAATTGATTGAGATGTTTTGTTCTGTTTGGTTTTACGGTACTGGGTATTTAAACACAGAGTCTTCCCACTGAACGATATCCCCAGCCTATCCCCTTTTTCATATTTTGTATTTTAAGACAGTGTCTCGCTAAGTCACCAAGTTGCTCAAGCTAGGATTGAGCTTGGGATCCTCCTGCCTCAACCTCCCAAGTGCTGGAATTATAGGCATGCCTCGTTGAATTGATGAGTTAATCATCATCTCTACTTTTACTATGATTATCTTAGTTACACCATGGGAAAATAAATACAAGCTTACAAAAGCCAAATTGATAATCTATAGTGAAAAAATAAAGTACAAAATATTTCATATGACAGCAAAAGCATTCTTAGAAAAGGATGAATCTTAATATCAATCACTGGCCAAGTGGCATGGTGGTGTACACCTGTAATCTGAGCTACATGAGAGGCTGAGACAGGAATATCACAAATCTGAGGTCAACCTGGGCAACTCAGCAAGACCCTGTCTCAAAATAAAAAATAAAAAGAGCTGGAGATATAGTTCAGTGCTACCTAGGAAATTTTAAACAAACAAACCAACCCCCCAAAAAGAAATTTTAAACAAATAAAAATTTAAAAGATTGCTACTATTGCATGGAAACAGACAAAAGAAAAGTGGTTATATGCTTCCTTTTATTAAATTTCTGCTCTACCAACTCCCAAATTTATCTCATCAGGATCTCTCCTGGACAGTGTTGCAAATAAAGAAAGCTTTTGTCTGAACTTACTTTTCTCAAAACTCCAAGATAATCCTTCTGTCTTTACATTTCTCATATTCAACACCTGCACTTAATAATAAAATTTGAATTTCCATAGCCAGGCATTATAGTAGTACATGCTATAATCCCAGCACTCTGGGAGACTAAGGCAGGTGTTTGGCAAATTTGAGCCTACTCTGGGAAACAGGGCAACTTAGTGAGACAATCAAAAAAAATTTTTTTTTCAAGAGCTGGGATGTAGCTCAATGCAAAGGTCCTAGGTTCCATTCCCAATACTGGAAAAAAAATATCCAGTTCTATTTCCCATAGACAATAATATCTTCATATATTTTTACAAATTTCTGCTCTTCTTGGTCAACAGGTAACCTCACTATTTAATTGAGTACAGATTTACTGATTGGCCAATGATCCATCTAGTACTCTGCTAGGATAATCACACAAGAAACTTAACCTCACAGATAAAAAACAGAGCCTACATTTTGAAAGCATTCAGAAAACAATAATATGTGATAAATTATATGCATATATAGGTATAAATATATATTTTTTTCTAATGCTTACCTGTTGACTCTACGAGGCCGTTTTTCTGGTTTAATATCCACATCATAATGATACACCTCTATTTTAGGGATCTGAACCTGAAAATGATTGGCTAACAGTCGAATTGGTTTTCCAACAGTTCCAAGGCCAGGGCGACGGGGAGGCTGAAAGAGGTTGGTGGGAGGCCCTAAAGAGATCAAAAGACGTTTGCTGTGCTATTTGATCATTAAGGAGAATAGTCCCTTCACAACAAAGACGATGATGATAGCTGCAATTATTGCAATCTTTTTTTTTTTTTGTCTTTTTTGAGACAGGATCTCGCTATGCAGTTCAGGCTGGCCTTGAGCTCACTTTGCAGCCCAGGCTGGTCTTGAACTCACAACAATCCTCCTGCCTCCTGAGTGCTGGGATTACAGGCTTGAGCCACCATGCCTGGCAATTATTGAATCTTATAATTCACTGAACATATTCTGATATAAAGAGTGTAGTATATCTACTGACTTAAATTCTCTAGATTTCCTTTTTTTTTTTTTTTTTTGTACCAGAGATTGAACTCATAACCTTGCACTTGCCAAGCAGGTGCTTATGCCACTGAGCTAAATCCCCAGCCCAAATTCTCTAGATTTCTAAGTATTTTGTGATGTTGCTATTATTTCAAATATAAAGGACATCAAAATTAGACAGTATGAATTCCTCTCCCAGGGTAGGCTGTGGTATAACGCATTTCATGATCAGTAGTGACTCAACAGCGAGGCTAACAAAATTATATGCATTTAAAATAAAACCAGGATAAAAATAATACATAAAAAAGCCAGGGCTGGGGGCCGGGGATTTAGCTCAGTGGCATAAGCGTCTGTCTGGCAAGCACATGGTTATGAGTTCGATCCCTGGTAAAAAAAAAAAAAAAAAAAGTCAGGACTGGAGATGTAGCTCAGTGGTAGAGTCCTTACCTAGCATGTGAGAGACCCTGGGCTTGACCCCAAGTACCACAGAAAAAAAAATAAATAAATAAAACAAAAACATCTCTAAACACTGGCAGCCACCACCCTATAATTGAAGATAACCTATTAATTTCCTACAAATTAGCCTGCTTTATTATAGATTGTAAAGACAAGAGATTAAATAGATGCTATGCTGATTAATTCATTAATTTTGATACTACAACAATACAGATAGTGCCATACCTTCTTTTAGAATTGGGTCAACCTGAGTTTTCCTTATAAGTTTTAGTTTATTTACTCAATAAACATTGATTCATTCCTTTTGTGGTTAAATGGACTCAGGAAGAAAATGAAGGCCCTGCCCTCAAAGCATTTATAGTGCATACCAGTGTTGCTTCTTCATTTTTTTTGAGACAAGGTCACCCTATATAGTTCAAACTGGCCTTGAACTCACTAAATAGCCCAGATTAGCCTCAAACTCATGTTGATCCTCCTGCCTCAGCCTTTTGAGTGCTGGGATCACAGGTGTCTGCCACCACACCCAGCAAGACCAGTGCTTCTTACTTTGAACATTTGACAAAGCTCTAGAGACTTTTATTTTATTTATTTATTTTTGGCCACTACTTGATGATTCTACTAGTATCTATTTGGATAAGAGTGTTCCCGTTGGGGCTGGGGATTTAGCTTAGCGGCATACGTGCCTGCCTGCCTTGCAAGCATGCAGTCGTGAGTTCGATCCCTGGTACTAATTAAAAAAAAAAAAAAAGAGTGATCCAGTTCACATTATCAATAGTGGCCAGCTTGAGAAATCCTATTCTAGGCAGAATAGCTTCTCCAAATTATTTCAGTGATGATTCACAAGATATTGCACAAAAAGAAAGGATTCCATAAAATAAAGAAAGTATTATCTCCCTTCTTAAAATTCCAATGACAGCTATCATATTTAATTCTCTAAAAAGTCACGCAACAAATAAACTTGTTTAATTTTCTTTCTTTCTTTTTTTTCCTTTTTGAGTTGGGTCCTGCTGGATAGTTCAGGCTAGCCTTGAACTATGTAGCCACAGGCTGGTCTCAAACTCACAATCCTCCTGCCTCAGCTTCCCAAGCACTAGGATTATAGGCAGCTAATTTTTTTCTTTCTGGTACCAGAAACCAAATCCAAGGATGCTCTACCACTGAGTTACATCCCAGCTCTTTTTATTTTTTTATGAGATAAGATCTTACTAAATTGCCCAGACTGGCTAGATTTGAACTCACAAATTATCCGTCTCAGCTTTCCAAGTAGCTAGGATTACAGGATAACCATGCACCACTGTGCCTGGAAAACCTGTTTAACTTGAATTCATCATTTACCCAACTTATTTTTCCATAGAAGTGTTTATCTTTCTGGCTTTCTCTCTCAAAACTGAACATTTTAAAAGATAATTGTCTGCAGAAACTTATACTGCCTTTGATGAGACTATCAAGTGGACACAAGCCTAGAAAATAAACGTTTTCTGCTATGAATAGGTGTTGAGCAAAGCAGGCTCCAGTTACAGTGGAAAGTTACAACTTCTCTGACTACAATGCCATTTCAGTGAGAACAAAGACAATTCACTAAGAAAAGAAAGTTTTAAAACAATAAGCTACTCTGGTTCAACATCACTTAGAAAATGAAAGTAAATATTTTAATGAAATTTGTGTTGGCAAATCACACCACTATTTACAAATAAAGTATTGAAAACCCTTTCACATGTCCAATTGTTTATTTATTTATTTATTTATTTATTTATTTATTTTTGGTACCGGGGATCAAACTCATGACTTTACGCTTGCCAGGCAGGCACTTACACCACTGAAGTAAATCCCCGGCCAATTGTTTATTCTTCTAAATTCTACTTGTCCTTAATAAAAGCTCCATCCAGACACAACCTCTTAGAAAGCCTTTCCTGATTGTCCCTGACTGAAAGGTCCATCTTCTGCATTCCCAAGACTCTTTCTGTGCAGTGTGGCACTTAGCACAAGAATAAGAAAATTACTCTGTCTCTTCCCTCTACACTATAAATTCTTATAAGAAATAAACCTACTAAGGGCTGGGGATTTAGCTCAATGGCATAAGTGCCTGCCTAGCAAGCACAAGGTCATGAGTTTGACCCCTGGTACCAAAAAAAAAAAAAAAGAAAAAAGAAATCTACCATTCATGATTTCTTCACCTAATTCCAAATTCAGTGTGTCATAAGAATTAAATGTTAAACTGAACAGTACCAATAATTCCAGATAGAAAATATACAGAAGCCAAGTGTGGTGACCCATGCTTATGTCCCAGCACTTGGGAGGCTGAGGCAGAAGGATCACCATGAATTCAAGGCCAGCCTGGGGTACACTGTGAGTTCAAAGTCATCCTGAACTACATGACAAGGCCATCTTAAAAAACAACAAAACAAAACAAATCATAAGGAGAGTTAGCTCTGCATTTTTCCGGACACATTTAAGGAATCATTGCAATATAAATTAAGAACAAAAACAGCTTTAAACTAGAAATTTGGAGAGCTGGGGATACAACTCAGTGGTAGAGTGCTTGCTTAGCATTTGTGAAGCTCTGGCCTCAATCACTAGTACTGCTAAAAATAAATAAATACAGTATAATAAAATTTGGAAATAGAAACTTGAATCAAGTGACTTGCCTATGAATTGGATTTTACATAATACCTAGAATTCAGGTCTCCTCACTCCCCATCCAGTGCATTCTCTTCCTCAGTATACTTCATAATCCTATGGTGTCTATGTTTCTCTGAAGTAGCCATGTCAAAGAACAGTGGCAGAGGAACTGAAAGAAGGATAAGAGCTATGCGTGGTGGTATTTGCCTGCAAGGGTGAGGCTGGGAAAACTGCAAATTTGACCCTAACCTGGGCAACTTAAAAACTTGTTAGATAAGAAATGGGAGGTAGCTCAGCAGCATGAACAAACACAAGGTCTTGAGTTCAACTCCTGATTCCAAAAACAAACAAATTAATTAATTAATTAAAATAGATAAGACTTGGAAAGTAGCTTAATATAAATCCCCAGTACTAAAAAAAAAAAGGATTAAGAAGTAGAGTCAGACTGTGTAGCTCAGTGGCAGAGTGTATCCCTAGCATTTAAGAGGCCCTGGGTTCAATCCAAAGCATCAAAAAGAAAAAAGAAAACAACAACAAAAAGTAGAAAAATATTGTGTCTTTTTTCCTTAATAAAAGAAAAAATTGGTTGAATGATAATTTCTTTTAGTAACTTTTTTTGGGTAGTACCTGAGATTGAACTCCTAAGCTTGTGCTTGCCAGGCAGGTGCTTGTGCTGCTGAGACAAATCCCCGGCCCATCATAAGATTTATTTAGAAACTATATTCTAGAATTTTCATAGCAAAGTAGATTTTTAAAATTTTCGGTCTACTTAATGAAGTAAGAAAGCATGGCAGCTAAGGCGCTGGAACTAAACTACCCAGACAGAGTTCACTCTTGGTTTTACAACTTCCTAACTGTATGAATTTAAGTCTGTTTTTTGGTTTCTCTATGCCTCCATTTTCTCATTTGTAACACAGGGGTGTATAACAATATCATCCATTTCATAAGGCTGTAGTAACTCCATGAGGTGGTGCATATAGCAGGTTAATAGAGTGCCTCCCAACAGTAAGCATTCAATAAATATACAATTATGATCACACTTACATAAAAGTTACAGTTAGTGCTCAAAGTTTCCTGGGTTTTTTTATTGGTGGCATTCCCAAAATTTGGTAAGACTCAGAAGAAAATTACATTTTTGATCCGAGGATTTAGCTCAGCAGAACAAGCACCTGCCTGGCATGCTTGAGGTCGTGAGCTTGATCCCCAGTACAAAAAAAAAAAAAAATTAGACTCTATGGTGTGTCTGATGGTTGATTTAATGACATTTATTAAATACAGACACTGAAAAAATGAAGTATGAGCCTTAATTTGAAAAAAACAAAAAAGGTGGCCGGGAATATAGCTCAGTGGCAAAACACCTGCCTAACAAGCACATGAATTTGATCCTCGGTACAAAAAAAAAAAAAAAAATCCAGAAAATTAACATTTGCCCAAAACAAAATGCAGAATAGACAAGGTCAAACTTATACAAACAAGGAGACATTAGACTGGGAGCTGGGATTCATATACTGAGCTTTGAGACTTTAATGAAGCCATTACTTTCTCTGAACTTCATTTTTTTCATCTGTAAAATGGGGATAAATACCTGCCTTGCCTGCCCATCCCACAGAGCATCTCAGGAGCTAAGAGTTAGGAAAGTACTTTCCAAATTATTAAAAACTGCAAAAATAAAAGTCATGGCCAGGAATTTAGCTCAGTGGCCTAAGTGCCTGCCTGGTAAGCTTGAAGTTATGAGTTTGATACCTGGTAACAATAAATAATAAAATAAAATAAAATGAAAGTCATAATCAACATAACCAAAATAAGTGGTAATCTAATTCTACTTCAGAGTTACTGTCAGAAACTAAAGCTGGGTGATAGGAGGAGCCAAAGTCAGACTAAGGATTAATAATCAGTAATTGTTGGAGCATTTGTTCTGGAACACCCTGGAGGAAACATCCCAGAAGATTATCAACTCCCTTTATTCTGATTCCATGATCCACAAGCAGCTTCTTGTTATTACTTAGGTTTCCAAGTTACGGCAACATCAAAAAAAAAGTTTCTTAGCAGAAAGGAAAATATTACACTCAACAGAGAGCTACATGACTTTTTGGCTTAATCATAGTGTCTTATAGATGTGGTTAGTGAGAGTTAATTTTCCACAATCTCAACAATCTTGGGTGAACAGATAAGTCCTTAAACCTGCAAAGCTGAAAGGAAACCAAGAGTGGCTCAGGAATGGGAAGCAGGAGTCCCTAGGCAATGCCTAACATTTAACAGGCTGATCCTTTCCAGGAAACTCAGCTTTTACACAGTTACATGGTTTTCTTTCGTATCAGCTCATAAATGCAACAGCTGCTTTAATTGTGAGTTACTCATGGGGGAGTGTTTCTAACATCTTAGTCTACAAATAAGACTTCTCACATACATGATTTCATTTCATTCTCACAATAATACCACAGCCCATAATTATTATTATCCTCGTTTTATATATGAGGAAGTGGAAGTTCAAAGGAATTAAGTAATTTGCCAAGGGTTATAAAACTATTAAATGACTAGATTCTAACAGAGGCCTGTTACATTCCTAAAGTCCGGATCATCCTTTTAGCTGGGGGGGGGGGATATCTAAAATAACATAACACATCAAAGGATACTAATGTGACAAACCAACTTATGTTTTAAAGGGATATAACATTTGATTATGAGGTTTTGCTTGTTAGTTTTTGTACCAAGGATCAAACTCATGACCTTATTCTTGCCAGGCAGGTGCTTATGCCACCGAGCTAAATCCCTGGCCCCTGATTATGAGGGTCTTTAAAAAACCTAAACTCTGCCTGGCAAGCCTGAGGTCCTGAATTCAATTCCTGGTACACCCCCCCAATAAATAAGTAAATAAAAAGAAACCTAAACTCGCTGGAAGTAGTGGCACATGCCTGTTCAGTAATCCCACCACTCTGGAGGCTGAGGCAGGAGTATATCACAAATTCAACACCAGTCTGGGCTTTGACATAGCAAGACTGTCTCAAAAAACTAAAAATCAAAAGGTAAAAACAAACAAGAAACAACTTAAACTCTAAGCAGCAAGTCAAGATGTGATTTAATCACACAGTTAAGCAAATAAGTTTTAAGTAAACAAACCTGAAAAGTTTCCAAACTCAAAAGGTAAGCCTCATTTTCCACGCACCAACAAATGAAATACCTTACAGCTATGCCCTCTACGTATTTTAAGGTTTGAATATTAAACTTAATTCCATCACTGCACCTAAACCCTGCCCTACTTAGCCAAAGCATTAGAAAGGAAACCTGCTGGGGCTTGAGGGGGGAGCACTAGGCAGGACATTCTGACAGGCTGGAATCTTTCCTCTAGTTTGGGCCTACAGAAAGTATTAACTACAGGCCATCTATACCCTATACCCACCCGTTAGTTTCCAAAGCACTTTCTCCTTTATTTGAGCCTTAAACCACCCATAACCCAATTAGAAGAGAACTTAGGGCACTGACACCTTGCTGGAGCTGACAGGCAGGTAATTCCCCTGTCACGGAAGGGCTTGCCTAGACACAGAACTGATAGAGGTCAGACTTCAGGGCTTCTGAGAAAGGGTAGATATTTTGACTTTGGCCTTCAGGAGTCCTGGGAGATGTCTTGGGGAAGTTCTCCTTCCTCATATGAGGCCTCTGGACCGTCTGTCAGTGCAAAGAAAAATAAGGGTGCGGCCCAAACCCCAACCCAAGAATACCCCTGGTAGTAGGTAAAGAGCCCTTCCTGGCCTGGGCCGGGCCTCCGCGTGGACTAGGCAGACACAGATCATCCCTCCAGAGGCTGAGCTAGCCTCACTGTGACCCTGGGGCACAGATCATCTAGGTCTGTGTCAGGTCTCCCCAGTACCCAGAAAAAACAGGACACCTTCCTGGCCTCCCTCCCTCCCCTAGATCTCGAAATCCGGCCCTAGTCTGAAGGCTGGGGCGCGGTCCCCGCCCCCTCCCGGGGTTCAGGTCGGGGGGGGGGGCCCCCTCCGCCCAAGGCAGGAAGGCGGGGGTCCCCTTCCCGGAGGCCTCGCGGCCCGAACCCGGGAACGCGGGGGCTGGCGAGGGCGGCGGTGCAGCCACGGTCCCGCCCGTCCCGGGTCCCCGGTCCCGGGTCCCGGGTCCCGGGTCCGATCCCAGCCCGGGCCCGAGCGCGCTCCTCACCGGGTCCCAGTGCCTCCATGGCGGCGGCGGGGGCCGCCTCGCCCCGGTCCCCGGTGCCTCCCGCTCCGGGCCCCGCCGCCGCGTAACGCTTGATCTCCGGAATATTGGCGATGGGGGGAGGCGCCGCGGAGCCGCGGGCGCCGGGCAGGGGGCGGCGGCGGCGCCCGGCCCGGGGCAGGGACCCGGCTCCCGCGGCTCTTCCGGCCTCGGCGACAACAAAAACAATCGCCGCCGCCGCCGCCACGGCCGCCAGCGGGAGGGGAGGGGAGCGGAGCGGAGGGGAGGGGAGGGGAAGGAAGGGGAGCGGCGCGCCTGCCGGGCGGGAGGGGGCGCCGCGCGCGGCCTGGGGTCCCGGCGGGCGGAGGGGCGTGCGCGGCCCCGGGCGCGGGGTCCTCCCGGCCCGGCCGGGGCAGGGGGCGAGGTGTGGCGCCGGCGGGAGCGCGCCGGGAGGGGCAGTGCGGAGGACGTGTCGGGCACGCGCCCGCCGGCCCTCTGGGTCGCTCGGCCCGAGTCGGCAGTCTGGGCCGAGGCTGGGGTCGCCAGCGGTAGCCCCCTCCGGGTGTTTGGTGCGCAGCAAGTCTCCACAGATCGGGGGTCTGTGGACAGGTTCTCCACGTCTGTCCTTGGAAAGTGCCCTGAGGTTTACCTCTCTCCCTCCTCCCACACCGGATTTTTTCTTCCCATCTCCTGTCTTCCTAGGACAGGGAGCTCTAGGGTCCCCTCAGACGTAGAGGTCCTCCTTCATTCCATCATCCAGCGCCCACTCACACACAGCCCAGTCTCCATACACGTAGACATAGGCGCGCGCGTGCAGGGAGGGTGCATCCTCTCCCTGGTCCCATGATAAGCACCTCTGCTCACCTTAACAGCCAAGAGCCAAGGCAGCAGTCCCTCTTCAAGGTCAACCCAGCAGGCCCAGCATCCTTAAAGCTTTCAGTCAGGACTTGGAGTTAAAGAAGATGGACAGGCCGAGAGGCACTTTGTTCTCAACAGAACCACAGAGCCTTGGCCAAGCAAGTGAAAGGTGCAACGTGTGTATGTCGTATTAGTTTACTAGTGCTGTCATAGCAAAGTACCACAGAATGCATGGTTTAAACAACAGAAATTCTTTTTCTCAAAGTTCTAGAGACTAGAATCTAAGATCAAGGTGTTGGCAGGGTTGATTTCGACTGAGGTTTCTCTCCTTCACTTGGAGAAGGCTGCCTTCTCTCTGTGTCTTCAAGGTAGTCCTTCCTCTGTACTATCTGATGCCCTTTTTTTATAAAGACATCGGTCAGTCATATTGGATTATGGTGACCTCATTTTCACCTAATATCCTTCAAAGAATTAATTTTGGGCAACTCTTTCCAAATACAGTACAGTCATCCGAGGTACTGGGAGGAGGTGGAGGTTAGAACTTTCATTAAATGAATTGCTGGGGAACACAATTTAGCCCATTCCCTATATAGTGAGTATATATATATACTGCCATAAAGCCAGGCAATTTTTGGCTGTAATAATAAAAAAATAAAAAATGTTAGGGTCGTGTCATGGCCAGGTGCTGTATTAGAGGTTTCATATTTCTTCACAACCATTGTAACTAGATATTATTAAGGGAAGTATTTGTACACAAGAGGAAACAGAAATTCAGAGAAGCTCTAGGTTGGGCTGTGTATTATATGATGCTGCAAGGAAGCTAGACGATCTGAATTCTAAATCCTCCTTTTCGAGTGCTGGCTGATTCCATTCCTGACTGGCTGTAGAATTGGGACTTTTAATCTAGTTACTAGATTCTAATTTACTGACAGGAAAGATACCTTAGTCAGTTTTTTGCACAGCACTATCTGATCTCTTTGTTAAACCAGATATTAACTGGAAACAATAATAACAGACAGAATGTTAGCAGGGGAGAATCTAATTCATGAACAAGCTGGTGTGCAGCTAAGAGGAAAAGAAAAGCAAGTAGATATCAAGTTTGGGTTTTACTTAGTAGCCAACTGTTCCTTTTTCCACCCCAGACTAAAGTCCTTTCACAATCTAAACAGTGCTGGTGGCCCACATAACTTGGGCTGACTTTCCCAGTGTCACTTTTAACAAATTTATTCTTTATTCTGTTTGGTACCCCTGGCAGAGGCCATAGATTGTTGTCTGGATTAAGAATAGTGTTACCACTAGCCTCAGAACTATAGCATGAAATGTGCAGTATTTACCCATAGTTCTAGTCAGAACCACAAAGTCTCACTCCCTCAATTCTCTCAGCCCTTTCACTCTTGATCACTCTGGTCATTCCCATACTCACTCCCATGCACACATCTATTACTCATGTCCTGGAAGGTCCTAATACTGAGCCCTCTCAGTCCAAGTTCTATAGTGAATAAACTCCCCTAAATTTCTGTTCAGCAATCCTCATCTACTTCCTACTGTGGCTGAGAAGTCACACCCAGAATACCACTTCCTCTTCAGCTCTGTCTCAGGGGCTGCTCACTCCCCCATAGCCTATGTCCCTCCAGGATAGGAGAGAGAAGGAATTGAGAATTGGCAGTTTATTTGCCCTCACTCTGCCAAAATTTAAATGATCATTTTCTTGTAAAAACCACTTGCCAGCCAGTTCACAAATTCAAGGCCAGCCTGGACATTTTAGTGAGTTGTCTTAAAATTAAAATATAAATAAAAACCAGGTGTGATGGTGCAGGCCTAGAATCCCAGAATTCTAGGAGGAAGGAGGATCACAAATTTAAGATTAGCCTAAACAATTTAACCTTTCTATTGGATCTTTTCCATGTAGCTTGTTTTTAAGATACATCTATATGGTAGAATGTACCTATAATTTTGTGGGTAGTGGACACTGGGAATTAAAGCCAGGTAATGTGAAGTATATCCCTGGTCCTATATGTATTTTTTTTATAATACCAGGGATTGAGACCAGAGCCTTTGTACTGAGCTATGTATGCAGTCCTTTAGTTTTTTTTTTTTTTTTTTTGAGACAGTGTCTTGCTAAATCACTGAATTGTCCAAATTAGGCTTGAATTTGTGAGCCTCCTACCTCAGTTTTCCAGAGTGCTGGGATTATAGGTATGTGCTATCATGACCAAGATTTATTTATTTATAATTTTGAACCAGTGAATTGCTAAGATGCCCAGGCTGTCCTCAAATTTGCAATCTTTCTGCCTCAGCTTCCTGGGTAGCTGAGATTATAGGTATGCAGCAGCATGCCTAGCATCATTGTTTTTTATGGCTAATAGTTCACTATATGAATACACCACATTTAGGGCTGGGGATTTAGCTTGGTGGTATAAGCACCTGCCTGGCAAGTGCAAGGTTGAGAGTTCAATCCCTGGTACAAAAAAAAAAAAAGAATACACCACATTTTTCTAGCTGCTCATTAGTTGATGGACATTTTGTTTTCATTTTGCTTATAAAACAATACTGCTGCGAACATTTGTGTACAAGTTTTTATGGGGCATAAATTTTTCATTCTTTTAGGTATATAGTTAGGAGCAACAATTATATAGTGACTATATTTAAGTTTTTGAGGAACTGCCTACCTATTTTCCTCAGTGGCTACACCATTTTACATTCCTACTAGCAATACATGAGCATTCTAATTTCAACATATTCTTAACAACATTTGTTATTTTTAGATTTTTTAAAAATATGGTCTTCCTTGTGGGTGTGAAGTAGCATCTCATTGTGGTTTTGATTTGCATTTCTGTAAGAACTAATGATGTTGAACATTTATTTATGTACTTCTTGGTCATTTGTATATATCTTTGGAGAAAGGACTGTTCAATTCCTAGAACCTTTTACAAATTGGGTTATTTACCTTTTATATGTATATAGTGCTGGTGAATGAACCCAAGGTTTCATGCATGCAAGTAAGCTTTCAATCACTGAGTTACATCCCCAGCCTTTAAACTGTAGTTTTTTTCACTTTCTACATACAGGTTCCTCACCAGATGTATGATTGACAAAGCTTTTTCCACTTTGTGGGGTATTTTATTTTCCTTTAAAAAAGTATCCTTTTAAGAGCAATGTTTTCTAATTATTTTTTTAAGACAGGGTCTTGTTATGTAGTTCAGACTGGCCTTGAACTCATTATGTAACCCAAGCTTCCCTTAAACTCTTGGTGATCCTCCTGCCTCAGCTTCCCAAGTACTGGGATCACAAATGTGTGCCAACCATGCCTACTTTTAAAAAATTTTAGATGAAGTCCAGTTTTTTCCCCTCTTTGGTTGCTTGTATGTTTTGTTTGTTTGTTTTTGTTTTTGGTATCGGGGATCAAACTCATGACTGTGCACTTGCAAGGCAGGTGCTTATGCCACTGAGCTAAATCCCCAGCCCTGCTTGTATGTTTTTTGTTATCATATCTACAAAATGCTTCTTTAGACATTTACTGCCATGTTTAGAAGTAATATAGTTGCAATATTATTTGATTAATCATTAACACTATCCAAGGACCAATTGTGGAAGATGTGAATTTAGTACCGTCAACTCCTTTTCATTCTCCTATTAAATCACTGCTAGGTTTGAGAATGACTTTTCCCTTCCAAAACTTTTTTACTGTTTTTTTTTAAAACAGTCTCACTATGTAGTTCAGGTTGACCTTGAACTCACTTATGTAGCCCAGGCTGGCCTTGAATTTGCAGTGATTCTGCTGCCTCAACCTCCCAAATGCTAGGATTATAGGCATGTGCCATCACATCCAACATTGTGTGACCTTTAAGAGCGATTAATGCTAAGTGCCTGCCTGGCAAGCCTAAGGTCCTGAGTTTGATTTCCCATACAAAAAGAAAAAGAAAAAAAAAGAATCATTAATGCTTTTCTCTAGGGAGTGGATTCATTTTTTTACAGAAGTGTGTTAGTTATCTTGGGAGCAGGTTGTTAGAACATGACACTGCCCTCATTGTCTCTTCCATAAGCACATACTTACTTTCCACTTCTTCTAAATGAGATGAAGTAGCATGAGGCTTGCACCAGATACTGGCACCAACTGCTTGAACTTCCCAGCCTCCAGAACAGTGAGCTAAATAAACCTCTGTTCTTTATAAGTCACCCAGTCTTGGGTATTCTAATATAGTAACAAAAAGCAGACTAAGACAGTTTTTTGAAAACATTTTTTATTATATTAGACTATTTGTAGTAGTCTAATTAACCACTGGTATGATTTCAATGTGTCCCCCACACCCCCTAAAAAAGCGTATATTAGAAATTTAATTCTAAAGCACAGTCAAGGTAGGACTTTTGAGAGGTGGCTAGGCTGTGACAGCTCTGCACTCATGATTGGATTAGGGCTGATTATAAAACATTTGAGGCTGCAGGTTCAGTCTGTTTTTTCTGACCCTCTTACCTTCCACCATACTGTGATGAAATAAGAAACACTTGCCAGATGTTCCACCATACTGTGATGAAATAAGAAACACTTGCCAGATGTTAGTGATTGAGTGATTTGTACTCAACCTAGAGCAGTGCAGAATATTAAAGAGAGGAGGCCAGAAGAAGTCAAGATGGCCGATCAGTGAGCAACAAAATACAAAGCGTCCCAGGAGAAACAACTCATGCCAAAATAAAACATCCTGGAGAGACCCAGACAGAGGGAGATGGATCCTTTTGACACAGGAAGAAATTATGTAAAAAAGCTCGTCAAACATGTCGGGACTACAATTGGAAAAGCTAAAAATTACTGGATACAGTGTTTTTGCTGCAACCTGCCAAGTTTGCGCCAGCCTAAATTTGCGCCAACTTGAATCCGTGCCAGCTGGCAGAGCCGCCCAAACTCATTCCCACCGCCACTCACTGGAACCACAGCAGCGCTGAAGTTGGGGTGGGGGGTGTGGGGTGTGTGTGAGACCAATGGAGAATGGAACTGGTCAAGGGACCTTCATTAATCCATGGTCAATGCTGGGAATGAGGCCCCCCCACAGGAAGGGTGTGACCAAATGGATGACATGTTGGAATCGGGCAGGAAGAGCCTGAACTGGGAGCAACAGTGACTTCAGTTGGTTGCTCCCTCCCCCAGAGCAGATTTGTGGGATTTGCTTGGACTGGGCTGTGCCCCTGGTCGGGACCCAATGAGCTGTCCCAAATGAATTCCCTGCACCTAGCACGCAATAACCAGGTGAAGGCCCCTGAAGTTTGGCTGGCCCGGTGGGGAGGGACAGGCAGGAGAGGGTGGAGGTCCCTTGCCAGCATGCTTTGGAGGAACCATGGCCAACAGGGAAGGGGGCTGGGACCTGCACTGTACAACTGTGTGGAGGAAGCCAGGACCATGACAGGAGAGAGAGGCAAGAGGAGGCCCCCAGCCCAGAACCCTAAGAGCACTGACCCAGGAGGGGGAAGAACAAGGGAGACTGAGGGCGGCAAACATGCAACATCAGACATGGCTTCAATAGACATTAAGAGATATCTTTGGGACCTTGTAGACAAGCTCAAAACTGAAATATTAAATCAGGTAAAGCAAGATATGAGTAGAGTAATAAAAGAAATGCGCTCAGGAAGTATCTCTCAGGAAGATACAGATGGAAGAAGGGAGGAACACAAAAAAAGGAGAGAAACATTCGATAAAGAATATAAAGAAAATATAGAATATATGAAGCAGATTCAAAGACACTACGAGGAAATTAAAAACTCCATTGAAAGCTGGCAAAACACCTTAAAAGAAACTAAGGATACACTATCAAAACTTGAAAACAAGTTTGCAATGTGTGATCATGAACGGAAAGATCTCTTAAAAATAACAAGAAAACAGGCAGTAACAATACAAAGGCTAGAAGATGACAAGAGAATCTACAATTTATTTTTTTTGGATTTTTTTTTTTTATTGGTACCAGGGATTGAACTCACAACCATGCACTTGCAAGGCAGGCGCTTATGCCACTGAGCTAAATCCCCAGCCCCAGAATCTACAATTTAAGAATAAGAAATGTGAACAAAGAAGCAGGAATACAAACAGGTGAATTACAAAGGCTATTCATGGAAATAATTAAGGAAAACTTCTCAAGCATGGGAAAAGAAAATGACATTTGGTTATGTGAGGCATACAGAACTCCAGCCACCTACAACCAAAACAGATCTACACCCAGACATAAAATAATCAAGATACCAGAAATTCAATACAAAAACAGAATATTAAAAGCCGTCAGAGAAAAGAAACATTACCTTAAAGGTAAGCCCATCAGGATCATGGCTGACTTCTCAACACAGACCATCAGATCAAGAAGAGCTTGGAGCGAAGTATTCCAAGCCCTGAAAGAAGATAACCTCCAGCCCAGATTGATGTACCCTGCAAAACTGTCACTAGAAATTAATGGAGAAACAAGATGCTTCCATGACAAAGAGGAACTGGGGGAGTTTGTGACCACCAATCCAACCCTACAGAGAATACTGAAGGACATTCTAGAGAGAAAAAAAAAAACAAAACAGGATTTTAGGAACAGTGGCAGAAAGGCCTCAGTGAGTGGGTCAGGCAGTAGAATGAAGGAGAAAACTAGTCAAACAAAGGCAGAAAAATAGCATAGCAGAAATGAAGCAGAGAAGGATGGCTAGAATCTCTAACATAGATGGCCTTGATACACTATATTGTTAATAGTGCACCAGGATTTAAAACCCACATTACTCACACTACTCTGCTTCTATGTATTATATTCTGTTTCAGTCATTCTACCTATATTGGATTTAAGGGCACAGACAATAATCCTGAAAATAACAGGATATAGTACGGTAATCATCCTTAATTTCCTATTAACTTAATCTAAAGCTCTGTAAAACCTACACTGTTTTACCATGACTGACTGTAATCAAATCTAGTTTTTTAGATCGCTGTTTTATATTGATAGATTTTATTCAAAGCCATTATGATTGATAGTATCAAGTCTGAGAGTATAGGCAACTGCACTTAAGATGACAAGATTCACTAGAATATCCACTGTGGTTTGATTATTACCTGCCTTTGAAGTTTTATACTGTCTATAATGTTTTATTTTTACTAATATTGTTATGTACTGCTATATTCAATTATACTGCTATATTCAATTATGCCTGATGATATAGACAATTCTATTGAAGATAATAAGAAACAACACAGTAATCATTGTAGATCACCTTGTACCATAGTTTAATATGACTTTTTGGTTTCATGTTTTTATAGGAATTTGTTTTGTTTTGTCTTGTTTTTCCCTCTAATACAGAAAGGATAGAAATACATGTAGAGACCCATGCATGCATAGCTGTTTACAGTCTCACTGTTTGAATATCTACTTGGTATGCTTTAATTTTGTAACTTGAACAACTATTTCTAAGAGGACAATGTGTAATTTATCAACTAGTGAGTTCTTATTGTTTATCTTTTTTTTGAAATTCTGTATTATCTTTACCCTTTACATGCTTTTTGTTTCTTTTAAAATAGAAAAGTAAAAATAAAAAAGAGAGGAGGCCAGTAGATAAAAATAGAGTTTAATGAGGGGGGCATGGAGGGAGTCCACACAGAGAAGGCTGTGGTGGCTCTCCCTGCAGACAAAGCGTACCAGAAATCAAACTCAGTATGTGATCCCAGTACTTGTGAAGCTGAGGCAGGAGGATCACCTCAAGTTTGAGGCCTGTCTGGATTACATAGTGAGTTCAAAGCTACCCTGAACTGCATAGTGAGACCCTGTCTCAAAAAGGGGAAAGATATAGCAGCTATCTGTATATCTCTTATCTTATTTAACTTTTGTTTTTCATTTGCATACTTTTCAATGTGATGACTTCTTATTCCTCCTAATTGTTTTAACACAATTATATTTCTTTAAAAAATTCTTTTTTTTTCTTTTTGAAACAGGGTTTTGCTACTCAGTTCAAGCTGGCTTTAAACTCACTTCATAGCCCAGGCTGGCCTCAAACTCAAGGCAATCCATCCTGCTTCAGCCTCCCAAGTGTTGGGATTACAGGTGGGTGTCACCATGCCTGGCCTAAAAAAATTCTTAACAGGCCAAGGATTTAGCTTAGTGGCTTAAGTGCCTGCCTGGCAAGCGTGAGGAAGTGAGTTTAATCCCCAGTACCAAAAAAATAAAATGAAATAAAATAAAATAAATAAAAAAATTTCTTAACTCAGCATGGTAACACATTCCTGTAATCCCAGCCATCCAGGAAGCTGAGACAGGAGGATTACAAATTCAATGCTAGTCCAGGCAATTAAGTGACATCTTGTCTCAAAATACTAAAATAAAAAGGGCTCAAGTGTAGGTTAGAGGTAGAATGTTTCTCTAACATACAGACAGTCCTGGGTTTGATCACCAGCAATGCAATAAATAAATAATTTATTAAGATAAAATTTATGGCCCAGGGATTTAGCTCAGCAGCATAAGCACCTGCTTTGCAAGCACACGATCATGAGTTTGATCCCCATTACCAAAAAAAAAAAAGATAAAATTTATATAACAAAATCAACTACTTTAAACCTGAATAATTTTGTTTAATTTAGTATATTCACAAGTATCAAAACTTCTTAATATTATTTTGTCTTGGTCAAACACAGTAGATAAATGATTAATTTAATGTTATATTTTAGGTGTCATCTTACCAACTAAGCTGCTACTGCCACATAATGTCTGTGCTGAACCTCTCCTTTGCCTCTCCTATACCTACTGCATGATTATTAAATCCCAACTTTCCTTTTTTTTTTTTTTTTTTGAGACAAAGTCTCACTTTGTAGTCCAGGCTGGTTTTGAATTCACTATGTATCCCAAATCCCCCAGCCTCAGTCTCTCAAGTGTTGGGATTACAGGTATGCAGCAACACACCCAGCTACTTTTCTTCTTTTTAAGATTATTCCCTTGTTATTGTGGAGCACATCCTCAGTAGTTGTTAAAGAAAGGATGCAAGGAAGGTGATCTTTTTTTTTTTTTTAAAAACTGTAACTTTTTATTAAGAATACAGAAAAATAGATCAGATGTTTATGTGTGATTTATAAAAAAAGAAACAAAAGCATTTTAGGAAACTCTGTGTTTGAGGTTGTTTTAAAAAATCTATGAACTTGTAATAGCAATAATTTTATATTATTTTTAACAGGTCTCCACTACATGAGTAATCTTCTAGGTATTTTCAAAATAGTCACTTATATATGAATGATTTCACTTAATTGTTATTATTTTCATATGTTTGACAATAACCATGAGTACTGAATGCTTTATCACATTGCATACTTAGGCTCAGGACAGACTATGACATCACTCAGAAGCTTAGCACCTCTGTCAGCTGAAGGGAAGGTGATCTTAAAAAATAGGTACATATGGGCCTGGGATTTAGCTCAGTGGCATAAGTGTCTGCCTGGCAAGTGCAAGGTCATGAGTTTGATTCCCAGTATTAAAAAAAAAAAAAAGGTACATCTATCTATATATACCTGAAAATGTCTCATTAAGTCAAAATTCTAGATTGAGAGAACTCTGAAGTAAAAGGTTTATTGAGCCATTGCAGATACTGGCCCGAAGAATGAGCTCCTGTGTTAAGTTCCTATATACCAGCAGTAGGGTGAAGTAACAGTTGGAAATGTCAGCTACATCACAGCTAAGAATATTCCTTAATAGGCCTGAGGATTTAGTTCAGTGGCACAAGCACTTGCCTGACAAACATAAGGTCATGAGTTTGATTCCCGATTCAAAAATATATATATTTTTTTTAATAATCAAAGTTTAAGAGAAGAAAGTGTAAACTGAGCCAGGCGTGGTGGCTCACGCCTGTAATCCCATCACTCAGGAGGCTGAGGCAGGAGGATCATTGCGAGGTTGAGATCAACCTGGGCTACAAAGTGAGCTCAAGGCCAGCCTGAACTGCATAGAGAGACCCTGTCTCAAAAAGACCAAAAAAGGGCCAAGGAT